>CAXIVR010000001.1:319828536-320428536 GCA_964035755.1 Teleogryllus oceanicus | reverse complement strand
AGGGTTTGCTCAACTTGATCGTGACTAACCAAATGAAACGGAGAGTTCCAGCTGAAATGAAGGAACATTTCATTGATGAGGGGAAATATTGCAATTTCACTTGAATTCGCGAAGAAACTAGATAACTACGAAAACAATGGGTCGGGATGGAAACGTCGTTTCTCGAAAACGTTTCAGAGGAAGGACGGAGGGGCAGAAGTCGTCACCGTCGCAGAAAAACAGAAGCAGGTTCTGTCGCCGGGAAACCCTTGCACAAAGGTCGTGACGTCAGGGAAGAAAAATCTAGCGTTAGGAAATGTTTTAGTTGCAGGTCACCCAAGCATCTCGTACGCTACTGCCCGAGTAAGCGGAAGGGGAAGAAAGACAAAAAGGTCCCCATCTCGATCAGGTTTTTCGTCCAGTCTCCCTGATCCATTGAGCAAATGCTGAGATGGCCCCTTGTTTTGCTTCTGGACAGAAATGTAACTTCATTTTCTGTGTACGTCTTCTAGAATTCAGTGGAAAATACAATTATTCAAATTATCGTTTCCATGTTGTCGCGGCAGGAAGTAATAAGAGCCTAAATTTATTGCTTATTTATCTTTGAAAATAGATTTTATGATTAGGGGATTTTTTTTGTTTGTTTTTTTATCCCTTTCAAAATTCAAAATTTATTGCTTGTTTATGAAAATTTTAAAATTAAAATTTGTTTATCCTTGAAAAAGATTTTTTCCCTTTCAAAAATTCAAAATTTAAGTTGTATATGACAGTGTAGGGATCACAGAATTTTGAAAATGTGCACACAATTCACTTTTCTCCATAGAAAGTCATACGCAGTTTTTAACTTTTTTTGACGTAAAATAAATAAAAAAATAAATAAATAGGTCGGCCACATCGCGGAGAAAGCAGCGGCGGAGCTGTTCCAACCATTTACGTAACGCGGACTCATAAATGAAAAACCAGAAATTATATTCCATGATTCGGGAGCATTTTTCGATGTATGTGAACGGTTCGTATAAGAATCTGATTTAACAGGGGAAAGTGTATGGATGTTTCCACCTTTAGATTCAAAACCTAGGAATCTAAGAAGAAATAAAAGAGGTCATCTTCGTCAACATATTATGTTGTATTAATGTGTTGACGAAGATGACCTCTTTTATTTCTTCTTATAAGAACGTCAACAACACCAAATCAGAATTCCCACAACCTAGGAATCTACCCTTAGCGCAGATTAGACTACAAGGGTCTTTCGGGAGTGTCACCACTAGAGCTGCAGAAGAGAGTCGTGATTGTCATTTGGGTTACTACTTGCTTAGCAACAGCACGGCGCAATTACTAGAAATTCGAGAAGGCTTCACTGAGACGCAAATTGTGAACGCTGTGGGCTCGGACGGCGAGGGCGGCAGAGGATGAGTCTGGCACCAGATTAGCCGAGAACAGCCACGTTGAGGGAGAGCACATAGATGACCCACCTGCTACGGCAGAGGCGCATGTAGATTTAGGCGACGAGAAAGTCGACTACGCCGAAAATGAAAATTCTATGCCGTTAGAGACTCCAGTAATAGAATTAATCCAGATCTCAACAGATGAATTTATTCACGAACAGACCAAGGACAGTACGTTCGCGCAAATCTATAAAAAAAATGCGAGACTCAAGTACCCGAAACGGGGAAAGAAACCTACTTCCTACATAATTGATTGTTGCTTCACACTCTATTTAGTAAGAAAGGCGAAAGGTATGACACAATTGTTATTTCCACTGCGTTTCTATACACGGTACTAAAAGTGTGTAACGAGACCTAGAAGGCGCACTGAAGTACGACCAAAAGTAAGATAGCTAGGCGACGTATTTTTTACTGGCGAAGATGTTCCCAGGAAATTAAAAGGTACGTCAGGTCATGTGACATGCCAGTAGGCAGGTAGGGAGACAAAAAGAAGGCACCATCAGTGATGGTACCCCCATAGGACAAATATTTTCGCGTATAATTATCGATGATTGCGGGTACGAAATTCATCCTTACTGCGATGTGAATGGCATCTACATATCCAGAGGCGATTCCCATAACGGATTTGCGATCGACGACAGTAATCAGCGCACTCTTAGCTATTTATTCCAATAGGTTTCCCGAAGGAACAACGGACAGATCAGGGCACCTGCTTCACGAGCGTTCTGACCGCGGAATTCGCGCAGATGTTCAGGATTCATCTGATTAAAAGGTCTCCTTACCACCCACTATCTAATGCTGAGGAAAGAATGCACCGAACAATGAACAGGTTATTGAAGGTTCTATGTCTAGAAGCGGGTACGGAATGGTAGCTTCAATTACCAGCTATTTTATTTGCTTTCCTCACCACTGTGCATGAAAGTTAGTAGGTTTCACTTCTGCAGAGTTAGTTTATGAGAATAATTTGAATACTCCCATCGCACTTATATGAGCACATTGCCGGAAGCGTGGAGACAGGTTCAGTTGTAGAATATGTATTTCGTCTCGTGAATTGACTTTGGAAATTTCGTGAACTAGCTCACACCAAACTTCTGAACGAGCAAGAACGTAGAAAAATCTGGTAGAACGCAGAGCCGTAAATCACAAGTTTTGTGCCGGCGACAAGGCGCCGGTCTTAGCGCCAACCCGGAAACCGGCGGTAGTGGGTAGAGCCCGGCGAGATCTGGGAAAACGTCTCCAACACAAACTATGTTGTGTTTTTGCCCGAAAAAAAGGACTGACGTGTATACCATGTGAATATGCTGAAGCAGTATCGTCAGGGGACTGAATACACACCAGCTCACGTGGCAACACCGGTACAAGGCTACGAACAGGTAGAGGACGAGACCGACAGATGCATGTATGCCGTTCTCCTCGGAGCGAGCGACTTCCATCTCTAGGAAATGCTCGTAGGCACGAAAATCCGCCCGAGTTCAGAGAGATGAAGTCGAGAAATTAATCAAGAACTTCCATGACATATTTTCGGAAAAACCTGGACTGACCGATGCGCTTACGATGGACATTACGAGCTCACAGGTGAGTCAAGGCCCGTGCACAGTGCACCATTTCGTACCTCGCCTAGGCAATCGGCTATTTTACGAGAGGAAATTGGTAAAATGCTATGCGACGGCATTATTGAAGTAGGTGATAGCAAGTACACGTCGCCTATGACCACAGTCGTCTCATGACCTTTGAGGTGTAAGGGCCTACTTTGGTGTGGCTCGGTTAGCAGGTAGTTGCAGGTATAAGCGCAGGAGAGGATAGTGTTGCAGTTAATTTGTCCAACATTATGTCCAATGTCCAATGTCATTTGTCCAACATGATGTCCAACATCCGGACGCATACGAAGTCTGGTTCCACCCCCCAGCATCCCCTCAGACGAGATTTTGGTGACGATGTGAGAGTTCATGCAGCCCCTTATTACCGGTACCATCCGAGAAGAAATACATCGTCCATTAGAACCAATGATTTCGAGTTTGAGGGAAGTGAAAAACCTTGAGGACGTCGAGCGGAAAAACAATCTAATACGCGAACGGGAGCATTAAATTGACTCAGAAACTGACGAACTCTAGCAATATCAGCGCAGGAACTCGCTGAGAATTTTCGGTTACAAAAAAAGCGATCGCGAGAACATAGATGATACTGTCATTCAGGACGCTCAAACTCTGAAATTGAATTTAAGTTACGCAGATATCGATAGGAATCATCGTATGGGTTGGAAAATTGATGGACGAGCGAGGCCAATAATTTTTTTTGTTATTTAAGGTCGCATCAACAGCTTGGTCATTAGCGACCACTATTGGCATTAACGTTATGGTAACTATGAGATACATCCATGCCCGAGGCGGGACTCGAACCCGCGACCCTTCGGTCCGAGATCACTACGACACTACTGCCTTAGCGATCTCGGCCACCGGGCCGACAAGGCCAATAATTGTTAAGTCTACTAGTTACAGAAAACGTGCTGAAGTCTTTCGTGCTAAGAGACTTTTAATTAACACTAAAATTACTGTAGGGGAAGATTTAGACTAAAAAAAATGTAGAAGTCTTAAGAAAATGTACCGGTAAGTCGGTCTAAAAAAACGTTTGGACCCAAGACGGCACAATAATTGTTAAGAGTAACAATACTAAAATTAGAGTAAATTGTGATGCTGATTTTTTTAACTTTAAAATTGTAAACATGCCACAACTTGATTTATTTTGACAAACCTTGTTTGATTTTTTATAGTACGTTTTTTAAAGCTAGGGCCTCTAGTATACTGTAAAAAATGTTTTAAAACACAGTAGGAAAAGTACTGAGTAAGTTTTAGTCTTTTTAACTTGCTAGAAAAAGAGGATTTTCCAAGCTATGAGCTTTCCAAGCTTGGTAGGTTTATGTCCTTCGTGCTGTGAAGACGTCTTTTGGAGCGTTCCGGGCTCATCTACAGGTAGTTTCGAAACAGGTAGTTGTCGGCTGCATATTTCCCGGAGAACGGAGCCCGAAGCAAGCTGTGAAAGCAGTGAAATTCCGACAGATAAATATTCTTTCTGTTATTACTTTTATTAACTCTCAAATTTTGACTTACCTCTTTGCATTCTACTTATTTCTCCTATTTATTACTTTTCAAAACAGTAAAGTACTAGTATTGTTAGTTTTGCTTTCCCAATTTGTCTTTAGTTATCTGTCCTCTGTTACTTTAGCAGTTTCATAAATTTTTCTCGTTTTCTCTATTTTCTCACGGTACTCTAGTTGCAAGTAAGAAACTTTCATTCCGTTTTACTTCCGTATATTTTTTGCTTCAATTCTTTTCATCATGCCTCCGAAGGTAAGCCGCAACGAGAACGACTCCGACCTGCAGGCCAAAATCAAGGCCGAGGTTGATGCGGTCTTGGAGCCGACTCTTCATTCGGAGAGCTTTTTGCAATCCCTGGCCCCCACTTTAACAGATGTAGTGGCCGCGAAGCTGCAAGAATCGATGGCCTTCAATGAAAATCTTATTTTGTCGTTGCAGAAAAAAATTGAAGACCGCGATCAAGAGATTCGCAACTTGAAAACAGAGCTGGAGCTGAAAACGGACCAACTGGAAAAGTATAGCAGAAGGAATTGTCTGCGTATATTTGGCCTAGAAGAGGAGAATGGCGAAAACACCGACGATATGGTCATTGATGTGGCCAAAAAATTGTAAACTTGTCACTTAATGATATGGATAGAAGTCATAGAGTGGGTTGCAAACTCGCTGGAAAAAATAGGCCAATTGTAGTAAAGTCTGTGAGTTATAGGAAACGGCGACAGGTCTTCCAGTCGAAGAGATTTTTGAAAGGCCAGAGAATCACCATTCGCGAGGACCTCACGCACCATTCTAGTGATCGACTCCGAGCCGAGCGGACCTAGTAAGCGGAGCTCCCGCAGTTCTCCAGTTAACTAGTATCCCGTAGTGAGTGAACTTCGAAGTTGCAGTAACAACTTAAATGATATCGTGTGATAGGTGAATGTCATTCGATATCAACTCATCAACAGGGCATGCGATAAGCAGTGCTCTGTTAACCCTAAACAACGGTGGATTCGACACCACATTCACAGACGATGTTCTTCAAAACCCGGAAATGTTACCATCTAGTGAAGATATGGATTTGAACACAGACGCAGCCCTGATGCAGCACAACCCCGAAGTGAATCTCAAGGTTGGCAACCCAACAGCAAACGCGACCAACGGTCAAACTTACTACGGCAACCTCTCTCACCAGAAAAAGGTCAGTCGGTGATATCTCAAATAATCACGAAAACAAAAAAATGAGTGTAGATCTCAACAAATGTAGTGATCCATCCCAGTTCTCAACTGATCCATAAAAAGTCAAAAGATTTGCTTACCTAAACAACCCAATCGATAATTTGTCTCAAACATGTAAAATTCCTCCAATATATGTGTCTAATATAATGAACATTAATAATTTCATCTAGGAACTTAAGCACAAAGTTACAGGTAATTTCATATCAGATGTTAAATATGACAAAATCAAGATCAGTGCCAAAACACCAACAGAATTCCGTAACATAGTTAAATACCTAATACAAACACAAAGGAGCTTTCATTCGTTTAAAGATCCTTCAAACAAAAAATTTTCAGTGGTTTTTAAAAACCTGCATCAATCAATAACAGTATCCGAAATAGCATTAGACTTAAAACAGCGGTACCCTTCAATACTGAAAGTGACCAGGCTCCAAAAGGACGGCAACCCCATTCCTGTAGTGGCCGCTGAATTTAACGGAACCGAACCAATTGACATCATTCTATCAATAGATCAAATATGTAACCATCGAGTGAAGGTAGAAAGACGTAAAAAACCGAAAGGCCCCTTGCAATGCCAAAGATGTTTGGATTTCGGACACACAAAAAATAACTGCAATCACGCCATTAACTGTGCGTTCTGTGCGAGCAATCATTATTCAGTATCCCAAGAAGAACGAAACTCCGACGTGTGCTCTCTGTAAAGGAAATCACAGGGCGGACATTAGAAACCAGAACTGTTTATACTTTAAAGAGATAAATGAAAAAAAACCAAAACCCCGCCCAATGATAATAGTTATGTAAACCAGTCCTTAACTGGTCAATCCTCACAAATCAACCTTAATCAACAATTCCCACCATTGCCTCAAACCAACACAATCCCGAACTTCAGCCATAAATCGAACTCCCAAAATCAACCCAAAACTGCCCAAAACTCCCGTAACACCTCCCCACCAAATTCTCAATCACCAGACCCTCACGCCAGCAACCCGATAATCAACAATTATAAATACCATCACCTCATGCATAATTAATTTCATCAATTCTTTAATACCATCTATAATCAGCACCATACAAAACTCCGTAACCGCGTACTTAACCAATAGCACTGGCAGATAAACCAAACAATAATTTAACCTGCTTAAATTGAAACTCCAATGGAATCAATAACAAAAAGTGGAATTAATTCACTTTCTGCACCATTACGACGTTGACATTGCGTGCATAGTTGAAACGCACCTGAATCAAAAAAACAAACTATTCATCCCAAATTACACTCTTTACAAATTTACTCTGATAGATCTGAAACCAAAAATGGAGGCGTACTAATAGCGGTAAAATCATGCTATAATCACTACCAATCTAATCTTCCGAACTCCCCCGGCATCGCAATTAACATAAATATAAACAATCAAGTATGGAAAATAATATCAGTATACAAGCCACCAAGTAGCAAAATCCAATACGCAAACCTACAAAATTTCTTCCAGCCCACGGAAAATGTCCTATTGTTAGGTGACCTCAACGTCAAACATACAAGCTGGGGCTGCCAAACCAGTAATCACGATGGCAAAATCTTAGCAAATATAATTAATCAATTTAACTTAAAAGTTTTATCTCCTCCCGAACCAACATATTACCCATTCGACCGTCTGCGCAAACCGGATATCCTTGATTTAGCCATAACCAACACAAAAATAAAATTTCACATTTCAACAATTTTTGAACTAGACTCGAATCACATTCCGGTTTTAATAACTACCCAACAATTAACCCCTCAACACGCCCCTACCCCTAAAATAAATACTTTAAAAATAAACTGAGCAAACTATCAAACACTAATCAGAAATGCAATTCCTAGAATAAAGATCCTGAAAACTCCGATTGAAATAGATCAATCAAAAAACTATTTGAATTTGAACTATTTCCACTATTAAAAAATCTCAACCCACCATACTACCAAACTCTAACAAAAACATACAGCAAATTACCCCTATCTATTCAAAATGCAATAATCACAAAAAATAAAATCAGAAGATTGTGGATCCAACTTAAAAGTAGAGAACTTAAGAAGGAGCTAAATCTAATCACTAACATTGTCAAAAAACTCATAAAAAATCACAAAAATCAACAATTTTATAATCTACTAAACTCACTGAACACCAACAACAACTCGCTCTGGCAATTCGCCAAGAAAATACTAAAAAAGAAAATCACAATCCCTCCCTTAAAAACCACGACAAGTAAAGCTTATTCATCATGTCATAACGCTGAAGTACTTGCTGACTATTTTGCTTCGACGTTCACCGTAAATAATTCACAATTTCATCCCGAGCACATCACCATAATAAAAACAGACAGAGAAAGTATTCATGGACCTCACCACAAAATCCAATACACATCTCCGACTGAAATCAATAAAATCATAAAAAACCTCCCAACTAAAAAATCCCCAGGTCACGATTGCATTAATAACACAACTCTAAAGTATTTACCACCCCCAGCAATAGCATTGTTAAATAACATTTTCAAACATCTCCACCTAACAAAAGCTATACCAATAGAACAATTTGGATTCACAGAAAAAATATCCACACAACATCAGTTACTCCGTATAACGGAACATATTGTAACGAATATTGCGTCATCCCCTGGCGCCACTTCGAGGTGGCGGGTTACGTCATCTGCCGGCGACCACGAGCCGCCGGTGAGCACGAGTTGCATCACCTGCCGGCGGATTCGTCCAGAAGAGTCGCGGTGTCCGGATGGTTCTGGATTGTCCTGACGAGTATAAATACGCGACGGCCGGCGGCCGCGAGTCAGTCTTGAGTCCGCAGTTGAAGCTGAACTGTGAAGTGTGTGCATCGCGGTGAATAGCTGTGCAGCGAGTGTGCTCAGTGAAGTGAACCGTGGTCAGTGCATCGTGCTGTGGTCGGTGACGTGAACTGTGACCAGTGCATCGAACTATGATCAGTGCAGTGAACTGTGGCCAGTGCTTAGGACTGTGCGAGTGTGCGAGAGGAGTGTAGTGTAAATAAATCAAGAGAAGTGTAGTGTAAATAACTGAAGAGAAGTGTAGTGCAAATAACTGAAGAGAAGTGTAGTGTAAATAACTGAAGAGAAGTGTAGTGTAAATAAAGGAAGAGAAGTGTAGTGTAAATAAATAATCAGTGTTTTCAGTGATTGTGATAAGAAAACAAAATAAACGTTTTTTTGTGAAAATAATACGAGACTTTTAATTCACCACCTAGAAACGTAACAATTGGTGTCAGGTGTGGGTATAACAGTGGTGAATTAAAACATTAATCAAGATGAGTTTCACAAAAGTTTTACGGGATCTGAAAGTGGCCGAGTTGAAGAGAGAGTTAAAAGGGAGGGAACAAGACACTTCGGAACGAAAGCAATATTACAAGAACGTCTTGCAAACCGATGAAGGCAGCAGGCGAGGATCCAGAGACTTTTCTCTTCGAGACAACGGGAACTTTTCAGACCTACCCAAAATATTGGAAGGAAATTCCAAAAATTTAGAAACAAGGTTATCGGAAAATTCCAGAATACTAGAAGAAAACTGGCAGAAAATTCGAAATTTTTTAAAAGGAGAATTGACGGAAAATTCCAGAATTTTAGAAGGAAAGTTAACAGAAAATTCCAGAATTTTAGAAGGAAAGTTAACAGAAAATTCCAAATTTTAGAAGGAAAGTTAACAAAAAATTTCCCAGAATTTTAGAAGAACTGACTGAAAACTCTAAAGCTTTAGAAGAAAATTGATCGAAAATTCAGGATTTTGGAAGAAAAGATGGATGAGAAAATTTTGAAGAACGAAGAAAAATGGAAAAGAAAATTGAGAAGATGGATGAGAAAATTTTGAAGAATGAGGAAAAATTACTAAATCTTTTTGGAAGAAAGCTGAAGGTTTTTACTGCCTCGACAGAAAAATCGAATACAAACATCGTACAGGAACCATTGGGAAATGGCACGAATGGCCACCGTACAGGAGCCACTGGGAAAAGCACAAAGTAAAACCACCTACATTTGATGGCACTTCTTCATGGTCGAATTATTTGAAACAATTCAAGGCTGCTGCAACGGTAAATGACTGGTCCGCAACAGATTGTGCTACGGCCTGATTTTGGTTTTGCGTGGTAACGCCGTCGATATTCTCGAGAGCAATACCGACCGATGAACAGTCCAACTTCGAGCAAATTGTCAGAGACTCGAGACCCGGTACGGCAAGCGCACCCTGGAAGACATGTATTTTACCCAGCTAAGGAATCGTGTTCAGAAGCCTGGAGGGGTCTTCAAGAACTGGAGCTGATATTTCTCGTCTGGTGCGCCTTTCGGACCCTGATGCTTCAGAAAGTTCCCTGCAACGCACAGCCGTCCGGTGCTTTATTGAAGCGCTCCATGATGCAGAAACACAACAAGCATTAAGACTGGCAAGACCGAAAACCTTAGCTGACGCATTAAGTCAAGCACTAGACTTCCAGGTTGCAAAAAGAGCATCGAAACGTGACGGACGAGTGCGAGAATTGCAAACCGGCGTCGATACATATGACGAAAAATATTTTGAGGCAATGGTAGAGAGGTTGGTACGCAATTCTAGTGGAAAAAGGCGACAACCTCGATGTTGGAATTGTGGAGAATTAGGACACGTGAAAGTCGATGTGACCGTCCACTGAAGCAAAAAGGGAGAGGCAGCAGTCTGTTGGTAAACCTAGCAGCCAGCAGGAAACTAAAGCAGGTTGATGGAAGGGGCATCCATCGACCTGTCAAACAAACCCCACCTTACGAAATACACGTCAAGTCCATTCGACACCGTTCTGACAGCGTTTACGTAGATGCATTTGTAAATGAAAGGCCATGCGTCTTACTTTTGGATACTGGTGCAACCAAGAGCATTATACGAACCGATTTTGCCAAATCATCTCATCTTATGCCGTCCAAATGGAAGCTTCGAACAGCCACTGGTGACTCGGAATGTTGTAGGAGATGGATGCCCTCCTTGCTATTGGAACTGTTGCTTTCAGTCATCCCTGCTGGTCGCTGATAGAAGAAGAAGCAATTTTAGGAATGGATATTATGACGACATATGGGTGTCAGCTGGATTTACGACACGGTGTGCTGAGACTCAACGAAGTGGAGGTGGTTCTACATTCACGTAACAACATTGCCGTGAATGTAATTACGGTTGACGACGTAATCTTGACGGAGCGTAGCGAGATGTTTATAGAAGCGAGCCCTGAGGGCGACGTTCCAGCTGGAGAGATTGCTATTCTGGAACCTAGAAGTCACGACGAAGACATTGGTCGAGGAATTCTAGTGGCCAAAGAACTGGTCAGAGTGAATAGAACAATACCTGTGAGAATAATGAACATTAATAACTATCCTGTTAAATTGAGAAAAGGAACAGTGATTGGTAATTGTTCTACGGTATCCTCGGTTTTGCAGAATGTGAACCGTACCGAACCACCACCTAAAGGAATTCCTGAACGACTGCAGAATCTGGTTACAGAGGCATGTAAAGGCTTATCTCGGGAAGAGTGTCATAAGGCTGAAGACCTAATACGGCGCTACCAGCATGTCTTTGAATGCAGTGACGGTGTAAAAGGAAAGACTGATATTGTTCGTCACCGAATAGACACGGGAAACGCCACACCGATTCGCCAAGCTGCTAGAAGATTACCTCTGTCAAAAAGAGAAAAGCAGATGAGATTATTAAAGAGATGAAGGGATGGCGTAATCAAAACCATCAAGCAGTCCGTGGGCTTCTCCGTCGTATTGGTAAAGAAGAAAGACGGTCGACTCGGTTCTGTGTCGATTTCCGACAGCTCAACAATGTAACAAGAAGGATAGCTATCCATTGCCCCGTATTGACGACATTTTGGGACACGCTCTGGGGCCAAGATCTTCTCGACACTTGACCTGAAAAGCGGATACTGGCAAGTAGAATTAGATCCCACAGATCGAGAGAAGACTGCTTTTACCATCGGATCAGGTTTGTGGCAGTTTACAGTAATGCCTTTCGGACTGTGTAATGCCCCAGCTACATTCGAAAGATTGATGGAAACCGTGCTTAGAGATCTGTCGTGGAGACATGTCTTGTCTACCTTGACGATATAATTGTTGTTGGAAAATCTTTCGAAGACCACATCAATAACCTAGAACAGGTGTTCAAGGTTGGAAGGAGCGAACTTGAAACTCAGCCCAAAGAAATGCCATTTATTTCGGAAGCAGGTGAATTACCTTGGACATGTAGTATCTGGCACAGGAGTAGAACCTGATCCGGAGAAGGTTAAAGCCGTAAAGGAATGGCTGGTCCCAAAGGATAAACATGAACTGAGAAGTTTCCTGGGTCTATGTAGCTATTATCGCCGCTATGTTTTGGGATTTGAAACATCGTGAAACCGCTGACTCAGCTGACAGAAGAAAAGCGTTTGTTTCAATGGGATCAAGACTGCCAACGCGCTTTCGAAAAGCTTAAAGCGCCATGCTGAGTGCCTATATTGAGCTATCCACTACCTCAAAGGAATTATATACTGATACTGACGCAAGTAACGTTTGGTATTGGAGGTATTATCGCAGATACAAGATGGACGAGAGAGAGTAATCGGTTACTATAGTAAAGTGCTATCAAAGCCAGAACGCAACTATTGTGTAACCGAAGAGAATTACTTGCTGTGGTGAAATCCGTTGAACACTTTACAAATATCTCTACGGTAAAGAATTTCTTTTGAGAACGGATCATGCTGCTTTGAAATGGCTGCTGAACTCAAGAACCCGGAAGGTCAAGTCGCCAGATGGATTGAAAGATTGCAGAGTTCACATTTAGAATAGAACATCGAAGGAAGTAGTCACCGGAATGCGATGCTCTTCAGAAGACCGTGCCCTGAAACTGCAAGCATTGTTGTCATGCGGAAGAGAAGATGTGTCCACCTTAGAGTCACTGTCAGTAATGACCAATGGAAAGCCAGAGAACTTAGAAAGATCAGAAGAGGACACGGAATTGAAACATGTTTGGAAATGGAAAATAGCAGGACGGAGACCAAGTTGGCAGAAATAGCTCCTGTTCTTCAGCAGTAAAATCATATTGGGCGCAGTGATTCGATTACTGAAGAGGAAGGTGTTCTGAAACGTGTTCTGAAAGTGAAGACGGCTCGTGAAGAGGACGCAGATATTGTTACCGGAGTAAGGGTCCTGAAATATTGAGAGAATTGCATGATGGAACTTCAGGAGGACACCTCGGTATAACGAAACCTTAGAGAAAGTGCGCGAACGATTTTACTGGGTTAATTGCAAGCAAGATGTAAAGATGTGGTGCACAAAGTGTCAAGTTTGTGCTGAAGCAATGGGCCACATAAAAGAGAAGAGCGAAGATGAGGCAATACAACGTTGGGAGTCCTTTCGAACAATTGCCATTGACTTGGCTGGCCCATTTCAATGTCAAATGAGGGAAATAAATACATACTCGTGGCTATGGATTATTTCAGCAAATGGGTTGAAGCATATCCCCTACCTAGCCAAGAGGCCACTGCTATCTCCGAAGTACTGGTTAAGGAATGGGTGAGCCGATTTGGTGTGCCACTGGAATTGCATTCAGATCAAGGACGGATTTCGAACCCGCAGTGTTTCAAGGGTGTGTGAACTTCTTGGAATAAGAAAAACAAGAACGACAGCCCTACATCCACAGTCAGACGGAATGGTGGAACGCATGAACAGAACAATGGGAAAATATTTAGCGAAGGTCGTGTCAGATCACCAACGCGACTGGGACCAATACACACATCTTTTTCTTCTAGCCTACCGCTCATCTGTTCATGAGACAACTGGGCAAACGCCCGCTAATATCCTCTTCGGCCGGGAACTACGTCTACCATGTGATCTACAGTTTGGTTGTAAAACTAATGAAGAAATAGCCGGTGAAGACTTTGTAAATGACCTAAGACGGAAAATGGACGTGATTCATAACCAGGTGCGTGAAAGAATCCAAATCCAAGTGACAGGATGAAAGACCGGTATGACATCAAAGCTGAAGGAGGAGGTTACCAACCTGGAGATCATGTCTGGCTGTTTAACCCCCAACGTCGCCGCGGTTTGTGTCCAAAATTACAACGACAGTGGGAAGGACCGTACGAGGTCGTGAAGAGGATAAATGATGTTGTCTACCGAATTAAAAATTGCCGAATGGAAAACCACGAGTCGTTCATTCGAATCAGGGTGGCCCTACGCAGGAAGTAATGAAATGATGAAGAAAAAACCGCACGAGTTTGTGAGCTGGACATGCAAGAGTGCACATTTCCGAGTTTATGTCTCAGTATAATGAAAAGCATCAAGCGCGTTATGGGGTAACAATGGAGGTGCAACGGGATCTGTTTGCGCTACCCCAGGAATATGCATTGGCGCATTGTGTCGCCCAGGATTTAGATATGACCAGAGGTGTTGCTACTGTATTCAGAAAATACGGAAGGATAGAGGAATTAAAGAAACCAACAACCAGATATTGGGAAGGTTCTGCATCACGACGTCAGTCACTATGTTTATTACCTTGTCACAAAAAGTAAGTCATATCACAAGGCATCCTATGAAAATCTGCGGAAACTCTGATTGAATTACGCCAACAAGTACTGCAAGACAACGTCCCGAAGATTGCCATGTCAAAACTGGGATTTGGGTTTTTATGGACTGAACTGGAGAATAGTGAGAAGCATGTTGAAGTACTGTTCCGGTACACTGGAGTTAGCATCTTAGTCTGCAGCCACCACCATGGAATGTTGTCATATCCAAAGAGACAATTGACTGCCACTTCTTCTTAACTCCAACTGCACTAGAGGCTCCAGCTGCAAGTATCGGCATGATTTCACTAAACGCGCTCCGAGACGGATCGCACTAAGGAGGGGTAGTGAACGAATATTGCGTCATCCCCTGGCGCCACTTCGAGGTGGCGGGTTACGTCATCTGCCGGCGACCACGAGCCCCCGGTGAGCACGGTTGCATCACCTGCCGGCGGATTCGTCCAGAGATCGCGGTGTCCGGATGGTTCTGGATTGTCCTGACGAGTATAAATACGCGACGGCCGGCGGCCGCGAGTCAGTCTTGAGTCCGCAGTTGAAGCGGAACTGTGAAGTGTGTGCATCGCGGTGAATAGCTGTGCAGCGAGGGTGCTCAGTGAAGTGAACCGTGGTCAGTGCATCGTGCTGTGGTCGGTGACGTGAACTGTGACCAGTGCATCGAACTATGATCAGTGCAGTGAACTGTGGCCAGTGCTTAGGACTGTGCGAGTGTGCGAGAGGAGGTATGTAAATAAATCAAAAGTGTAGGTAAATAACTGAAGAAGTGTAGTGCAAATAACTGAAGAGAAATGTATGTAAATAACTGAAGAGAAGTGTAGTGTAAATAAAGGAAGAGAAGTGTAGTGTAAATAAATAATCAGTGTTTTCAGTGATTGTGATAAGAAACAAAATAAACGTTTTTTTTTGTGAAAATAATACAGAGACTTTTAATTCACCACCTAGAAACGTAACAATATACACACAGCCGTTCAAAAAAACACCACACCATAGGATTTTCATAGACATTACAAGAGCATTTGACCGAACATGGCATCAAGCCCTGAGCTACAAAATAATCAAAATTGGCACTCCCACTACATACTCTCAATAGTAAATAGTTTTCTTGACAATAGAACATTTTCAGGGAAACGTTAACAACACCTTTCAAATCCGAGATTAATAAACGCTGGACTCCTCAAGGTTCCCCAATTTCTCCGACCTTATTCAACTTGTATGTCGCTGATCTTCCTAAACTACATAATATTCAAATAACTCAATTTGCGGATGATACGTATATTCTCTTCAGACACATCCATGAATCTAATTAGAAACAATGCAATTATACCTTCACATGTTGGATAGCTGGCCAAACTCAAGATACAGTTAAACCCAAGTAAACTTTCCTAAAATATTCACACTAAGACCTTACACTCCACCCACTCCTATGACACTAAACAATAACACAATAATTGTACCTCAACAAACCAGTTAAATATCCCCGGGCTGAACTAGACACCAAACTAAACGGGAAGCAACACATAGATAACAAACTAATTCAAGCCAAAATAAAATTACTGCAGCTAAAACCACTAATTCACAGAAATAGCTCAGTACCATTCAAATCCTCCATATTAATATTCAAAACAGTTATAAGACCTCTACTACTGTACGCCTGCCCCATATGGATCAACGCCTCCAAAACCAACATTAACAGAATTCAAGTAATACAGAATCAATTTCTTAGAACAATTGCTAATGCCCCATGGTTCGTATCCAACCTCCAACTTCATAAGGAATTTAACCTCAACCGTTATCACAGCATAAGCTTATCTTTCCACTAACTTTTACTCTAGCTTAAATCAAATCCCCCTGGTGCCTTTCAGACTCGGTAAAAATCCCATCCATCAAACCAGAATTACAAATAAATACCCCTACCATTCATTTCTCATCAAATTCGCCAATTTGAACCTGATTAGAGGACCCCCTAGGATTTCTCCCAATGTAATAGTTGTAAGATAATTGTAAGTTAATTATAAGTTAATTTTAAGTTAGTTAATAAGTAATCAATACATATGTTAAGTTGTTAACAACTAATCTGTGTACCTACCATCAAAACCAATAAATTAAAAAACCTCACGCACCAGCGCGCTGGTCCAGGCAACAGACAGTCTGTTGCCCGGGGCCCGAAGCGACGGGTGCGCCAAAAAAGCTCTCCATGCGAAACGCGATGCGCCGACACCGGCCTTCTCATGATGGACGCGCGAACGACATGCCTACATGCCGCTTAAGTCTACGCGTAAGCCACCGCGACTACCGCGACTACCGCGCAATCAGCCCGCCAACCGCGACAACCGCCGCCGCCACCGCTACCGTCCCCGTCATCGGAAGAGATCCTGCCAGCCTCACCCCCGCCGCGACAAGCTAGCCTTGACAGAGTTTGTACGACCTTCAACGGGCGACGCAGACGACGATGGACGACGCAAGCCAGGCGACGGCCCTCCTGGCCGCGCTACAACGGCTCCTCCAGACGCCTCAGCCCACGCCCCGCTTCGACCTGGAGCGGGCGTGGGTTTGTTAGCGCCAGCGACAACCCCGCCGTGGAAAGCGGGACCAGGTGGAGTGCCGATGCCCGGGACTCCTCCGGCCCGTCATTCCCCACCTGGAAGACACCGACCGCGCCTTTTTAATGAGGCGCATTAGAATAATGACCATCGCTCTGAAGAGGGGATGGCGCACGGCTGTCCACAACGCGGAGGACTCCGACCTCTTTGGACTCCAAATATCGGAGCCTCCGCCGCCGCCCCCGGCCAGACGCACCTACAAACAGGAGCCCCAGCGCTTTCCGCGGGGCCGCGGCCGCGGGCGCAGGGCGTCGGCCGCGGCGGCGACCAATGCGACGCCGTCGGCGTAGGTACGCCGCAACGCCGCACGAGGAAGCGGCCGCGCCGGTGCCACCGCGCACCGCCCCCGCGCGCCCCGCCGACAGCGACGGGGCTCCTCAAACCCCGGCTACTTGGGACCCCGGCGAATTCCTGCTGCTGTTTGATCAGCTCCTGGATGTGGTCCAGCCCCCGCCGCCACAGGACATGGAACCTGTTCCCATTGACTGGAACTTTTGGCGGCCCATCATCCGGGAGCTGAGCGGACAGCAGCGGGACGAGACCCGCGACGACGATGACCGTCGGCGCGACGATCAACACGACTCCCAGGACACCCCTTCGGAGCCGTCCCAAGATGCCAGCGTCCTCCCTAGGGCGCCCCGGGTCAGAATCGACCCCCGGACAGTGCCGCCTCTCACCCCTGAGAAACGCCGCACGCCGCACATCGATCACCCGATCTTCACGAGGGTACACATCCCGCCCGCGGATGCTCCCCGCCGGCGCCGGCCCCCCTGCCGCGCCTTGGCGAAAACGCTGGCCAACATGTCCGAGGCTGGCATCCTGGAGGAGGTGGCGTCGCTCCGCGAATTCCCTTCGCGTGCTTTCTAGTACCGAAGGGAAGCGGACGCCACCGCCTCATCTTCGACATGTCAGCATGGACACCCGCCTACGCCCACTCGCCAGCCGTCACACTTCCGTCGGCCTTGTCGGTGCTTGCGGACGTGCGCGCCTACTCGCACGCCGTACGCATCGACTTGACCGACGGATTTTATCACATCCCCATGGCCAGCGGGACGAGGGACCTCTTCTCGGTGGAGTGTGCGGGGCGGTTTTACCGCTTCGCCGCTCTCCCGATGGGGTGGTCCCTCTCCCCGCTGATCATGCAGACCGCGATGACGGCGGTCAAAAAGATATGTCGAAGCAAGGCCTACATCTACTACGATGACTTCCTCCTTCTTTCCAACGACCCAAGTCAATTGGAAGCTGACGTCAAGGCCTTTTACTCTCACAAATCACAATTGATACCGACCACCGTGATTAGATATCTCGGGTAATTAACCTCCAAGACAAGACGTGGCCGCCGATCCGGACTACCTGCGCGCAGTACGCAATGTCCCGGCGCGTGGCTTCGCGACGCTCACTTCTGCATATCTTTGGCCGGCATGGTGGGCTGGCTCTCCATCGCCACCACAGCCACCTACCCGTTGGCACGCATGATTCGCCTTTGGCCTTCCCTGGCCTCCCGTGGTACGCCGGCTCATCACTCGCGCGTCACGCGACGCCCCCGACCGGCCCGCATCACGTATATCGACGCAACCTTTCACGTGCGCCTGGACATCGGATTTTGCCACCCGGACATGGAACGCCCTTCCCGGAATGGACATTTACCACATGGAAACATATGCAGCCCTTCGGGCGCTGCTGGACCATGCAGATTATTTTGTGACGTTATATGTGGACAATCTTAGTGTTTTGTACAACTTGCAGCGCCAAGTTACTCATACTCACCATCCTTTGCTTTGTGTTATGTCTCACATTGTTTTTAATTTTTGTGCCTATGCTATTTTGTATGTACCATCCTCTGAAAATAAAGCGGACGCCCCGTCGCGTTTGGCCTCCGGCGGATCTGCGGACCCCTGACCAATCAGGAGCCGCCGTTGCGCGTCCCCTCGCAACGGCGTGCTCTTGATCGGTTGGGGGCTCCGTCAGTCTGTTGCCGGAGACGCTGCAGCGTCTGGCCGTGCTGCACGCTGCGATCTCGCGGTTTGCCGCTGCGGAATGTCTGGACCGAAGACGGTCAAATAGTAATTAACGCAGGTAACAGACGTTTCCGCGTCCAAACAATGTCTGAGCTTAACACTATACAATAGCTTCGGGGCGCCCCCTCCCTCTCCCTCCCTCTCTCCCTCCCCCCTCTCCCTCTCCCTCCCCCTCCCCCCTCTCCCTCTCTCTCCCTCCCTCCCTCTCCCTCCTTCTCCCTCCCTCTCCCTCTCTCTCTACGGATAGCTAAAATCCTGCTCTTTTTTGTTCTTTCTTTTATTTTCATCCTAGCCCTTCCCCCAATTTTTTCTAATTTTTATAAAGTAAACAAATCTTTTAGCACACAAAAAATCATTCCCTATCTACTTTTACATTTATCATTATATTAAAAAAATGACAAATCCATAACCAGCTATATTCTCTGTAATCTCTCGTACACTTTCAATCATTTTTAAATAACATATGAAGAACAAACTTTCATCTCATACGTCACTTTTATTTCAGTACGCAGATGTATGCGCAGCTTTGTTGTGTGATTATGCATGAGCATTTGCTCATATTTGTATGTATTCAAAATATTATAATGATATGCTTTTAATTTTGTCTACATGTGTTTCACTAACTTGCATTATTTCTGTTCCCGTTCATCTCTTACAAACTGTGCCGTACATTGAGATTTAATATTAAATTCAAATTATTTTCGTTTATTTTTCCTTTCTTTGTATTTTGTGTGCACTGAAATTGTTTACTTGTATTGTGTCTTGGCCTTAAGCCGATATCCTGATTGAGGTTTACCTGGGTTTACTCAATGGCTGAAGGCGCATGCCGGGATGGTCCCTTGCTAGCGGTCCCAGGAATAAAGGTAGAATAAATCGTAGGCTTACGGATGAGAGATGTTGAGTCGGGTTTTAGGGTCTTGGGAATACTCTAAACGGTAAAAATTTTATAAGTTCTTAAAATTGTCCAATTTGCTAGTTTGTGGAATATTTTAACTGTTAACATTTCCTAAAAATAAATTTATTGTATCGACATTTTTAATTTTTTTAAAACTTTATTTAAGAACCAAATAGTTTTACGACACTTTATCATATAATAATTATTATTATTGTTAATATTAGGAAATATACGCAAAATCCTTTACCATTATGTCTCTGTTTTCAGTTTCTCTCAAGGCTTGAACTCTCGACTTTATGTGCTTGTATCCTGACGAGATTCCCTCCCTTTCTAGTTTTTTTAGGGGTAATTCAAAAATACGTACGCAATTTGAGCTTCTTCAGAAGCTCAATGAACCAATTAACAGAACTTATTAACATTTCACTGATTCTTTTTCTCCTTTTCTTTCCTTTTTTTTCTTTCCTTTCTCTCTACCGTTCCATTCATCTCGATTCTTTTCCGATTTCCTATCAAACTCGTCCTCCCTCGCTTTCACTCCTGTCATCCATGTGAAAATCTTCATCCAAATTGCGTGCGTATTTTTCATTGAATCACTTCCTTTATTATGTACTATTGTAATATAAATTCTGAAAGTGGTCAGGCGGAAGAGCAGGCTAAATGGCCTGAGCCTCGCCACCAATAAAGACATTTATTTATTTAGCCCCTTTTCGCGCGGCCGACGCGACCCAGACGCAGACGTCGCATTGAACAGACATTTCTTAAATGCGGCTCCTTCATTTGACCAAGTGCTTAAGGCAAAATCGTTATCAGAGTACGCGAACATCAATACAGATGACCTCAGAGACCAACTGTACTTTAAATGTATTGACAATACAGATGTTCCTAAAGTTTTGAGGAGTTTAAAATCAAACGCAAACGGTTCGGACGGAATTAATGCTAGACAGTGACCTCGATACCCTCGATACTCACATGGTATCGATAGCGATCGATACTTTTGGAAAATTACTAGATACTTTTTCGATACTTTCAATTTGATATGCCAACACCCATCTCTTCTGATTTTACAGAATAATTTCTTAACATTCTTCTCTCTCCTATATTTCTTCTGTCAACAACAAGGAAGTGTCCGTCTGTTCGGATTCACTTACAGTCGATGAAATTAGCCAACGTTGAAGCGTCCGGGCGCAGTGTCCCGTTGTTTATCGCCAAGCGCCTGTCATCATCTCTTGAGATAGTCCGCAATACGCGACCAATTTAGCATTGGGAAACTCTTGCTTGTAGGCTCCCAGGCAATCTGGTAGCGACAGGCACGATAAGCAATGTGCGCGATGACAGCATTTCTTCCGGGGATACTCCCCTTCCTCAGCCCACCGTGGACGCATCTGACGGAGCTCGTGAGTTCAGTTCAGTAGCTGTATTCTCGAAACCATGTGAAATATTTCGTATGCGAATAATTTCGTACGCGAATAATTTCGTACGCGAATAATTTCGTACGCGAATAATTTCGTACGGTTCATTTCGAATAGCTGCATTCTCGAGCGTATTCGAAAATTTTCGCATGCATGCATTTCACAACATTGGATATTGAATTTTATCTCTTCTCTGACTAACAAAGAAGTATATTTTAGCGCAGGCGATTTCTCTTTGGAGGCATTTTCAGTCTTCCACGAAACTCAAATTATCAATTTCATTGCGTTGAGCGTCACGTGCGTATGGTAGTGTGTTTTTATAGTGTTCTCTTTTTTTTTCATTCGAAAACCTTTTATTTCTATAAATATTTTAAGGCCAGTAAATATAAATCAGTCAGAGTGATAATAGGTATTTAGTTTTAAGTGATTTATTTTTGACAACTATATCAATTTGTAAGGGAAGAAAATGGCACAATTAAAAAAGAATGCTCAGGCTAGTCTGGAGCAAAAGTCAGATCTTGCTGATTTTATGAATAAAGCTCTGTCAAGTGGAAAATTCTCCTCCACTTTTAGTGTCAAAGATTCTCAAAAACTATGGGAACTGTTAACTCTGCAATTGAACGCCATGCCTGGTGCACAGGACTGGAAGCACTGGCGCAAAACGTGGCATGATATGAAAGCTGCTGTGAAAGGGAAACAGGCCATTATTAATAATGAAAGGAAGAGAACTGGAGGAGGTCCACTACCACCAATAGACTTAACATGTGTGGAGGAAAAAATGTTATCAACAATACCCCAAACTTCAATTAAAGGGTCAAATTCAACAGCAGAATCAAGCCCCGAATTTGTTTTCGAAAATGAACAGGGTGCTTTTGAAATTATCGAAGAGCATGGTGCATTTGTTACTGAGGACGATGATTTAATGTTATTAAATATCGGTAGCCAAGTATCTTCTGTAACTGTAGTGAGTACAGATGCTCCTGGACCTTCTCACTTACCTCCTACTACAGAGATGAACAAGAAACAGAAACTCACAGTAGCTGGAAAGCGGCTAGAGAGATCAGCAAATTCAACAGCTGGTCTTTATGAAGTGTCAAAACAAAAATTAGAAATTAAAAAAAATTATTATGAACAAAAATTAAAACTTTTAAAGAGGCAAATTATAGCACTAGAGAACATTGCACAGCGTTTAAAAAATAATTGATCTTTTTTTATAGCCAGTGCACATGCTCTATAAGCTCTTTAAATGCAGCTATTTTGATATCAAGAATGATCTGTAATCTGTATATTAAATGTATTTGGCCACAGGGTTTACTTAGACAGTCTAAAAAAATTCCAGTTTCAAAAAGCAACTAAAACTGTGAATGTAACTAAAATTATTAAAGTACATTATTCAAGCATTTTGACAATACAAGCAAATATTTACACATTAATTCAAAAGTTCATGAATAATAATTTCTAATAAAAGTTTGTTGATACTGCCTTTTATTTAGAAATTCATTTTGTGCTTGACGATTTGTGGGATCTTCAATGCACAATTCATCATACACTCCAAGATCCACATTATCATCTTAATTTTTATCACTTTTAGAGAGGCAAGTTATAGCACAGGAGAACATTGCAGAGCATTTACAAAATAAATAATTTTAAATTTTGTTTTTTTGTCAGAGCTTGTATTCTAATATAAACTAAAAGCAGCATTTTTAATTGATATAATTAAGAGCTTTAAGCAGTGTGTGTTTTCTGTTATATATATCAACTATATCTAGAGAGAAAGAAAATCAAAACTTCTAGTTTGAAAAAACAAATAAAGCTATGAAATATAACTAGGGAACGGATTTTCATGTAAATACATATTTTGATAGGAACAAGGTACCTGTTTTGAATTTGTTTTCTAGAATTTTCTAGACATTCTGAATGAATTGACCCCATTTTTATTTTACATATTTTTACATATTTTAGTATAAATACACATTTTCACATATTTTACCTTTTACCACTATTTTTTAACATATTCCGTTACATTCTTATATTACTTGTACAAAAAAATCAAATAAGAATTTCCCAATAATATTCCGGGAATCCGTTTTCCTGATAAAGTTAGCAATGTAACACTGCACGTTTATGTCCTCCTGACCTTCGCTCTGACTGACCCTCTGCCCTTGCTTCTCAGAAACCGCGTAGAATGAGCGGATGGTTTCCACCTCCCAACGGTTTTAAGTCACGCATCACGTTGCTACAGCAAAACACAGAGAAAACAAAGAAAGGAAATTGAAGCTTTAGGAAACATTCCTGACATCTTCACCTGATGTTCAATCAAGTAAGTCAGTTTTCTTTACCGATTTGTGTCGTGCATCGGTTAGAGCCGATATTCCCATTTACAAAGTCAGCGACCCTGAGTTCAAGAACTTCTTAGAAAAATACACTGACAAACAAATTCCGGATAAAATAACACTCAGAAAAAATTACATGAAAACTATTCATTTGGAAACTCTGACTAAAGTTCGCGAGGAAATAAAAACTAGTAAGGTCTGGGTTTCAATTGATGAAACTACTGACGTTGAAGGAACATATATTGCAAATATTATTGTAGGAAAAATGTGCTCTGAATTTCCTTCGACACCATTTTTAATAAATAGTGAAGTTTTAGAAAAATGCAACCACGCTATAATTGCCAGGTTTTTCAATGGCTCGATGAGTCTGCTGTGTCCTAGTGGTATCATGCATAAGAACGTGTTGTCTTTAACAGTGAATTAGCAAAATTAAAAGACATAACAGATGAAAACACACAAAAAATGAAAAAGAAATTATAAGATTCGTTGGAGAAAAATCCAGGCTGGAAAGACATTAAAATCATTGCCAACATTCTCAGTGGAGGAAAAGACACCTCAACACTGGAAGTAGAGAGCTGATCGAAGACATTTTCTCTTTGAAAACTTGAAAATTCACGTTATATCTAACAATTTTAAACTAACTTCAATTTTTATACATATATATGTACATATTTTGATTTTTTATTACAATAAAATCCGTTCCCTAAATATAACCAACTATAAAAATACATTGTTAAAGCATTGACAATCCAATCAAATATTTACACATTCATTTAATTTAAAAATTTATGAATAATAATTTTTAATAAAAGTTTGCTGATACTGTCTTCCTTTTAAAAATTCATTTTGTGCTATACGATTTGTGGGATCTTCAATGCACAATTTATCATACACACCAAGATCCACATCATCATCATCATCATCATCATCATCATCATCGTTTCTTATGTCTGGTAAATTATGAAAACGACATATGTTATGAAGCACAAGCATTTATAATTTTTGATGATTTTTCTGGAGAATTATGCAGTGCCCTGTATGTTAACAAACATCTGAATCTCCTTTTCAAAACACCATTGCATCTTTCTATAATGCTTCGGACCTGTCTGTGATGGGTGTTGTACCTTTCTTCAGGAGTATTAGGTTGAGGATTTGAAATTGGGGTTTGCAGTCATGGCCTTAGTGGATATCTCGAATCTCCTAAACGAAAATATCCCCTATGGCCTCTTTCATGCAGGTTCTTCATTAAATTTTGAATATTGCTATTTCTCCAAATAAATGAATCGTGGGTACTTCCTGGAAATTTAGCATTTACAAGTAGAATGCGAAGATGTCAGTCACATATCAACTGCACATTGAGGGAATGGTAGTTCTTCCGGTTAACATATGTGTGTTCAGGGTTACCTTCGTCTATGATTTTTGGAGGCCATAATGCTATATGTGTGCAGTCCACACAACCAACAACTGCAACAATATTATATTTTTCAAACAAATTTTGTCTCAATGTATTTAGTTCCTGTAAATTTCGAGGGAAATGGATCCATGAATTAAATATTTCGGGCTTGTTTAAAGCTTCAGTAACATTATGAATTGCTCTAGGAGCAGTAGGCTGTGACACAGCCATAAACAAATTTTTGGCTACAGGATTTTGGTAACAACCAGTATCATAAAAATTTTAAGTTAACAAAACTTTAGTTTTGACACTAACTGCAGTGCTCCTCGTTGCCTGTTTTAAATGTGGCATCATCATATTAATAATAACATTGGCCACGTCTTCAGACACTAAAATTTTCCAACTCCTATCAGATATTTCAAACGATCATTTGAAACACTCTTGGACACGTTCAACAGCTTCCCGCTGCAATTCTTCATTTTCTACCGCTGCTAAAATACATATTTCATCGAAATTAGCCATTGTCCGAAACTTGGTGATCTAAGATTAGGTTAGGATGTTAAATACCACAGCATGAAATCGCATACAATTTTGGAATTCGAATAGTAGGATACCATTCGAGTGAAATCGAACGCAAACTGTTCGGATTTTCTCGAATACGAATCTCGAGAATACAACGACGCGTTTCGACTGCGAATTGACGTCTTTTCGTATGCGAAAGAGAGCATTCGAATTTCGAGAATAGACCCCCAGTTCTGCCTTTTAAAGTGACGGAAGACGACTAGGTTAGTGGATTCCATATACAAAATGAGTGAAGTGTGGCATTATTTTGAAGTGGACTCGAAAGATGACAATCGTGCTATTTGTAGAATATGTAAAAAAATATTTTCGCGTGGTGGAAAATCACACAATACTAGTAATTTAAAAAAACATGTTACATCGATACACTGGGTAGTATTCAGCTCCCCCGAACACAAGAGGGCCAAGCCAACTAATGCTGCACGGGAAGTTGGAAACGTCGCAGATCGTACGCGTGAAGTGGCAGAAGTTTATGACACATGGCCAGTCCTCTCAAGATCCTCAAGTTTCAACACAAATAAACCAACAGTCATTGATTTTTTGGACACAAAAAAAAAAAAATTAAGCCAGGAGACAACCGTGCCAAAGCAATAACAAGAAATATTGCTTACATGATATGCAAAGGTAATCAACCGTTCAGTATTGTTGAAGACAATGGATTCAAGGAATTAATTAAACATCTTGAACCTAGATGCACCATGCCCACAAGAAAATATTTGGCGAATCATTATGTCCCCCACTAACTCGAAAAAGCGGAAAACAAGGTCAGAGATCAAATCCAGGAAGCCGAGAGAGTTGCAATTACCACTGGTTTATGGACTTCAACAGCCCGTAATGATTATATGAGTATTACAGTGCATTTCATACACAACGATTTTCAACCTCATCACATCTGCATCGAAGTAATACTTAAAATAGAAACTTTTTGCGTTGAAGGTACATGCTATGGCTAGATAAATTATTATTCAGATGCCCGATGTCGCAGGTTTCTCCCCGAAGCTTTGATTATTTCAAAACTGCTTTGAAAATATGAACACTGCTTTTGAAAATTTACTATTCTTATAAACTAAATACCTTCACTTCTTTAGACGAATATTAACACATTTGGACGACAGTAATGTAATGTATGTGTATACCTTTACTTTTATCAGGCAACACGTCGTGCTCTACATGTTGCTGCCAAAATTTTCATCCTCAATCAATATACATTACCTCAAACTATTCAATGCATGCTGCATTTAGCTACTTATTGCTAGAAAATTAATTCGTGGGATGGAAGAAATACTAGAAAAGATCCTTGAAGATTGTAGGCGCGTTTCAATACAATACTAGAAACAAATTTATATGCTTTAACAGTTAAAATTATATTGCAAAACCTGATTCTGAAACAACCTTTCTCGTTCTTAATCACAGATGATGTACAAGAATACTCAAAACAATCACTCTCTCAAATATTTTTAAAAGTACTTTAATAAATGTTACATTCATGTAGTATGAAGCCATCCGTGAACATCCAGAAAACATACAATTTCACTGAATCCGTAAGTTTACAATTACATCGGATCCATGTTTAAAACTCTGAAACTCTGGCAGACACAATTTTCAGTTGCTACAAGTAGATTACAAATCTAATACTTTCTAATTGACTGCACACTGCTTTAAGTTAGTTACTTATTGTAAATAGAATTGGGATCACTCGTCCTTCAATTATAAAGCACAAAGAAACAGTATGACAAATTAAGCAGAAATTTTTCAAATATGAAAAGTGTCAAAATTACCTCGAAAACGTGTAACACCAAAACATAACTTCAATAAAACAAGTAGACATCCAAAAATTGTTTCGTAATAACATGATCTACTCTGAAGTGATTTTCGGAGTAGTTTGAGCACACTAGTAAATTCAACAAACACAATTCACAAAAAAACTCCGCCAATAATATAAATTTCTGGCCAGCACATTTAAAACTAGTTTTGGCGATGAGAAATTAAATATTTCCAATTCTAGGTAGAATTGCAGTGATGTAATTTTCCCCTACCGTTCGAAGACTTCACTCTCTATCAGTTCTTCCAGTCAAAATTGCTGAAGGCCAAAACATCGCATCATACGACGCACCAGGCGATTTCACAGCTGGAAGAAGCAGTCGCATATTACACCTGAAAAAGAAAAAAATATTGACCTTCCGTTTAAGATAACAGCATCAGTTTATCTGGCACCCTCCATAAATGAGTTCCTTACTTTCGTAAAAGCTCGTAGAATGTGAAAGAAGACACAAAATTTAAGTCGAAACATTGTTAACATTATGTGTATATTCTCCATAGTCCCAACGATATCGCGTCTTGAAAATTCTCAAACCTTTTTAGTCACCGTATTAGAGTGATCGAGTTCACGATTCGTTTCGGCTCATCTAACCCAAAAGGCCAGTCAAAGTAGAACACTTTGCGAGATGTGTATTTATTAAAGGATTTGGTCAAACATTATTTATGGATTGTGTTTCGGAATATATTTTAGCAATACCATGCTGCATTATCATGACTGAATATTTTCATAATAACATTATTATTGGCAAATGTCTTTGTAAAACTTTAGTTCAGAGTCCCGTTGCCATTAGAAGACTTCACAAAATAGTTAAGATAGATGAGTGTGAAATATCTGAGTTCGAATTGCAATAAATTAATTCAAATATTTTACTACACAAAACTACAAAATTAAAACACAAATACTAGAAGAAAATTAAATAAATTTATCGATTAAAAGGCAATTGCAATACGAAAAAAGTAGTGGTTCTACAGCAGCCCGTTTTTCTCCAGTTTTTTTGTAAAGGTTTCGTAATATTATAGTTCTTGAAGCAGCAAAAGATTTTTCAACGACCACCAAGTTCTTTCCCACGCTGCGATTCGTTCTCGGGTACATGCGTTTAGCAGGCCATTCACGCTTGTCTGAAGCCTCAGCTTCGCAGGTGAAATGGTGATATAATTTCAGGATCTAATTTCGAAGAAAACATTTCATTAGGAAATTATCCATTATCTTCAATTTTGCAATTGTAGGAACACACGGAAGGAATTTGTAAGTTTTGCAATTTTTCAAATTCAGTGAATTCTACGAAAATCTGACCTGCTCCATTTTTGTATTCAACTATTGCAGATTTCGTGCAGTCGATACGTCATTTTGCGTTGCAAAAGACGAGGTAGATCTTATTTTTTATTATGTTTTTATTGTTATGTATTTATTTATTTATTTACTTAGTCAAATACAGTAAAAAACTGTGTGACGTATGGGGGAGAAAGTTTTAACCTCGAAATTTTTCGGGACTAGGACACTTTGATTATTTTTTGATCGCTCAAATGCTTTTGACGTCATTCATTATGACATTTTACTTTCAACATTACATTCATATGGAATCCGTATGAATTGCCCTAAATTGGTTATATTCGTACCATAAACAACGATCTCAGAGAGTGGAAATACCTTACTGGAATGATGGAACATTATGTACACACCTTTCCGACTCTTTGCCAATTCCACGTGGAGTTCCTCAAGGATCGATTTTCGGCACTCTTCTCTTCTTACTATACGGAAACAATTCTATATTCCATTTAAAACGGTGTACCATTGACTGATGTTAAGGAATCAAAACTTTTAGTCTTATTAACTCAGTCAAATAACTGGAACGTCTATTTAAATGAATTGAACACAAAATTAAGTTCTTTATGCTACGCATTCAGAATTCTCTCAAATTTAGTCGGCCTTCATAGTGCTCGTTGTGTATATTCCCACCTGAGATAATATTCTGGGGATATACATATTATAGCTCCCAGACGTTTAGATTACAGAAAAGAATTGTACGAATAATAACCAAATCCCATCCAAGTGATTCTTGTAAGCCTCTCTTTATTAAACTAGGAATTTTACCATTACCTTGCCTCTTGATTTACGAATCAGTGGTTTTTGTCAAAAATGACTTTCTTAAGGGCGGGAATATACTTTCAGCAAACGCCGCTATTACAATAACACTCGACGTAGAAATCGTATTCATCGGATGACAGTATCAACAAATTACAAAAAATTCACATACAATACAAGTACATTATTTTACAACAATTTGACATAGGACATTAAACGATTAAATTCGATTGAAAAGTTTAAATCCCTAGTGAATTCGTTTCTGTTGGATAACTGTTTCTATACAATTAGATACTATACTGAGCATCACAAGGAAAGTAACATTAATTTTTACAGTGATAGTGAATGCATTATTTACCATTTGGACAGTATAAATGTAAACAATCTGTAACAAATACTGTACCGCAGCCTCCGGTTCAATAACCCCCATCTCAACCAGGTTTCTCGTCCCGTTTGCCTGATCCATTGAGCAAATGCTGAGATGGCTCCTTGTTTTGCGTCTGGACATAAATGTAACTTTATTATTTGTGCACATCTTCTAGAATTCACTGGGAAATATAGTTATTCAAATTATCGTTTCCGTGTGGTCGCGGCAGGATTCCTTGACGAAGGACATGATGGATAAGAGCCCAAAATTTATTGCTAATTTATCCTTGGAAATAGACTTTATTAAATCGGAGCGGTTTTTCTTTTTTCTTCCTACATTCACTTCAATTGGCTTAATGTAGGAATCACAAAATTTTGAAAACTTACAGAGAATTCACTTCTCCCCAAAGCACGTCCTACAGTTTTCAACTGTTTTTGCCTTAAAAAAATAAATGTAAAATAAATAAATACATAAAATCTAGAGAACTGCAGCAGTTGTAATATGCCGTAATACGAGGGACTCATGAAAATCCGAATATCATGATTTTACATTTGAGAAAGCGACTGTCACGAAAGTGAGAGGTAGAAAGTTTTTCATTGCTCCTTCAAACTAGATTTGACGTATGACCTATTGAGGTTATCACGACAATGTATTTGCATACTTTACATTTTTTATTTATTATTTTTTGTAGTTCCTTTGTAAAATTCAAAGGTTGGGTTGGCTTTCGACTTTGATTCATCTCTGTGTGAATAGAGCAACAGGCACACTTCATCATGTCCATATGCAGAATTGCCCGCCCGTCCGTGGGAAAGAAGCCGCGCGCGGTGGTCTGCCGCATCCCCTGACCCTCTGCTGACGCAACCTCACGCGAAGGGCAAAGGCCACGACAGCGGAAGTGCCGGAGGTTGGAGATACGAATTTCGTTCTCGTAGGCTCTGAAATAGCAATCCCCCTCGTTGCCAGATCGAAATCTGCTTTACCGTCACCTTAAACTTCCGTTGCCGATCTCGGTAACTTGTGTTGTGTGTGTGAATAACATCATGACAGCAAGCCAAAAGCATGAGAAAAGAGCTCGTGTGCTCTTTTGCGAAGTTGGATTGCAGACGAGAAACCTTAAATTTCAGTTAGGAAAAATATATTTTTTCAAGTTTGTTCAAAGCAGGTGAACTCTACCAAAAAATTCAAATGCATCAACAATTCCAAACTGCATCTCATGAAGAAGTCCATTGAAAAATGCAATTCAACCTCTCAAAGATTTGAAGCTTGAAGCTAACGAAAATGATCGGTTCACTGAGGAGTTGTGTGAAGTTCTTGTTGCATCTAATATACCGAGGAGAAAGCTGGGCAATACCGTTTTTAACATGTTTTTGAAGAAATATACCAAAAGAACAATACACGACAAGTCCACTTTACGAAAAACTACATTTATCGGACACATGCATCTTTAACCCCTGTTAATATGCAGCCCTGCAGGTTTCTGAAGTGCACTTGTACCCGTCTGTATGTTAAAAAATGGAACATCCTTTGCAGCGCTTTTTAACATTCTTAACGTCAACCATCGATTCAAACAATTCAGAGATAATTCACATTGGTTTGGGGAATAATTATTCTTAATTGTAATACTATTAGCAGTACAATTAGAAAAAATATATATTAGGTAAATTAACCTCATTTTCCCCCACATTCCATCAAATGAAACTACTCCGGTAATCGTGTTTACTGAAGATGTGAAGTTGTCGCTACTGGAAATGAATGCGCCAATTTCCTAACCGAACATCATTTCTTGACGTATTTTTAAATTCAGGAAAATTATTAGCATCCAATTTTCTCGAACGATGTATGAATATTGTTTATTTACTAGATATATCGCTAGCAACACCCCACAATATCGTACTAACGCGCCGCAACAACAGAATTCATGTGTTTACTATCACTGTAATGTAAATTTTCGCATAATTCGTGAGATTTTATGGTGACCGATAAAATGGTGAACATACCACGAAATGTTAAGTGTTATTACTGCCTCGTCCAAATTTAAAATCTCGGCTCCGGTGCGCTCCGCCTGGATTTTTAACTTTTGATGTATATTAGCTATAATCAGTGCCAGATTACCGAACAGGCTGAGTAGGCAGCAGCCTGGGGCGTGCCATTTTTGGGGGAGGACGGATTTCAACGGATGCAGAATTTCATAAGGAGAACTTTTGAATATTTTATAGAAATATTTCTTTCGATATTTGTATGGAAAGAAAATGATAATTAATCAAATACAGTTCCAAACGACCCAGTACAGTGGAACATTGATGATGATTGTAGTGAAATGGTGGCTTACGATAGATTCGACGTAGTTACGAAGGGGAAACTGTTTTCCCGGCGATTTTCAGCTCCGCTGTGGGAATGAGATGTTTCTTGCCTAACCTCAAGAGCGTGTGACAGCGCGATCTCTCTCTTGTTGAACATGAAATGCTGAGAGGCGGCGATTCCGACGCCTTCGAGCCCCGGCCCACGCAAAGCGTTGATAGAGAAAGGTCCGGGAGCGCTCGTGGGCCGGAGAGGCATTCTTCGCGTTTAGAGTGTGTCGTGGTTTCAGTAGCAAATTTAGAGGAAAATGAAAGCTTACATTCGCCTTGGATTGGCGCCTAACACAGAAATCTATGGCGAAGAAATCTGAAAAGAATACGATTAAGGGGAGAAGATGCTTCACATGTTGTTTGTGAAATCCCAAAGACTTTCTTCAAGTTTGAGAAGTTTTTATGTAAACAAACATCTTTTTTTCCGCGGAAAAACAAGAACACATTATATTTACAGATGTTTTTGCAGGCTTAACTTTTTAGCGGCAACCCATTTATTTCTTAAATATAGGAAAACTACTAATGGCGAAAAGTCAAGTGGAATTCGGGAAAAATGACCATATTTTTATTATTGACCTCCATAAGTAAACTTAATATCGTTTGCAATCTGTAACGGAATTAGCTGCTTGCATTGCCATGAACTTGCACAAATTTGTTGAATAAAGTATTATTTTAATTTAATTCAGAAACGTTTCTAATAATTAAATGGTACCAGGAAGATATTTTTTACTCTTTCGAGTCACAGCACGTCTTATAAAATTTAGCATGAATAGTTGGTAAATGTTGTAGTATGTAAATGTTGTAGTATGTAAATGTTGTAGTATGTAAATGTTGTAGTATGTAAATGTTGTAGTATGTAAATGTTGTAGTATGTAAATGTTGTAGTATGTAAATGTTGTAGTATGTAAATGTTGTAGTATGTAAATGTTGTAGTATGTAAATGTTGTAGTATGTAAATGTTGTAGTATGTAAATGTTGTAGCGGGAGTCCGAAGCCTTCGGGATTTATAATCTGCCTAGTGCAGTGTCATTCAGGAAGTTGCTGCAACTTCTACTATGCTACTACTGCCAGTAATAATAATGATAATAATAATAAAAAAAAGTTTAGAAATAAGGATCTAAAGTCATTCGCGTTCTGGTTGCGCAGTGGTAACGTTGTGCTCTGATCGTGCCAAGCGAGATTTAAGTTGTTAGTGTGTGTCAAATAGTCAGTAAACTGTGTATTACGTACGGAGTGTCAAAAACCTTGTTCTACGAGAGTGAGTGTGTTTCACCAAGTGCATGGTCAGCCGGGGCAGCGGCTGCCCTGCCAAAGGATGGAGTCGTCGGACACCACGGCTCCTTTAACCCCACTTCCGTCACCGCAGGTATCTGCACCACACCAAAGCATGAAAACCTAGGCAAATGCCACGTCGACAGAAGTCTTTCCCACTAAGGATCAGGCCATAATTATAGACGCACAAGAAGGTCTCACTATTAAAGACTATATTAACAGTCTATCAAATATTGTAGATGCCAGTGAAATCAGGTTCATATCGCGAATTGCTAATAATAGAGTCTGTATATTTCTAAGTTCTAAAACTATTGCTGATAATTTTACCAACAGTCACAAAGTTATTAAAATTAAAAACTATGAACTGAAGTTGAGACCTCTAGTAACAAAGGCCAAAGAAATATTATTTCTAATGTTTGTCCCATCATTCCCCATTCAGTCATAGAAGATGTGTTCACAAAAAACAATATCAAATTGGCATCTAAAATCTCATTAGTAATAGCTGGTGTATCTGGACCGGGTTTTTCCCATATCATGAGTTTCCGCAGGCAGGTGTATGTTTCCCCTGATGATGTGGGTTTGCTAAATGATACTGTGTTTTATGATGGTTCATCGTATCGAATATTCTTTACAACTGATGACAGGTCTTGCTTTAATTGTCACCAAACAGGGCACTTAGCTGGACAATGTCCTTCACCCAACACCTCTAACCATAATAAAATACCAACCCAACCAGTGTCCCTACAGAATCTAACCACACTAGGGATATTTACTGTGAAGTACCTGAATCTTCAATTAATGAAAAAAGCACTGAAGTAGATACCCAAAATCAGCTTGAAACCATGGAAAAGAATGGTAATATGGTCTCTACTGTATCTAAAAGAACTCTTTCATCAGACTCTTCATCACAGATTGAACAAGAAAATAAAAAACTGGTTAATCCTAACACGGAATCAGGAAAACAGCCTAAGAAGAAAGAAAAGATGCAAGAAGTAATTGAAGAAAGCATCATTAAAGAAAAGTCTACAACTAAATCACTTTAAGATTTTATTTACCATTCAAGGAAAAAATTGAAACTAACAGTGGTGATTTTCCCCTTACCTACAACCAACTGAAAAATTTTATAGGTATGGCATCTGGATCCAATAATCCAACGTTAATAGCTAAAGACTTCACAAATGATATTTGATTAAATATTATTAATGATTACAAATGATATTACAAATGATATTTGATTAATTATTAAAATGATGACAGTTACCTCTCCTTACTTACTGAAAGATCTATAAAAATAGATTCACAAGAATAATAAATTAATTAAAAGTTCACAACTACAGGAAGAAGAAACTGACACAGAAATGTCTGAATAAACCCCTCAATGAAAATTACACAATGGAACTGTAATGGTTTTTATGCAAGATTACCCTACTTGAAATTGCTAATAAAAGACACTAAACCAGAGATTTTGTGCCTTCAGGAAACCATCTTCAAAGAAAATCGCTTTGGAAAACTATCTGGCTATAAATCATCTATTCGAAATAGAAATAGTACGCAAATTGCCAGTAGAGGAGCAGCAATTTATGTAGAGAATGTTTGTTTTATGCAGGAAATTCCTCTACAAACTGCCCTAGAAGCCATTGCGGTCAAGGTAAAAATTAATACTCATAACTGTTTGTAATATTTATATCCCCTACAGTCAAAATTTTGACATCTATGAACTAGATAATATTCTCACGCAGCAACCTAAAACTGTATGTAAGTGGGTGATTTCAATAGTCATAGGAAATTGTGGGGTTCTACCAAATTGGACAGAAGAGGGAAAGTAATTGAAGAGTGGCTGAATAACCACAAGAACCTAATCTTATTAAACACTGGCTTGCCTACACATTTTAATATAAGTAATGGTACAGATAGTGCTATTGATCTAAGCCTTGCCTCTAATGATATTGCAGTGAGAATTCTATGGTCTACAAACTCAAACCTATATGGCAGTGATCATTACCCCATTAACATTCATATTCCATCTAATGAACCAGTTTCTGAACTTAGGTGCTGGCCTAAATGGATTTTACATGAAGCAAATTGGCAAAAGTTTCAAGAGATTATTAGTTCCAATGTTGACAATCTCATTGAACCTGACAATCTAAACCCAGAAGATATAAATAATTTATTAAGTGATTTTACCAATTTAATTATAACAGCAGCCAATGTCTCTATCCCCCAAACAACAGGAAAAATAAAAAAGCACCAAGTGCCATGGTGGAATGCAGAATGCACTACAGTTATTAAAATAAAGAGAACCTTTAGAAAATTCAGAAAAACAACACATTAGAAAATGGAATAGCGTATAGAAAAGCAAGAGCCTTAGCAAGACTCACCTTAAAATCTACTATGATACAATCCTGGCAAAAATACACATCCACAATACCTCACTCGTCTTTCTCCTCCTTACACTGCGAATTCGTAACTATGATCATTTCCTGCTAATTTCATTTGTTTCGTAAATTGATTTCAATTTTAAACTTCAGCGCTTTTTGACTGCGTTCGAGAAGTATTTTCATCACGATTACGTACAGACCAGAATGACCTGTAAAACCTGGAATCACGTTCATCCAGTTTCGTACGCAAGAACGCACGTCCTTTCCCATCGAGTTTCTGTACAGAGAAATGATGAAGAAATGACGTGAAAAGGCTTAAGAGATAATGAAGAACAGCTAACCAAGAGTTCCTAATGAGCGAACTCACAGTTGTACTAGACAAAAGTAAAAATTCAGCCCCAGGCCCTGATAGAATTCTGAATAGTTTCCTAAAAAACCTGCCTAAAGTTGCACATGAATACCTACTCCGATTGTATAATTTTATTTGGAACACTCAATCCTATCCCAACCAATGGAGAGAAGCAATTGTTGTACTAATACCCAAACCAAACAAAGATCACACCCAACCTACTAACTTTCGCCCAATCTCCCTAACTGGTAATATATGCAAATTACTAGAAAAAATGGTCTGCAACCGACTGAGATGGATATTAGAAAGCAATTAACAGATATCACCGCAACAAAGTGCCTTCAGAGCATTTAGATCTACTAATGACCACCTAGTCAATATTGATACCGAAATTTGTGATGCTCTGGTTTTCAAGCAACATGTGATGGCTGTCTCACTGGATATCGAAAAGGCGTATGAAATGCTATACAAAGACAGGCTGATTAACATTCTGTCAAACTTGCAAAGTAAAGGTAACATCTTAGCATTTATCATAAACTTTCTAAAACACATATATATTAGAGTCAGAATTCAAGACAACATCGCAACCCACAGAGTTGACAAATGGTCTCCCACAGGGATCTGTTCTTAGCGTATTACTCTTCATAATCGCCATCAATGAAGTAAACCTGGTAGTCCAACACCCTGTAAAAATATACCTTTTGCCGACGATATTACCCTGCTCTGCAGTGGAAAAAACTTTCAGACAACTGGGAATATCATCCAAGAAACATTAAATAAAATCAATAATTGATCAATTAACTTGGGATTCACAATTTCGAAAACAAAATCGGAATTAATAGTGTTTTCAAGAAGACGCAAGGATGGGAATGAAGGAACTCAACTTAGACTTGGAACCTTTCAACTCAAAAGAACAAGTGTCTGAAAAATTCTTGGTATACTTTTTGATTCTACTCACTCATGGAAACAACAGGTAGCTGCTCTCAAGTTGGAATGTAAAAAGAGACTAAATGTAATAAAAATGTTGTCGTCCATCAAATGGGGTGCACAATCTGAATGTCTAGTCAAAATATACCAAGCATTCATCCAGGTTAAGTTTGATTACGGTGCAGTAGTATGTAACTCAGCATCCAAGAGAACACTGAACATGTTAAACCCAATAATCACAAGCGCATGTCGCTGAAGCCTTGGCGCTTTTAGAACCAGTCTAGCTAGTAGCCTATTAGTGGAAACAGGCAAATACCATTAGTCCTGCCACTAAAGTTCTCTGTCTAAATTATGCTTACTCAACTTAAGTGACCCTCCAAATCCTGCATATACAAATATTTTCAATCACCTAAAAACATCTCTTTATGAAGCCCACCCTCAATTCCCACTAACACTAACAGAGAGGATTCCTAAGTACCTGGAGGAAGTGAATATTGTTGATCCAGTTACCTTACCTATATGTATGCCTCCCATCCCGCCCTGGCGAGATCATAATGTAGTACCAAATATCTTAGCAAACAGCCCTCACCTTACTTCTGTTCCCAATCTTCAAAATTTAATAACAAGTTTACAAGAAGATTATGTCAACTATTACCAAGTATATGCAGATGGTTCTAAAAGTGATGGAAAAGCTGGTTGTGCATTCTATGTTCAGTCTCCCAATATAGTCGAATTGCAACGTCTCCTTTTTCACTGACTCAATGACAACCCTTAAAGCCATAGAAAATAAACATACAGGCAACCCCATCATACAAAAAATCCAAGAACTTCTATCTAATCAAGGTGAAAAAGAGATAAAAATCGAATTTATTTGGATCCCATCCCATAGGGCAATCGCTGCAAATAAGAAAGCTGATAAATATGCAAAAATGGCAACATCATTTCTAAGTTTTGATTCCCAAATTCGTGGCACTATAAAAGACCTTAAAAGGCTCTTCTGGACATCCTGCTTCAAATACTGGAACTCACAATGGAAATTAAAATCATCAAAATTATATCTAGTTAGGAACTCAGTACTGGCACCAGCCCTGCCGAAAATATGCCTTATAAGAAAGCAAGTTATCATCACTAGATTACGGATTGGTCATTTTAATCTGAAATATTATTCAAAAATGCGACCCAGAACCGTGTCCTAAATGTGGTGAAATAATATCTACACAACACCTAATGTTAGAATGCCCCGGTATAGCAAAGGAAAGAAATCTACTGAAACTAGAAACTCACTTACATAAATTGTTCAGCTCTGCAGACGGGTGTGCTAAAGTACTGAAGTTGCTAGACATTGTTTACTTAAGTAAGGTAATATAATATAAAATTTGATATTAATTTTGAGTAACAAACTGATGTAATACAACCATGAAGGAAAATATGCGTTATAATGTTGTAAATTGTTGTGTAATTTAAAATATAATGTGATGTATACTTAATTTGATTGACACTGATTTGTATACTTAATGAATTGTGGACACTTAATGTGTGAATACTAAATTGTGATACTTAATGCATTGATGTATACTTAATTGTGGTCGCAGATGATATTTGATGTTAAAAAAACTACCTTAAATAAACAAATTAAAAGAAAAGGATCTAAAGTCAATTTGCAAAAATTGAGAATGGTGGCATTTTATGAAATTATTTCGCATAATTTTATTATTTTTAACATAATTATTCACTTACCACTCCCGGACGTTCGGGCACTTATTTTGCCTAAAATACGCTGTCAAAAATCAGGGTGGCCAGCGATCTGGGTTTTTGGAATTCAAGTTTTTTCCCCAGTTTTCCAGGTCCGAGTATATACATTTGTCCAACTTGTTTTGCACGTTACAAAATATTTTTTTCTGAGCATTTCTTAACCGAACTACGTTGTTTACTATGTTGTCTTGTAATGCAGCACTAAAATGTAGAATTTTGTATAAAAACGAGCATGAAAAATCTGATTTTTTCTATGAAGCACATGTTACTATTCAGTCCTTCAGAGAAATGTTTAGGAAATATTTTTTTCAGCCGGAAAGTCGACTGATGCCAACGCAGGGTTTGAGGTATCCTATTCCTTACCTAGTTTACCGTGAACAATTTTTAACAAGCAAGAAGGAATAATTTTTCAAGATGGTTGCTGTCGACAATACTAAACAGACCTCGCGAATTTAGAGATTAATGTAGAATACCTGACGTCCATATTCCATTTTCAAGATTTAAAAACTGCTGATTTTCTATCGATTAATTACACGGAAATTGGGGAAAAGTACGCTTCATAAAATTGGAAGATTTCCATAATAATGTGGAATTTTCGGAATTAATCAATCTTCATATTCGCTTGAATCATCCCAGATATCGTAATTTATGTAAGAATTTTAAGTAATTTGAAGATCACATAGTCATCTTTGCAATAAAACAATTTTAAAAGGATGGCCAATAATAATATTTAGGGTTATAACAGTTTTCACATTAATTTAAATTAATTTACGAGATATCCGATCTTTTTTTCACAACAAGGATTACTTTTTCATACGTAATACAATTTCTCTGGAAAGAAAATTTAATCTGATTTTATCTGTTTTAATTGCGTTTGATTTTTAAAATCTTAAAATGTTTACATGATTTCGAATTTCCACCTAGCCTTGCATAATATTCACTTAGAACTTTACTTAATGATCTAATTAATGCATAGATGTAGGCTGTAGCTGTAAATATGAATGAAGGCAACGATCGTTTAAATCAGGCACGTCAAATAGCGCCCGCATCCGGGAGTACGGCGGTCCTACGGGCACGGTCAACTTCCCGCACTAATTTCCTCTTTAAATCTAGTGTCGACCCGAAAGGGAGGGAGCGTGGGATGTAATCTGGGCCCCGAAAGGGAGCACGGGTTCGAACCCCACCATCAGTAAGCTTTCTGTAGCAAAGCGAGAGAAAGATGAACTCTGTGTTGGTTATATACAAAATGGTTTATTGCACGTTCCTTTGCAAGTACGTTGCCCCAACAGATGCTACGCAGCCCAGCCCTCAGTCGGTCGTTGCCATGAGGAGGGTGGGGGAAGGGTGGCAGGTAGCGGCGGCAAATCCAGCAGTCTCAAGGCGGCGGCGGCGGCGTATGCGGGCCCCGCCTAAGAACCTCCGCAAAGTTAGAATCGCAACGTTTTCAAAAATTATTGAAACTAGGCTCAAAATTTGTTGCTTTTTTGTTGCTAATTCATTACGCAAAAAAAATTGTCGCTCATTTGACACTGGTATTAAGATTCGATTAACTTGATATCAAGTTAGCATCGCAAACTTAAGAAAACCAACTAATTACGGACATACACAAAAAATAGCACCATAGGAATTTGTCGCTTTTTTGTCGCTCCAGACATTACAAAAAATAATGCGTTGCATGCCACTGTTTTCATATGTTGAAAATTCCTAAATGTTATGCATAGCTTTATTCTTACAGTTTGCGGCATTGGACACAGTTAATGAATCGTGGTGGCTAATAATGTTATGCTCTCGTTCAAAAATTCCCAACAACCAATGGACTTATTGTATGTTATCTCCATGCGGGATATGAACTGGTAATATTGGAAACTAGCAAAATACCCGCCGCAGCACGGGCTTTCTTCATATTCAATCCTTGCGAATGAGGGAGATGATACATTTTATATTAACCACGGCGTTTAAGATTTTAACGTAATTGGTCCAAATTTCAATAAAATACTACAATTTTCTTTCATTTTATTTTACAACACATTGCCATTACATATAATTTTTGTTGTTTTATGCACCGCTAGTAGCCTCGAGCGCAGGCTGTTGCAACTCAGCTGCCCGCTGGCCACCACGGACACTGACAGAGACCGGCGGGCAAACATTACGGCAAACAACAGTAACAGGAAAAAATGCATTAAGAAAAGATGGTAAAAGGTAAAATTTTATAAAATGTATATAAAATTTCCTTTGCTATAATATAAAATGAATTTATATTCTAAATGGCGTTGTTCTAAATTGAAAAGGAAAAACATGACATTATTAAAATGCGCTCCATAATTATGAGGTGCAAAGTGTAATTGGCATATTATTATATTCCGATAGTCTCGTTTTGATTCGTTATGGATGTGAAACATTAAGAAAACGTGAAAAATGTGTATTTAGGTCAAATTCAGTATTTAAAATGTGAATATGACTGAAAAAAGCCAACATAAACGATCTATTGTATAAATGAATATATTCTGAAATTATTGCCTACGACATTTCCTCATAGTTTGGGAATATTAAGGACCGCCACGTTAGTATTTTCAAATTTTATCATGCCATCAAATTGTTCAACATTTTTGGTTCATCAACATAATGTAAACTGATTACCAGAAATAGCATAGATTGCTATAATCTTTTGAAATCAGACTTTATTAACCAAAATCAAACGTATATAAGAGCAGCGTTAGTCATGTTATTAAGTATCATTACATATTAATACACGAGTGTTTCTCTACTTTCAAAATGCGAGAACGTAAGCCCTTTCACTTTCATGCACTTTTTAAGAGACCATTGGCGAATAATTTTAAGTAATCAAAAAATATTTGAAATATCGTGCGAGGGTGGAAAGACGCAATAATTTGTAGGTAGATTGGCACGTCAAAGTTCTCAAGATTTCGTGTGAAAAATGCAGTACAAGATAGGGTAGAGAAACGCCGCCTTTTGTCCATCGGATCTGCCGCCTCAATGAACAACACAAGGTTTTTCCAGAGCACAGAACTTGTCACCTGAGTTCATTCGCCCAGCCGGGAGGGTGGGTGCCCCCAAGGGAGGGGTCGCTTCGTGCGCGACAGGTAGCATTGCGGGATTAAAAGGGTTGCAGGGTGCTGCCGGTAGAAAGCCCAATGAAAAGTCCTTTCTTACTTCCTTCTTACAGGGACAGCTTTTCCGTCAGCCAAAATTCCCAATCTTCACTCCCCTTTTCTTTACAATTTTGTTAGTAGATTTTATAACATAATATAATTTTTGCTATTCTATGTTAAATGTTTATTGTGATGACAAAAAGTATGCCATGAAACACAAGAATCTGAATTTTCACTCACTCACAATTCTATAAGAAATGTTCATTGAATAAATGAACTGATAATGAAATTCAAATGCATTAAATTCAAATTATTATAGTTATTATTATTATTATTATTATTATTATAGTTATTATTTTTATATATAAATATATTTAGCAATAGTGAAGAAAGGTGGGGCTGCTAGTACATGTAAATACTGTGTAAAAATTAATATAAAATATAGTACAGAAAACTAATATAATGCATAAATAAAATACTGTTAAAACCAGAGATGATTCGTCTTTCGTTTCACTTTAGACAATCAAAATCCAGTACTTACCTTTTATTCAATGAAAGAGAAGTACTTATTTCAAAATCTTCTAATATAAATATTTACTTACTGTTAATCAAACCATCCTTTCCTTCCATAAGAACACATATTAACTCTTTCTATTTGTAGAGCCCTAATTTTTGAAATATAGATGCCGGAATATTTTTTCTTAGATTTTAAAACAAAGTTCTTTGTTGTCTTCCTAGTTTGCGAATTTGTATTTTCCAGATTTGGAAATCGGCAATTTTTGGGAAATTCACTGAGCCTAAATTAAGGAATAGAGCATTTTAAAGAGTAATTTATCTAAAACTTAGTTTGGGTGAGATTAGTTTCTAGGCGCTACTAGTTTTAGATGGCTATATTTTCTCTTTTTCTAACAATCATAGCAAATAATATCTCTTTTACACTTAATTTCTTAAATATTCATCCTTAGCTAGTCCTGATGAGGGAACAGAAAAGTTCCGAAACGTTGGCGAACTAAGAAAGTTTTTTAATGAAATGACCAACAACCATACGTTTTTTCTCCCCCATACATCACATACAGTTTTTGACTAAATAAATAAATAAAACCATTTGTAGAATTTACTTCCTCTATACTGCGTATGCTGTAGCGAGAAAATAAAAATTGTTTAAAAAGCATTTTATTTCGATAAAAATGAATGAAAAGTTGATGAAAAATTTCGTTCGCATTGTATCGTATTTGTGGTTACATGACATGAGGAGTTTTTTGACATGAGATGCTACTATACCTTTATCTGGCATTACTCCTATCTTATTTGCTTAGAATTAAGTAAAAAAATATTTCGGTAGGAAATTAATGCGTAATTAGTGCACTATTGTAGAGATTTTTTTAACCTTTCCGAGTGGGGTTACTAGATGTAAGTGAAATATCTTCTACTTTTGCACTTCTTTTTAATATTTCATAATATAGTAATTTATGAAACAGTACAAAATAAGTACATAATTATGGCATTATTACAATTTTAAATTTTTAGCAATCGCAGTGTCAGGTTAACGTGAAGTTGCCTATCCTTTTTCACGACTTTTTTCATTGTTTATAATGTAGTACAATTTTTTATTGCGGTATGAAATTAGTACTTACAATAATTGGTAAAAATATTATAGAATATTTGAGTTTGAATTTCAGAGAAGTGCGGGCACCAACTTGACAAATGTTCCTGGCATTGGATTCTAAGTTCCGAAAGAGGGCTAGATTTTCCTATAGAGAAGAATGAACTTTCAAATAATGGAGACGCTTGTGATTAGCAAATGGCAACTAAGGAATGTAAAATATATTAACAGCTTCCAGGAAATTCCAAAACCTGGGGGCGTCAGCCCACCCTCTCCCTCCGTCTTTCCGGCTGTGACATTGTTCTTGTGGGCTTTTCCGAGCCTTCCATCCGCCAGTGAGTTAATCTCCGGCAAGCCTTGTCTATTTTCGCCAGGGCAGGTGCCACTAAAACTTTGTAAATGACATCCGTCTCGAAAGGCCGGGCGTTAAGATTTACCTTTCAGATTCGAATTTGCAGTAATGCTACGTAATAATGAATTAAATGACTAAAAATTACTTCTAATTTGACGTTTGCTTTCAATTGAGCAATGGATTTTGGTATAATTACATTTATTTACGGTCAGTAATGTTTAATTATTGGTGTACATTGTTCAATAATAGCAACTTCAAATTGCCGTTAGAAGTCTAACAAAAACGTTGCAATTTCTAGATTTCTATAAAGTTCAGGCTTGCGATGCCGAATTGATTCGTTGCTCTTAAAAAAAAGTTTCGTTAATTCGAAACATTACTTTATCCACAATAGTGAAACGATGAAACGGGGGTACTATGATTTGAAATCTAATTCTTCTACCGTATTATTTTCTCATATACGTACCATAAAGAGAGTACGTATGTAAGTCATACGAATTAAAACGCGTAGTGTGCAGAAAGTTACGTGATGGTGCGGTAAAAGAATGGAATTGTTTTTACAGGAAAACTGATGTAGTGGATACATGCAAAAGAAAAATTGGATAAATTATGTTCCAATATCTGTAATATACTTCGCCTGACACGTTTTACAATGAGATTTCACGAACTGTGGGCCCTTGCTACCGTATTTAGTTAATGGGGAAAATTGAAATGCATATAATGACATAAGAGCCATATAGACGTACTTTTTAATATTTCAGATCTTGTCGGTCTTTATAATATCCAATAGTAAAATTTCGCATTTCCGGTATTTATAGAAAAGAAGCAAATTTTTGGGGAACTCTTGAGCAACAAACAAGCGAACAATTCCTATGATGTTATTTTTTATTTATTACTGTAATTTTACGTTTTTCTTGCGTTTGCGATGCCAACTTGATTTTTAACAATTTTTTTGAATAACAAATTAGCGACAAATTTTGAGCCTAGTTTCAATAATTTTTGAAAACTTTGCGATTCTAACTGTACGGAGGTAGCCTAAGAAAAGGTCGGTCGGTTCCCGCTCTTCGTGAGTGCGGTAGTGATCGCCGGCGTCCTGCTCTACGGTTGGCTTCGGATTGACCGAGTCGGGAATCGACGCCGTGCCGAAGCGAGCGACCCACCGCCAGCCTATCTGCCTTCCCCGCCGCCTGCGCCGTCGCTTGTGGCCGCCGCCTTCTTCGCCGCATACGCCGCCGCCGCCTTGAGGCCGCTGGATTTGCCGCCGCTACCTGCCGCCACCCTTCCCCCACCCTCCTCATGGCAACGACCGACTGAGTGCTGGGCTGCGTAGCCTCTGTTGGGGCAACGTACTTGCAAAGGAACTTACAATAAACCATTTTGTGTATAACCAACACCGAGTTCATCTTTCTGCCGATACACACTTTCTCCCATCATGTCATCACGACACTAAAACGAGGTGTACATGCGCAAGCCGAAGCGGCGCAAAGAGTTGAATAGTAGATGTTTACAAAAATGTTGGCCAGATGTCTTATTAAATAACCGATAACTCTAATATTTATATTCTTAACTATTTATAACAATTTTATGTTAATTTTTTACTAAATTCTCCCTTAAATAAACATCTTCGCTAAGTGACAAAAAATATTTTTAAATGGCGAATTATTTCTTTATTTTAGTTTTGTGATGAGTAATCAAACAATTCAATTACTTATTGTATTTAGCAATAATGTGCAATAATTTAACAAGTCTCTATAAGTTAATTATCGCTTACAGACGAACAGCTCTTGTAACAGACGAGACTATTTGTCACTTAAACCTTCTAACTTGAACGTAGAAAGTTCATGCTTTTATATCACTCTTAACAGGATTAAGTCGCAAACAAGATTAAAAAATCTCGATACTATCGATTATTTTTTTTAAATTTTACTCCTAATTGAGAATTTGAAATCTGACTGATGTATTATTTCATTTTAATGGGTATTTTTTCGCTTTAAAGAAAAAATCTGAATTAATGTGGCTAAATTTGGGGCAATGACTCAACTGACTTCTCGTTAAGAATGTCATGTATCAGATATTCAGTGAGATACTCGCTCTTTTCCACACCATCTTTTAAATCTAGCGCTAATTTCTCGGGAAACAATGCCCACGAGCTCTGGTAACCTTGTTACCTTGCCCGCAATCTTGACATGCGTGGTGTAAGGAGATTCTCTGTTTGTTAATTGTAAGCAAGGCCTAGTAAAATGTGACAACAATAAACAGAAATTATCTCCATCAATTTTTCACATACTCACAAAACGCTACTTAAAAACATGTATTTACGTTTCGCCATGGTCGTTTCGTTTAACGATCATCAAAATATTCGTCAAATTCTGACCGACCATTACACCCTGCCATCGACGACCTAGACGACTCAAACTCTTGTTGTAATATTAGGATGCATCAAACGCGTGTATTGTATTTCGTTAATTTTGTTATTAACTCTTTTGCTGTTAATGTGACGCATGTGTGATAACAATCAAAATTATCACCCATGTTAACTATTGAATACTGGGTTTTAAGAAACCATGAATCCAGAACACGCAATTTATCAAAAAATATCATTTTCATAACATTGGACGATGCTCATTTCGTACCCAGTTACAGAATGTTCAAGGCAGTGTTCCTGAAGATTTGAGAAGAAACAGAACCATGTCTGGAATACCCCTCAATCAGCAATAAGACTAACGCCCATGCATAATGCATCACTTGTTGATAGCTTTAGGATTTTGAGCTACTGGACATTTTCACCTCGTGGAAGGCGATTGCAATGGATTTTTTTAATACTCTTGATGCAGGTTCTGTAAATAAAATGACGGTTTTTTCTGCAATCGCCTAAATACTGCTACAGTATGTGGTATTTCCACGTGGTGCTGAAGCTTCAGCAGTAGGGCTGGAATGTTTTTAGCGAAGTTTCCAGAAGGGAAAACGAACGTTTCTTCCATCCGTTATAGAAATAATAGACGGCACATAAAATAGTTATTTACGTACCATGGGTCTTTGGCCCGAGAGCTTTTTGTTGCCTAAGATCATTAGAACCCGTTAATGTCCGTGGTACATTAGTGGTACATTTTATATTTACCTAATTTGAATTATTCATATTTACTTGCTTACTAATCTAATAGTTGACTCGGCCTATCATTTCATATTTTCCTCCCGTAATTCCCTTTTATAATAGTTTCCGTAAGAGAACATCTAGCAACATTCGACTGTTGTCAAATTTCCCTCGTAACCACGATCATCTCAATAAGTCATGCAGTAAGTTATGCACTAAATATCGAGCTCGGAATTAAAGGCAATAACAAGCAATAAAGTATTAGTAAAAAATATATTTCTCCTTCAATGTGCAAACAATGCTAGCCTTTTTTAGATATAGTAGATTGTAAATGATCTGTATTCAGCCAATACAGAACCCCGTTGTGACATTGTACACAACTGCTGTATGAGGTAGCTAAATCAATGTACGTTCCCTGACAAATCGTCAAAGCTACCGGAGCTTAATTTCTACCCCAAAAGTGCCAGTGAAACGTAAGGCGTCGTCGAATACTTAATATTCATGAAAATGAAGATCGTCAAGATCGATTTGACGAAGGTGGGTGAAAGCGGGTGTAACACTGGAACTCATCACAGACTGATATGCCAATGTCACAAAGATACAGTGAGCCAATGGCTTTCCTTTTTAGTGTCACTACCTCCCAAATCGGAGTCTGAGAATATGGTGTACTCTTAATTTCCTGGCATGCAACCCCGTCATATCTCCACTTTTTCATTTTCTTCGTGCTCCCTGACAACTCTGACACTAACACTATCTCCGGGTAGGCTTTAAGCAAAGAAAGCATCGATTCGTCTCTTCTTCCAGATAAGGACAAATTTCCAGAGTATCACGGACGTGGTAACGTGGTGGTATCCATCGGAAAATTTGGAAAGTGGTACTGCCGATGTCATCAAATAAGAGGCGCGACACTAATCGAAACTCAGTTACTGATTTCCCGACGCTTCTTCCGCGCATATCTCGCCCGTACCCTGCTACACATAGAACCATATAGGTGGTCTGTGGTGATGCCTACTATACCCAGGTTACACCCTCACATGGGACTAATTGAAGTGTAACGCATGAGTCAATACCTTCGCTATCCACAAGTGTACTTGTGGCATTTTTAATACCTATTTCGATTTTACTGATCGCCACTGCCATATACAGAATTGAATCATGCATTTGACTGAATACGATGCCGTGATTGAATTTGTGCTAAAAGTTGTGGATGAATCTGAAAATAACGAAAAATCCCGGTTTTTAAAACAAATTCCCGTTTTATCCTGGTTCTTCCAGGCCCTTTCAAATTCCCGGTTTTCAAGGTTGCCAGGTTCGCTGGCTACCCTGAAAATGCATTACTTTTTATTAAAATAGGAACTCAAAGCCATTTCTTCTTGTTAAAGAGCGTCAAAAGGCTTGTAAACAATGAAAAATCATTTTAATGGAATGCTGGTAAAATATTAATTATCACGAATCATATTTTTATTACAACTAATATTTACTTTAGCACTTACGGATAAGAAAATTTTATTTTCTTAGTAAAAATATTGACCATCCAGTATGGAGACTACGATTCTGCTTTTCTTGGGCGCTGTCTCTTCGAAATGTATTATGAACTACCTTTCGAACCTCAAAATTGCATAAGTGAAAACAGAATTATATTTTTCGTTCTTCGCACTTGTGTGATTTCCAGCACTGAGAAGGGTATACAAATTACAGACGTCTGTCCTGAAGAGCCCACACTAAAGTAGAATGGGATTTTTCGTGAGAGAACAAATCCTACCAGAATCTATGATGGAACAAAAAATAATTTTGTCAACTGTCATATTTCTTTCTCATTTAGATTTTTAACCCTACCTGGTCCAGGGGCCTCTGCTTCTACAGAATCACACATTGTAAAGGACCAATTTGTTCACATGGTAAAGAACCGAGTCCTTTATAAGGCGAACGAAATTTTTCGTGTCAAAGAAACTTAAATCTTTCGCCTACAGTGCTTTTTCACGTTGTGAAGGTCCACTGGGTCTCATGGGGAAACCGCGTGTAACAACACGACGCGACATGTTCGCACGCCCACTCGCTGCAGAATCGTCAAAATCAGGGCTACCTTTGTCAATTTAAAAATGTTTATTTCGTTAATAATAATAATAATAATAATAATTATTATTATTATTATTATTATTATTATTTTACAATTGCCGTAATGTTATTAGCGTAAATATCTAATAAAATGGACCCCCTTAATATGTATTATCTTATAAAATGGAGAAACAAATCGTAAATTGTGGATTGTGCCGTCAAAAACTGATTAATTAATTTACGGAATGAACGAAACAGTCTCCAATATTTATACAACTTTCATCGTAGCACATCATGTTCCTTTTCTCATTTCGAAACTGTTCCATTTCTCGTGGTTATGAATACAGACACTATTGTGACACATTTCATTTCTTTATTTGTCATTGTTTTCTCGCTTTTCAGATTCAAATCCCATTTCTAACAATAGACGATAATATGTAAAATATTTGAAATTTGGTAAATGATTATCATTAACATCTTTCATTACATACACTATTGTTGAAGGAACATTTTAAAATAACAACGCACTCTGTTTCCGACGGGCCAATCATACAAAATCGTCGAACTTCACTTCCCTATTGATTTTATATTTCAGTCGAGTTAACTTTATTTTTCTTGGGGTCGGTATTTCTTCATTCTCGTTTTCAGTTTTGATTCTACAGAAGAAATGTCTGCGTAAATATCTAATAAAATGGAACCCTTTATATGTATTCTTATAAAATGGAGAAAGAAATCGTAAATCGCAATATTTGTTCTGCCTGTTCTACAAAATTCATTCAAACAAAATTGACTCAGTTTTTGGATGTTTTCCTTTCAATTTCTCATATTTTGACAGTTTTTTTTACCATTTTTAATTATTTCACCCTTTTCCCTGCGATACATTTAGATCTCTTTATGCACAAATTAAAAATTCACACATTTTGACATACTAATGAAACGAAAGCATTTCCCCCAGCTGAAGTAACTGAAATATTGTATCCATTTTTTCCAAAATAATATCACCAATTTTTGGATGATTTTACAATCTGTTTTCATTATTTCATTTAAAAACCAAATCAACGACACATTTTCGATGATTACCATCGTATTCCTCGTCATTTTCTCTACAGAACTATTTTGTTCTACTTACATTTGCAACAATCGATTTGGCAACAGTGCACGAGTCTTCCATAAGAATATTGTCCATAAAAGCCCATTGTGCCTTCACGACGTGAAAACGAGTACAGCGAACTGATATACGTATGACGGAAGAGATGTTTGTTTCTGTGTCCTAGTCAAGATCACGGCTTTTTGCAATTGCGACGGTATCCCCATTGCCATCTGTCTCCCTTCTCTCAGTAAGTGTCGGCGAGACGATGGCCACCTACCCCAAACGCGAGAGTTGCATGGGCTACAACAAAAAATTTCGACGGTTTAATTTAGAATCACATGTCGAAACGCATAATTTCATAGTCAAATTACTATCAAAACATTAACAAATGATACATCTTTGTATTCCTCTTAATGATTATCTATTATTAGTGGGAATATAAACTTCCATTTCAAAAAACAAAGATAAACAAATTTCACGAAAACTAAAAATATTTTCAACAATATTATAGCATATTACTTGCCCCATGCCGAAAATTTCAATTTGACATCGTGATCAGTTAAAAAGTTATGGGGGTGGTGGGTGTCATAGTTGTTAAATATAGAAGCTTGCTACAATGAAATTTATTTTTAAAATATCTATTTTAATAAAATTTACATATATTCATATTTTAAAATTATTTACGTATTAGATATGCTGTGTTGAAATATTTCTAGCGGAAATGATATCTAGCGGGAAATTGCATCGGTATGACGGGTTCTAATCTTTTGCTCCTGACAACACTCGCCACTTCGGTCCACGATTTTGAAAGGTATGCGTTAATGATGCTTTCAAATTATAGTGCTGCGTCATGCACCATGCTACATAAGCGATCACAATGAGTAAACTAAATGTCCTTTTGTTTAAAACGTTCACATATAAATACAACACGATTTTATTTACAAAAATGTACTGTTAAGTTGAAACATTACACATGTTACATCTGCGACACCTTCTTTATATTAACTTCACAAATCTGAAAGGCCGACAGAACCAAGTGACAGAAATGAACACACATTGAATCAAAGATACTCGAACAAATTACATCCGTCGTTTGAAAACCCCGTATAAATCAAATTTTGTTAGGTAATGTTCACCGTATAACAAGGGAAAACTGGAAACTACGTTTTCCACTGCCCAAAATTACTTTAATAAAAACCACGAAAAAACACCCATTCGATTTCCGACCATTTTTCCAATGACTTCAATTATGCACTAGCATTACGCAATTCGACGACACTATTTTGTTCAACGATCTTTCGCATCTCCCTTAACATATTTTATAACTACTACATGAAGGCCAACTTACCATGGAAATGTTCTCGGTGCCGAGACGAAACGAAGACGCTGAGACACGCTCGAACTCGCAGCGTCCAAGGCTCCGGAGCAGAAAGCACCGACCGCACGCTGTGAGCACTCGATTCCGAATCAATTCGAATTGCGAACTGAGAAGCCGTTGCCTCTGGTTGGCGCCCGGCGCGCCTCAGCCTTGGGAGAGGGGCGGTCAGGTTGAGAGGGGGGAGGTCGGCTGGTGGGAGGAAATGTGGCGCGAAAGAGGGCCACAAGAACAGCAATGTCCAAATGAGAGAGCACAAAGCGACAGACTGCTCTAGCCTAGGTAGGAAAAGGCCAGAAAAGCGGGCGAAAAGTCAAGGAAGATATCAAACGCAATTACAACAATCTGCGTTTTCGAGAAGCGCTGAATTTGAATCTAACGTCAAATTTACACAATTCAAAACAACAGAACTAAATGTATCAAAAATTAAATGTATTAAATTAACAGACATGTTTTAAATAAACATTAATTAATTTGTACGCCAGGACCTGAAAATAAAAATACGAATTGCCAAGGGTCAGCTCTATGGATCCTATTACATGAAGTGGATGTAAAAGCGTACCCTCTTCACTTAACGTCATGATTGCGAAATTGTTTCTTATTGCAGAGCTTCTTGGGACTCACCGAGATTTTCTCACCATTAATTGTTTAATAAAGCATTATCAAAAAAAGAATTACTATACTACTTCGACGGGAAATCTAACGCGGGAGATACTTCTTAAAATTTAAGAGCGTCATTGTCTTAACTGATACTTTTAATGAAATATGTACATGTTAGATATTAATCACAATCTTTGTATATTGAGAGTGTCAATACATGAATAGTGATTAATGAAGTTCAAGAGGTTTAAAACGTTTTCTAGAAATTACACGCAATAACATACAAAACAAGATATAATATTCAATAATACGAGAAACAAGAAAAAATTCAACAATGCCATAATATTCAAAATAACTGATGGCGCTAGATTCAAGATAAAACTTTTTTGGAAGAACTTACTACGGTTATGCTTCGAAATGCTATTTTGTTTCTAATATTTGCCATGTACTCTGTACATATTTACAATACTCATAATTAATTTCCTTAACCTTCTTGCGATCGCATGACCGGTACAAATACCGCCTTTTAAAGTTAAACGCCACTTTCGCCCACTTGCGCTCTACATGGCGGGAAACCTGACTTTAAATAGCTGTTTCGGCAAAAATAAGGGTAACCCTTTTCTCAAGATGCACTCCCATTCGCGATAAGTGATCACTTATCATTAGGGAACGGATTTTAATCACCAGGGAACGGATAAATACATATTTTTAAAGGAACAAGATATCCTCTTTGAATTTGTTTCTTAGAGTTTGCTAGACATTCTGAATCAATTGAGACCATTTTTATTTTACATATTTACATTTTTACATTTTTGCTGAAATTAAATATTTTTCCATATTTTACCCATTACCACTATTTGTCGACACTTCCCTGCATATGAATATTACGTGTAGAAACGGAAGACATGAAATACGAATTTCCCGATAAATGTTCCGGGAATCCGTCTATGAGCAATGTAACACTGCACTTTTATGACTTCCTGACCTCCTTCCCTTTGTCCCCGTTTCTCAGAAACCGCGTAGGATGAGCGGATGCTTGGGAAGCAGAATTGATTGATTTTTCGTGTTTCCGGAAGCACCAATCGCTTTGGTCAGTAGTGCCGTAAGCATAGAACATGTTTTTTCTCGGGAGATGGCGGTGATCTTCCCCCGCTGGATGGCGAGATCCGACGCCGACCTACCGTAGGCTAGTGGGGTTTCCCCCTAACCAGGAGTCTCCCACCAGCACGGTAAACACACCAAGTCGAGATAAGCTCGCAAGCGAGATAAGATCCCGACCGATCTCCCGGAATATGTGGTAGTGTAGTGCATGTTAGTGTAAGTATGTGTGTGAGGGGAGAGTATAGGACAAGAAAGAGGAAGGAAAGATCGCGCGCGGTCCGTTTGTTACGGTACTGCCTGGTGTTGATCGGAGAAAACGCGGAAAACTACCGATCAGAGCAGACGGCCAATAGAATTCTCCACACAGCGCCTGAATTCGACCTAGCTGAAAAGCTAGTATAGATAATCCTGCCACAATCCTGCCACCCATAGCGAAAGCGAAGAGCGGGCCTGATAGCCCAAGTCTCGCCACGTAAAATAAGGCATTAACTAACTTTAGTTGCAGATGGACGCACTTCCAGCTGTAAAGATTCAGATGCTTCGGTCGTGGACCCTTTTCGTCCAGAGGGTGGGGTCAGGGGGCTCCCCTCAGCTGGCCGGATCCCCTTGCTGGCGGAGGCCGTGGGTCGTCGTTCGCCCTCCAAATCGACAGCAGTGACGTAATGAGGCCGTGACAGTTCGGCTTCCAGTTGTGAGTCGGACCGCGTGATAGTTATCGGTTAATAATATTCCCGATTTAATCGAAATTACGCCACGTAATTAAGAAAAACGTGCAATACTAATGCAACCGAGTAGAGAGAATAATTACATCGGCGCACAGCAGTGTTCGAAGGTTAACGAAACAAACTCTACTAAAAATCAAATTAAGAACCAACTCAAACGTTTGTGAGCAATAGTCGCAAACAAGATACTCGGCTGCTAGCCCGTCTCTTTCTGATCGACTAACTTCGTGGGCAACAGCCCGACCGATTCTCTATCGAACACCCGCCCGAACGCATCTAATGGCCGAGAGCGTCTCCTGTGACCGGCGCTAGCGAGCTTGCCCCAGGCCTGTGTTCTCCCCTCTTCTTACCCAAAAGTTCTAGAAGGATTTGTTAAAATTTTGAAAAAGATGTTATCGGCCAGAGCTTCCTACGCCTTACTAAATTCTCCGACAATCGGTCAGGGCGTCTTATAGTTAATCCGAGTGGAAAAGTGGGAAAATGTTCAAACAGTGGGAAAATGTTCAAACAGCGAGTTTGCTGTGACAGTTTAATAAATACATACATTAACTCTGTACTCATACAGCACTTGGTGTAAATAAACTTACTGGTTGGGCTGCGACGTCCTTCGAAATCCTTAGGGAGAGCGCGGCCGTGGGGTGAGTTAAACCCCGCCTGGCGCCGCCGTGGCACAGAAAGTCGCAGCTGCGCGTAGCTAATTGACCCTTCGTCCAGGGACCGGCGCAAACAGCTCGAACACGGACTATTTTGCAACGCAGCTTTTAAAAGGGAATTATACCTGTTTAAAGATGAGATAATCGGTATCGTCACAATATCTTAATTAATGATAATAATAATAATAATAATAAAATAATAATAATAATAATAATAATAATAATAATAATAATAATAGTAATAATAAGGGGAACTTTTGTTGGAAATAAGGATCCCCTATGGATTTACTACCCCAGGCCCCATGTTTTCTCCGGCCACTCCTGTGACTAGGTATATTCGCGAATTTCGTGATGAAACATTCATAATTGACTCGAATATGTATTGTATTGTATATGCAGTGATAGAAAGGTTTCAAGTTCATAACGGTTTGAAGTCACGTAGACCTCGCAGCAGCAAAACGCAGAGAAAACAAAGAAAGAAAATTCAAGCCTCTGCAAACATTCCTGACATCTCCGCCTGCTGTTCAATCACTTAAATCAGTTTTTTATCGATTTATGTCGTGCATTGGTTAGAGCCGATATATTGGTTTTGCGATGAGTTATCATTGGCATTTAAAATGAAATAATTTTAGGAGGAATTGTCATTGCCAACAATATTTTTTATTTCAATAGCAGCTTTCGATGTCTCAGCCATGATCATCAGTTTCTAGTACAAGAAATAAAAACAAATTAAAGCACGAAGCAAAAACAAAAACGTTAGGATTAATATATTACTAATAATTTTAAAACAGAATTAACATTTCAAGGAATGAAAGAAAAGAAAAAGGGGGATGTTAAATCATTTAATATTACAATAATTTTGAATGCGCGAAAGTGGATGAAACTGAATTGGACATGCTAAATTTCGTAACAGAAAACATGAAATGTAAGTTAAGCCGTTTCTTACCTGCTGTATGGAATACGCAAGACGACTACGCGGCTTGGGGCGAGCCAAGTGACTCCAGCTGGTCAATGCCTGCGGGCCGCCCGGCCGGGAGACGCGCTGTCTTTTGCGCCGGCCCGAAAGAGTGCGGTGTGAAGGTGGTGTCTTCTAATGAAGGGACGGATTTTGATGACCTAAAACATCGCCTAAAATAATCATTAAAGTGCTCTTAAAATGCTTTAAAAATGCACTAAAACAAAACAAAAATGACGTAAAAAATCTTATCAAAACCAGCACGGATGAACAACTGATTGTTGGATACGTTACTGATGTAATCGAGGCATCTTTCATTCGTTTGAGTGAACCCGGCTTGAAAACGTTTAGTTTTGATTGTTCTGTACCGGGAAATCTCTTTTTTTAAAGGTATCCCGAAATCGGCGGGACTGGCTGATATACGTCACAAGAATTACAACACAACGGCTCCCAAAACAATTTCTGAGCAAACAAATCGAAGGGACTGCTAAGTAATTCTGTGAAGAACATTTGTTGCATCTCGTAAATATTATTTGAATGTACCACTAAAAATGACGTTAAAATCGATTAAATCAGCAAAAATGCATTAAAAAAAGACGTAAAAGGGTAAAAAATGACTTATTAGTCATAATCGACAAAAAATGCAAAATTACGACCTATAAAAATGGGTCAATTTCTTTTGTGATAACACAAAATGAATTTCTGTACTAGACGGCATTGTTCTGAAGTGAAAAAAAGACATTTCATTAAAATTCGCCCTCTACTAATAATAATGTCAGTAGAGAGGAGGGGTTAAGGTTTATGTTTTCAGTCAGTAGGTTATCATTCAAATGAATATGAAAGTGTTTACGAAAGTTAATCTGGTGTGATATTGATTTTATATTTCCAGTATAAGGATATGTGTGTGTGGATTGAATGGGTGGCCCGTCTGAAGTAAATGATTGGAAAAGTGAAATATACAGTTCTTTCCAAGCGTGAATATGTTTTTTAATTCTACTGTTAAACGTTTGACTGTCCAATATATTTGGCTTCGCAGTCGTGACAATATATGTTCGTTAATTTAGTGAGTCGACGCCACTCTAAATGATATGTGTGTTTCTTTGGGGGATAGCATTTTTCTGAGAAAGTTCTAAGATTTGAATGAAACTTTAATTCTATTTTAAAATTATTTGTAATCTATTAATCCTCAAGTTGTTTTTTTTACTCATGTTTTAATTCGTTTCTATTCCATGTACTACAAACTGATGATGATGGCGACTCTATCGAAAGCTGCTATTGAAATAAATAATATTGTTGTCAATGGCAACCAACTCTTGTATTTGGAGTCGATTTTCATATTTACAAAATAAACGATCCTGTGTTCAAGAGCTTCTCTGAAAACTACACTAACAAAAAAATTCCGGATGAAAGCACACTCCGAAAAATGTAAGAAAAAAATATTTATTTGGAAACACTAAAATTCGACAGGCAATAAATATTAGTTAAGTTTTGGTTTTAATTGTTGAAACTACAGATGTTGAAGGTTGATATATTTTTAATATTATTGTAGGACAGAAATGCCCTGAATTTCCTTCGACACCACTTCTATTCAATTGTGAATTTCTAAAAAAATGTAACTATGCTATAATTGCCATATTTTTCAACAACTCGATGAGTCTGCTGTGGCCTAGTGATATCTTTCATGAAAATGAGTTTTTGTTTTTAACTAATGCTGATCCTTATATCATAAGGTGCCCAGATCTTAAAAACCACAAAACGGGACTTTGCGACATTTCCTTCACAATAAAAAGGGGACACATGTTGGCTCGCATTCTCAAATTAAGATTGCTTGTAAATTACCTCAGACAGAAACTCACTGAAGCAGATGATTCGGATTGTTCAATTTCTCGCTAACGATATCAGTAGTGATAAAGCATATACAAACTCAAATGATTCGATAGTTCATTTTCCCTTCCTAGAACCACAACTGAATCTCTCCCATCTTGATTTTAATAGTCTGCGAAACAAATTCTGATACGTGGTACATGAGCATATGATCTACTGGCGCTAACTTTTTTATAAACTGAAGCGAACCCAACGGAATACATTATGACGCATTTAAAATTATTTACGGCAATTAATGCCGATTGGTCAGTCACAAAAACTGAATATTTTGGCGCGTGCCATTTTCCTTTCAAAAATACGGACAGAGACTCGAATAAAGGTCCCGGCTAATATGGGACACCTGGTCACCTTATATGGTGATAAAATAGGTCTCTGATAGTTTCTGCCAAACACGAATCCAACTGCACCAATGCTATCAGAATGTAATTTTTACAAATATATTTCTTATCTATCGATGTTGGTTACATCCGATATCCCCGTTTGACAAATGTCCATAGGAGTTGGCACATCAAATTGTGTTTATTTTTTTCTTCGTGGAGAAGGTTCTTATGCTGTCCACTTTGTTGTAACTCTCCAGTAGATGGCGCTGCAGTTCATGACAATTCACCGTGAGAGGTGGCTCAGGGCTTTAATTGATGCAGTCCCTCTGACCGCGAGGTCCTAGCTTCGTGTCCCGACAGCGGCAGGATTTTTTGACACTAGGTTGTCAGCTAGATCGAAATCAGTCGCTGTCTGGAGGATAATTCTAGTGGCCGGCTTCTCAGATTGCTAGTTTTCCGGGGTTTCTCCAATCAACACCAGGCGAATGCCAGAGCAGTTCCCTAACAAACGGGCCAAGATCCGCGCGCGATCTTTCCCACCTCTTCCTTGTCCTATCCTCTCCCCTTACACACACTTACATTAACATGCACTGCACTTCTTCACATGCCTGGAGACCGGTGGGGATCTTAAAGCTTGTCCTGGCTTGGGCGGTGCCCGCTGTTGGGAGATACGTAGTTGGGAAACCCCACTAGTCGACGGTAGGTCGGCGCCGGACGGATCTCGCCATCCAGCGGGAGAATACTGCCACTTCCCGAGAATGAACATGAACTACACTTACGGGACTAACGACCCTAGTAGCTGACACACTCGGAATCACTATCAATCAATCATGAATGCAATTTATTAAAATTATCGATAAGGGGTCGATTAAATGATCTTTTAAATGCTGAATTTATGTTGGTATATAATAATATTTATGTTATTCCATGAGCACATGATTGTAATCTAAAAAGAGATAAGCAATTTTAAATGACAACGAATTTAATCATTTTATACAAAGAATGCGAAGAAAATCAAGTCCCTAATATATACAACGTCCTTTCGAAACATACTAAATGTACAACATACCGGACTAAGAATTTAAAAAAACAAAACAAAAATAAATATTATATACGTACCCTACAAAGAACATAGTACAAAATTATAATTATTTTAATGGTAAGATCCCGCGCTCTGGTAGCTACTGGTAACGCAGCCTTCGGAATTGCTTGCACGTGTGTTGGTTTATGGGCGAGGCCGAGAGGTCACAGAACATCGCCGCCTCGCCCCTTCGCAGGGTCCCCAGTGGACGCGAAAGAAGCGGGTTAGCGGGGCAGCGGTGGCAGGCAGGAGCCGCACACTGGTTCAAATGGGCTCAAAACCTAGACATAATAGCAATTATCGTAATTATTATTAAAGTATCAACTGTAGTTCAAGATATCTACACCCAACCTAGTCTTGATTTCTATGACAAGAAAATAAGAATCCTAAAAGTACACAAAAATTTTTAAATGCTCAGTAACATGGGTTAAAATTGCTTAATCATTCTGAAATTTATATCAGTTATTTTCTTATTAAAAATAATTATGTGATAGCGAAATGAAAATAAAAATGTATGAAGAAATTAATTACCCTAATGTCGGAAACACCTCCAGGAGATCTACTGTTAAATCTTGCTACTATGTAGCGTTGCAATAAAGTGACGACAAAACAAAAAAAAAGGTGCAAATACGTGAAGCTTAATGTGTGTTATTCTGATTAAGTTCATTATTTTATAAATAAAAAAAAATGTTTGAGACAGGAATAAATACTCAGGACAAAGAATATAATCTCTATTAATTAGGACCACCGTTGTTACGCTTCATACGTCGTATCAAATATGTCGTCAGTCGTATCAAATATGAAAACATTACCCCTTTTGTTAAAAATAAATTTAAGTTATCAACTTATCGTCAAAGGTGTTTCCTTTTTGGAAATACAAAAAAATCGAGAAAAAATGTTGAACACTTTTTTTAACTCCACTAATAAAGAAAGACAAGAATCAATAAATTCGAGTGATTCTCGGAACGGGCAATTTACATCACCGCACGGAAGACCCAAATGATTTAAATAACCTTTTGGAACTGAAGTGTTTTGCTTCAATGTCTTCTGAACAGGATTTGATCACTCAAAAGTGCGAATGCGCACTTAGAATTTCAGCATTATGGCCACATTTTGGAGCATTTTGAACCAGTGTGCGCCGGGCGAGGCGTTGGCGACAGCGGAAGAGGCACCGGGGCTGAGTGGAGAGGGGCGGCAAGGGCAGCCGGCCTGAGTGTGAAGTACGCGCGGTTGGGGGGGTGGGGGCGGGGGGCGGTCCAGGGGCGAACGGAGCAAGGGACGGGCGGGACGCTGGTGGCGAGCAGAACGATCGAATTAGCGTTGCCAACTTCGATATGACACCCAGTGCAAACAGGACGACTTCAAATCAGAATTTTAAATTTCATTACTACGCGATTGCGGTTAGGTTCACGGAACGTACTGCGGAATTTGGAAATGCAATTTACGTTTTTGGTGCAAAATTGCAATTCTTTATCGCCGGTGCACAAGAAAAGTGATATCTCAAAATCTGTCTTCTTGTAAAGAAAGGTATTCAATAGAATGGTTCTTATCGCCGCCGTGTTCAATGTACTTTATTAGAGTGGCGTATCCGCGGGGTAGGTAAGATAGGCAGTTCCTGCCAAGATGAATTTGTACTAAATCGAAATGTTTCACACCAGTGGCGGCTTGTGGGTATTCGCACGTTCACATATGTACACCGAAATTAATTTGGTGCAATTTCTCTTAAACATATCTTAACAAGAGGAGAATACAAGTCCTTCCAGAGTGTTTTCAAAACATGGTATTTCAAAACACGCGCCGTTCTGAAGCTGCAATTGACAGTCCGCTGCCAATGCCCCTCCTGAAAGCCAGCGAGAACATTCTCGGGAATTGCGAGCGACAAAAGAGAGTTATCGGCTGCCGCGGGGCTGGAGGGACACTTGGGGTACAACGGAGGCTTATAGACGGTCGGAGCACCCCGGCCGCGTTGTTAGCCCACGGCGGAGAGCCTTGGCGATCTCTGGGTGTGCCAAAGCACGTATCGAAGACATAACGCTCGGTTAGCACAAGTTTTCAGAGAAGTGAAGCATTGTACAAAAGAAGTGTGAAATATCTTTCCACTTAAAAGCATTATCATCCCTTCCAAAATAGCAGTTCTACTCTAGCACGCGAGCGCCTTGGTGTGCAGTGTGGCATAAATAAGTATTGGGTTAATTGAATGTTGTAGGCACATTTTCTTGGAAGTGGTTTAAAGTAAGTTGCGATTTTAAATCCATTCCGAAGTGTATGAAAACCTGGATGTATTTTGTAAACGTATTTAGTACTTTCTAATGCCTTTTGAAACACTGAAACACCGAGTGTTCGTTTTTCTATCAAGTGTTTGTGCAACTAGCAATGAATAGCGTTGAAAACATTGAACGTGTGAATTTCCCATAATTTTCTCTTGATGGAAAACTGCAAATTAAAAATAATGGTAGACCGACACCTGCCATACACTTAGTGCAGAGTAGTAAATAGAAAGGCAGGGAAGTTACCAGGAAGTTTAATGTTTCTACGTATGACAATTATGATGGGTTTTTGGATGCGAATGAACGAATCGTTTATACTGTTTTATGTGTTTGGTCATCGCTGCGGAATATGAACCAACATGGGATTTAGTGATTTAGGGCATCTGAAACAGAAATTGTCGAAACATGAAAATTCTAAAGTGCAGATGAATGCAGTATTGGAGTTGAATGTTCTGGGGAAACACGATATTGTTCAACAACTTGACAGTGCATTCAAGCGCAATATTGAGAAGCAAAACCCAGAAATAATGAAAAACAGGTATGTGCTCTCACAGATAATTAATTGTGTTAAATTTTGTGGAGCTCTTGAATTAGCATTTCGCGGACACGACGAAACGCCAGCTAGTAGTAATCCAGGGGTCTTTAAAAGATTGATTTTACGGCCGAATTAGATTCTGCTTTGAAAGATCTTAACCAAGCTACAGTGTTAAGAGGAACATCTAAATAAATTCAAAATGATTTATTGCAATGCATGTTAGATTTTTGCCAAGAAGCTATTAGGGACGAAATACGAAGTTCAGACTACGTTGCTATAATAGCGGATGAAACTACGGATATCTCTTCCCCTTTTCTAACATTAGGAAACAGCAAAATTGAGAACATTTTGAAAAAAAAAATTACTTGGGGCCGCGATAGTTGGCAGCTGACATGAGGATAGGGCAAGATTGTAAAGCACGCCCAGACCAAAGGAATTAGAAAACTATCTAAAACAAGAAAGTTTGTGCCATTCGTAGCTCCGCTAGTTTCGCTCGCTGAACTGTAGTAAAAAATAATAATTCCCCTTCTTTAAATCTCATTGATTTTAAATACACTTTGAAAATGGCTACAAGAGTTCTGTGCATTTATTTTATTATTTATTATAACTTTGTAATGAAAATTGTTCAGTTATCCAAAATATTATTGTTATAATAATGGAACCGACCTTATGAATGAAACAACAAGATTCGCGTTTATAATAACAGAAAAGTGAAGTTATTATAATAACATTGAGTATAACAAAAAATATTCATTTGAGATAACGAGTTCGAAGTTTTCTCAGTGCAGTCTCTTGGCATCAAACATGCATTAGTTACATTATATTGGATTGACTTTTTCGTGTTTCCGGGCGCGTCAACTGCTTCGGTCATTAGTCCCGTTAGTGTAGCGCATGTTTTTTCTCGGGAGATGGCGGTGATCTTCCTCCGCTGGATGGCGAGATCCGGCGCCTACCTACCGTCGGCTAGTGGCGTTTCCCCCTAACCAGGACTCTCCCACCAACGGGCACCGCCCCAGTCGGGACAAGCTCCCGACCGGTCTCCAGGAATATGTGGTAGTGTAGTACATGTTAGTGTAAGTGTGTGTGTAAGGGGAGAGGATAGGACAAGGAAGAGGAAAGGACAGCTAGCGCGCGGTCCCTGGCCCGTGTGTTAGGGTACTGCTCCGGCATTCGCCTGGTGTTGATCGGAGAAACCACGGTAAACTACCGATAAGAGCAGCCGGCCGCTAGAATTCTCCTCCAGACAGCAGCTTCGACCTAGCTGTAAAGCTAGTGTCGAAAAACTTGCCACCGTCAGGACTCGAACCTAGGACCTCCCGGTTAGAGGCGCTGCAGTGACATCAGTTGATGCACTGAGCTACCAGTACATTATATTGGAAAAACATACAATACATAATATAATAAATTGTTTTACACATCATTCGTATATTTTCACTTTCTCACGTTTTCAGAAGTTTTAAACGCTCTGTCTCTAACATTGTATTTTTCACCCTAGAACTACCGGATCACAGAAAAGGTAGTCCGTCGGTTCCTTTTTCGAATCCGTACGTTTCGCAGCGTAGACAAATTACAGACAAATACACGGACAACGCCTAAAGTTTTCAGGTTGCTTACTACGCTTCCATAGATTACAAGGATTGCTGAAAAAACACGATTGCGGACCCACGATACGCTGTTTCGTGAGAAGCACCTATTTTTTGGCATTTGAATTATTTAAAATCGCTAGGAAATTTTTAATGGAAATAATTTATCTAATCATAATATCGTTAATTTTTTTAATATAATTTATTAATACGGGATATTCACAGTAACGCTGAACATTATCCCGGGCGTTTTATAGTACGGAAATGAAGTTCATCAATTTACTAATGTACCGTATTTACTCATCTTATATAAAATAAGCTTTATAAAATTATTTTTCACTCCATTAACATTAATATTTCTTGTCAAAGTACAGAAAAGAGTGATTCGTTTATGATTAAAAAGGTGAAGATATGCGAAATGAAATGTTTTTAAAAAATTGCGCCAACATTCTGGCCGTCACGGTCAGGTCGAGAGGATCCGAAGACAGTTCGAAGGAAATATTTGGACATCATCGGCACGGTCGGAACGTCCTTTGAACCGTTTCAGTTGTAAGGTTATGTGAAGCGTGTGCAGCGATCATCAATGCGTAGAATTTAATTATGTTGATCCGAAATTATCCCACAATGTGATATTAAATTTTATAAGGAAGGAAAGATCGCGTGCGGTACGTTGCCCGTTTGTTAGGGAACTCCTCCGGCATTCGCCTGGTGCTGATCGGAGAAACCAAAGAAAACAACCGCACAGATCGGAGCAGCCGATTGCTAGGGATGAAAACGAAGCAGTAAAAACAAAGGGAAAACAGTTTCAATGAAGTTTTCCATTTCAAACAAACTCTTGTTCACTCTATTGAATAAGAACCATGTATAGTTTAGCAATTAATTGGACCGCTGAATAAAATCATATCTCAAATGGAATATCCATATACAGGAAATGAACACAAAATTAAGTTAATTATGCTATAACGGGGATGTCAATGTAGCGGGCAAGGTAAGAAGCTCACTATAGAGTTCGCGGGCACAGCGTCGAGAGAAATTTACCCGAGATTTAAAAGTAAGGTTTGTACAAAGCTCCAGAGTAGCGGTGCGTCATTGAATACCTGGCCCACGGCTGTCTTTGGGAGAAGTTACTTGTCAGTTACGGTCACAAATTTTGGCATATTAATTATTCAGCAGTGCATTCGGGTGGTCTGCGAAAACCGATGAAGTTCAGAGAGTTCATATTTCTGAATTCTTGCAGGAGAGATATGTGGTGTTACCAAGAACTTGGTCCGCGGCCCCTTGTTGCGGCCGCTCAGTCAACGCTAGGTGACTGCATAGCGAGTCACATTGGACCTTACGTCCGGTCGCGAAGTTTCGTTGCAAGCGCACTGCGTTTCACATTCATCGACTTTTTTTTAAAATTTGTTACGTCTACATCTTGACGCAACGCGTCTCCAAGCCCCTTCAGGGGCGTTGAGCGCTTTGCACTGGGGAGTAATCCTCCATTAATGTGCTTTTACTTTTAATAATTGTCAAGTCTCGTCACGTCACAGTCAGTCAGTGCCTTTTATCCCTTCGGCCAGGGCCCGACGCTGTTAGATCCCGGGGTTCCTGCCGGTCACCCAACCACGAACCCGCGAGTCTCGAATGCGCTTAACCTTCGTGACTTCACGGAGCGTAGTATACGCATTCGGCTAGCGCCGCCGGCTTTCAAAAAGACCTTTTGCCCTGCGAGAAACGAGAGAATGAATGCAGTTTTTGACTGCATTTCGCAGCGTGCACACGTAGTACGTCAGACTGAGGCTCGGCACAAAGACATGTGTACTAGTAAAATGTACAACAAAGTTTTTCCTGTCTGAAACATATATTAGTTGAATGAAAATATAATTTCCCAGAAAAAAATTTGAAATGTACATAATTGTCAATTATAATGAAAACGAGAATACATCTTCTGTAACTTGATTATTTTAAATTTCTTAAGGTAATTTTTATATTTCAATTTCTCTGTTACCTTTTTTAATGATGATTTTAATTTTGTGTACGAATAATATTTAAAATATCAAATATGGTTTGTTTAAACAAGAAGTGCAAACTTAAATATAAAACAAATACTAAAAGCATATTTCATCCACCTTAAATATCACATCGAAAATGCAGAATAAGTTGATAAGATTAACTGGAGTTTTAGGGTACATAACATTGTTCTGCAAAGTTTTGAACTTTTTATTGCATTTTATTGCACGTTTTGGTGTATTTTCTGCACGTTTTACAGAGTTTTATTGCATGACAATCCGGTTTTAAGAGATCTCAGACCTCAAGACACCTTGCACAGGCCGCTCTTCGCTCCATAGTACACCACGCACTTGTAAACAGTAAGTGTTTTCTGACGTTAAATAAAAACAAGAAACAAATTCTATATTATTATCTCCATTTTTTAAACACGTTTTCATTGGTTGAAAGCGAAGTCACAAATATTTAAGGACTAAAATTTCCGTCCTTATATCATTGTCGATATTGACATTATTTGATGCCCACGTCCGTCTCCGTTCCCGGGCCCATCCCCGCGGCCGACCCCGCGCACGACCCCCCCGCCCGCTCCACGGCCGACCCCGTGTGGCTTCCGCCCCGCCTCCGCTTCCGCGTCCGTTCCCGCACCCACTCCCGCGCCTGCTACTGAGCCCGCTCCGGCCCCGTCCCGCTCGTGCGCCCGCTGCCACCCCCGCTCCCGCGCCCGTTCCTGCGTCCGCTCACGCCCCGTTCCTGCGCTCGCTTCCGCCCAAAAATCCGCTCCCGAGCCAGCTCCTTCGCCAGCTCCTGCGCCCGCACCCGCGCCCGCTCCGGCTCCCGCGCCCGCTCAGGCTCCGGCTCCCGCGCCCGCTCAGGCTCCCGCTCCCGCGCTCGCTCCCGCGCCCGCTCCCGCTCCCGTGCTCGCTCCCGCGCCCGCTCCCGCCCCAGCTCCCGCCCCATCTGCCGCGCCAGCTCCCCTCCCCCGCCCGCTCCCGCCAGCTCCGCGCCCGCTCCCGCGCCCGCTCCGCGCCGCTCCGCGCCCGCTCCCGAGCCCGCTCCCGCGCCCGCGCCCGCGCCTCGCCCGCGCCGCGCCCGCGCCCGCGCCCGCGCCCGCGCCCGCTCCCGCGCCAGCTCCGCGCCGCTCCGCTCCGCTCCGCGCTCGCTCCGCGCCCGCTCCGCCCAGCTCCGCCCCATCTGCCGCGCCAGCTCCACTCCCGCTCCGCGCCGCTCCGCGCCGCTCCGCGCCCGCTCCGCGCCCGCTCCGCGCCGCGCCCGCGCCACTCCGCGCCCCTCCCGCGCCCGCTCCGCGCCCGCTCCGCGCCCGCTCCCGCGCCGCTCCCGCGCCCGCTCCAGCGCCCGCTCCGCGCCCGCTCCGCGCCGCTCCGCGCCCGCTCCCGCGCCCGCGCCACGCCCGCTTCGCGCCCGATCCCGCGCCCGTTCCAGCGCCCGCTCCTGGCCCGCTTCCGCCCCCGTTCCTGCGCCCGTTCACGCACAAACATCCGCTCCCGAGCCAGCTTTTTCGCCCGCTCCTGCGCCCGCATCCGCTCCCGCGCCCGCACCTGCGCCCACTCCCGCTCCCGCCCCGCGCCCCGCCCGTTCCTGTGCCCGCTCGCGCCCAAGCACCCGCGCTCGCTCCCGCTCCCGTGCCAGCTCCCGCTCCCGCTCCCGCGCCCGCTCCCGCGCCCGCTCCCGCGCCAGCTCCGCGCCGCTCCGCTCCGCGCTCGCTCCCGCGCCCGCTCCGCCCCAGCTCCGCCCCATCTGCCGCGCCAGCTCCACTCCCGCTCCGCCCGCTCCGCGCCCGCGCCCGCGCCCACTCCGCGCCCCCTCCGCGCCAGCTCCGCGCCGCTCCCGCCCGCTCAGCGCCCGCTCCGCGCCCGTCCGCGCCCGCTCCGCGCCGCTCCGCGCCCGCGCCACGCCCGCTTCCGCGCCCGATCCGCGCCCGCTCCGCGCCAGCTCCGCGCCCGCTCCGCTCCGCTCCGCTCCCGCTCCCGCGCTCGCTCCGCGCCCGCTCCGCCCCAGCTCCGCCCCATCTGCCGCGCCAGCTCCGCTCCCCGCGCCGCTCCGCGCCAGCTCCGCGCCCGCTCCCGCGCCGCTCCGCGCCGCTCCCGCGCCCGCTCCCGAGCCGCTCCGCTCCGCTCCGCTCCGCTCCGCGCCCGCGCCGCGCCGCGCCCGCGCCGCGCCCGCTCCGCGCCCGCTCCAGCGCCCGTCCCGGGCCCGCTTCCGCCCCCGTTCCTGCGCCCGCTCACGCACAAACATCCGCTCCCCAACCAGCTTTTTCGCCCGCTCCTGCGCCCGCATCCGCTCCCGCGCCCGCACTTGCGCCCACTCCCGCTCCCGCACCGCGCCCCGCCCGTTCCTGTGCCCGCTCGCGCCCAGCACCCGCGCTCGCTCCGCTCCGTGCCAGCTCCGCGCCCCGCTCCGCTCCGCTCCGCTCCCGCTCCGCGCCCGCTCCGCGCCCGCTCCGCGCCCGCTCCGCGCCGCTCCGCGCCCGCTCCAGCGCCCGCTCCCGCCCGCTCCGCGCCGCTCCGCGCCGTTCCGCGCCCGCGCCACGCCCGCTTCCGCGCCGATCCGCGCCCGTTCAGCGCCCGCTCCTGGCCCGCTTCCGCCCGTTCCTGCGCCGTTCACGCACAAACATCCGCTCCCGAGCCAGCTTTTCGCCCGCTCCTGCGCCCGCATCCGCTCCCGCGCCCGCACCTGCGCCCACTCCCGCTCCCGCCCCGCGCCCGCCGTTCCTGTGCCGCTCCGCCCAGCACCGCGCTCGCTCCCGCTCCCGTGCCAGCTCCGCTCCGCTCCGCGCCCGCTCCGCGCCCGCTCCCGCGCCAGCTCCGCGCCCGCTCCCGCGCTCGCTCCCGCGCCCGCTCCCGCCCCAGCTCCCGCCCCATCTGCCGCGCCAGTCCCACTCCCGCTCCGCGCCGCTCCCGCGCCCGCGCCCGCGCCCCTCCCGCGCCCTCCCGCGCCAGCTCCGCGCCCGCTCCGCGCCCGCTCCCGCGCCCGCTCCCGCGCCCGCTCCGCGCCGCTCCGCGCCCGCTCCCGCCGCGCCCGCCCGCTTCGCGCCCGATCCGCGCCCGCTCCGCGCCAGCTCCGCGCCCGCTCCCCGCTCCGCTCCCGCTCCCGCGCTCGCTCCCGCGCCGCTCCCGCCCCAGCTCCGCCCCATCTGCCGCCCAGCTCCGCTCCCCGCGCCGCTCCGCGCCGCTCCGCGCCGCTCCGCGCCCGCTCCGCGCCCGCTCCGCGCGCCCGCTCCGAGCCCGCTCCGCTCCGCTCCCGCCCGCGCGCCGCGCCCGCGCCGCGTCCGCGCCCGCTCCCGCGCCGCTCCGCGCCCGCTCCGCGCCAGCTCCGCGCCGCTCCGCTCCGCGCTCGCTCCCGCCCGCTCCGCCCAGCTCCGCCCCATCGCCGCGCCAGCTCCCTCCCGCTCCGCGCCCGCTCCCGCCCGCGCCCGCGCCCACTCCGCGCCCCTCCGCGCCGCTCCGCGCCGCTCCGCGCCCGCTCCAGCGCCCGCTCCGCGCCCGCTCCGCGCCCGCTCCGCGCCCGCTCCCGCGCCCGCGCCCGCCCGCTTCCGCGCCCGATCCGCGCCGCTCCAGCGCCCGCTCCGGGCCCGCTTCCGCCCCAGTTCCTGCGCCCGCTCACGCACAAACATCCGCTCCCGAGCCAGCTTTTCGCCCGCTCCTGCGCGCATCCGCTCCGCGCCCGCACCTGCGCCACTCCGCTCCCGCACCCGCGCCCCGCCCGTTCCTGTGCCCGCTCGCGCCCAAGCACCGCGCTCGCTCGCTCCGTGCCAGCTCCCGCGCCCGCTCCGCTCCGCTCCGCTCCGCTCCGCTCCGCTCCGCGCCGCTCCCCGCCGCTCGCGCCGCTCCGCGCCGCTCCTGCGCCCGCTCCGCGCCCGCTCCCGCGCCCGCTCCCGCGCCCGCTCCTGCGCCCGATCCCGCGCCCGCGCCCACGCCTGCTTCCGCGCCCGATCCCGCGCCCGCTCCAGCGCCCGCTCCCGGGCCCGCTTCCGCCCCCGTTCCTGCGCCCGCTCACGCACAAACATCCGCTCCCCAACCAGCTTTTTCGCCCGCTCCTCGCCGCATCCGCTCCGCGCCGCACTTGCGCCCTCCCGCTCCGCTCCGCACCCGCCGTTCCTGCCGCTCGCGCCCAACCGCCTCGCTCCGCTCCGTGCCAGCTCCGCTCCGCTCCGCGCCCGCGCCCACTCCGCTCCGCCCGCGCCCTGCTAACACCAGATACGTTCATTCTAGCATTATTTCTAAATTTGAAATTTCCCAAAATTCAGAGAGTCCAACCCAAATGAGACCCATACCATTTTTAAGTGTCTTTTGAGATGGACGAAATCCGTTGACAAAATTGAAGAAAATATTTGGATAATATTTTTTGTAGTGAAAAATGTATTTTTTTCATAAATTGCATTTTTTTCAAGCACAAATAGCGCGAAAACTATCGTTTCTGCAGAAGCTTAAATTAGATCTCTTTACTGTGTTTTTTAAAACAGACTAAACGCACAATTCAGTACAGTCACTCTTGTAGTTTTGAATGTGATTTTTTTCAAAATGGGGCTAGCAACGTATTTTTGATCGTCCATTGATACATACTATTCTCTTAAGCGTCTTTTACTCGATCGGAGAGCAAAGATTAATTAACAGTTTTGGAGCCATTGATTGAGAAAATGTTGAAAATATTTTTTTGGCTTCATCTTGGAGAAAATCGGCTGAACGGTTTAGGCAGTGTCGGTGGTTGAGTTAAATTGAAGTGTGTTGCCAAGGCAATGATCGTTAGCGGGGGTTCTCCCTCTCCACTATTTCCCGAACGATTCATGGATACAATTATTAAAAATTTTTAAGAACATTGTATCCTTAATTTCAAATATATTTTAAAATATTGGGATTTCTATCGAACAAGTATAAATAAGTGTAAAAACTTAATATATTATTATAATACTTAAAATATGTAATACTTATAATATATAATACTTATCAAGAGAGAATGATACGAAAACTTCTCCTTCCCATTCCAAGAACCAGATTATAAACTTTTCTGAGACGCGCCACCTACGTCTGACCACGCTGCATAGGCGCGAGGCGCGCAGCCGCTCCGAAATCGAGCTGAGGTCAGTCTCACATCCGGCGACAGGTCGGCCCACGCGGCACGTCCGGCTTATCGTATTCCTTTGAATGTTCGCAACGACTGATATGTGGATGTTCGCCGACTGCTTTTGTGCGGTGAGGGGCACCATGTCTTCTATGCTACTGACTTGCAACCTGACCAGAGAGTTTGTGAAGAAAATTAAAATTTATATTAATAACCAGTCTTCAAAATAATGCTCTAATTTCTCATGTATTTTATTACTTTTGATCTTGACTCTTCTTAACCCGTATATGCCCAACTTTTTTTTAAATTTCATGCTGACATGAAGTTTCCCCTTTGTTTTGGTCTAATTTATATGATTTTTTTGTATTTTCACTAATATGACATTTCATATTGTGTAGGAGCCCCGCCCCAAACATGGGGCAATGGGAATAGGAGGGTACAGGGTTTTTAGGAGAAGGAAAACCTTATTTTCAAGGGCAATTTTATTGCACTAAATAATTAAGAAATACATTTATGCTTTAAATTAGAAAAATTTTAATGATAATAAACATGTTAACAATTTTTTGAGCATTGCATGTTTGGGAAGTGTTTGGTAGACCCTGATAGAAACGAAGTAACTTATGTTCTGGTCTGCATGTTTTTATGAATGAAATTTCTCAAAGCAATTTGCATGGCAGCCGACATTACATTTTTTACATTTCTTCATGGTGTTTTTATGGCAATCGCCACATCTGACTTGTGTTTCACTTTTGACAATTATATGATCACGAGCATCCAGTCTCACTTTTTCTGGTATCCTCTTTTTTACCACCTTTGGCGATCTACCTATTTTTCGTCCTACGCTTTGTAAGTATGTCTGAACTATTATCCTGATAAATTGTAGGTAATCTAAATGATTAACGCCTTTTCCAGAAGGTATGAGACGGTATAATTGAAATGCATTATTCATGGATGCATTCAAGGGAAACATCAAAAACTTCGCATCTCCAGTATAGAGCCAATACCACTTTTCATTCTGATTGCTGTTCTGTAACATGAGACATTTTGATCAAGCCTATCCACCCCTCCCATATACAAATTGTAGGCAGAAATGCAAGCAGGTTATAGAATTTCAATTTTCTTCTTCTCAGATAAACTATCTTTTAGCTTTTCCCAGAGGAGATACTCCGAATTTGTTGGAGGCAACAGTTACGATATTGTTATCGTTGTAGCGGACAACACTGATTTGTGTTTCTTGGTCTGTCACTTGATCATACGCCCCTCTCTGCATCTTCTTCATTTTAGAAGGCTCCATGAGAGGGGCTCGACTCTATTGTTCTTGATAGTACCAGTATCATGTCCCATGTTACCGACTTTTCGTCTCTATTGTTCCTGATAGTACCATGTATCATGTCCCATGTTACCTAGTTTTTCTAGAAGACGAATGGAAGTAAAATAATTGTCCATATACAAGCTGTACTTTTTTCTTCTCGGGTAGTTCTTGGAGCAAGTCCATAACAACATCCACCCACACCAAGATCTGGCATTTCGTTCCCAGTAGAAGCTCCCTGGTACGGTTCCGCTTGTACAAGGTAGCCCAATCGAGTGCATAGAGACCATACCTTGGAAACAAAACGTATTGGTTTTCCATGTAGGTACCGGTTGCGGTAGCTCAGTGCATCAACTGATGTCACTGCAGCGCTTCTGTCCGGGAGGTCCTAGGTTCGGTCCTGATGGCGGCAGGATTTTCGACACTAGCTTCTCAGCTAGGTCGAATTCAGTCGCTGTCTGCAGGAGAATTCTAGCGTCCGGCTGCTCTGATCGGTAGTTTTCCGCGGTTTCTCCGATCAACGCCAGGCGAATGCCGGAGCAGTACCCTACCAAACGGGCCACGGACCGCGTGCGATCTGTCCTTCCTCTTCCTTGTCCTATCCTCTCCTCTTACACACACACACTTACACTAACTTGCACCACACTACCATATATTCCGGGAGACCGGTCGGGAGCTTAGAGGATATTCCGACTGGGGCGGTTCCCCGCTGGTGGGAGAGTCCTGGTTAGGGAGAAACCCCACTAGCCGACAGTAGTTCGGTGCCGGTGCTCGCCATCCAGCGGGGGAAGATCACCGCCATCTCCCTAGAAAAAAACATGCACTACACTAACGGGACTAATGACCGAAGCAGTTGACGCGCCCGGAAGCACGAAAAATTAATCAATCAATCCATGTGGGTGTTGCTTTGTGGAATGACGACCGCAGTACGGAACCATGGTTTCATCCACGCACAAGTTCGCATCTTGGGGAAAGAAAGTGAGCCATCTTTCATTTATCATTGCCCACAAAGGTCGAACTTTTGATAATTTGTCAGTTTTCACTAAATTATTATTTCAGAGACATGAAAATATCTCAGAAGTTCTTCAAATCTATTTCTAGATATTGCTCTTGCTACTCCTGGGTGATGTGTGTCAACTCCCGTGTCCCAGTAGAGTCGGTACAATGCATTACCACAATACCCACTGAGCAACAAAATTGCAATATAAGTTTTAATTTCACAATGCGACACATCAAATTTAGTGTTCCCTTTGAAAACAGCGTACTTCTTACTCATTTCAACAACCAAATCAAATACTTCACTATAATACAATAATTCAAACAAATCAATAGGAGACCATTCACGTTGCAGCCAATCCGGTTGTTCCCAAATACGTTCTGGGAGAGGTACAATGTCCATTTTTACCCAGTTTCGAACTTTAGCCTTCTTTGCATCTGTGGTCAATTCAGGCACGGTCCTCTGGTTCATAACACCGAGTGTTACTTCTGGCAATGGTAAAATAATTTCTTCTACTCCAGAGGAAGTAATTTTTGTTGCCTGCAGTTCTCCCAGGCCTCGTAGCTGGTTTCCAGTTACATGGTTTACATCAGCATCTTCTATATCATCTTCGCCACTGTCATCACTTAGAAAATGGTTCTCAGGAACAGAGATATAAACCGAAGCTTCTGTGAAATCATCACGTTCTAATATTCTTATTATTTTGTTTACGGATAATCTGAAACGAATAATATGACAATAAAAAAATTTAAATAGAAAATATATTTAAACTTTCGAATATAATACATAATCACGCCCTGAAATATTGGTATTTACGCAAATGTCAAAAATATACTTCTAACAAATATATATATATATATATATATATATATATATATATATATATATATATATAAAAAACCCTGTACCCTCTCGTTCCCATTGCCCCTATAATGAGGCGTCCCTATTTTGTTGCAATTTGCCGCTAATATATAAGCTAGAATCTTTTGTATGTAGAATATATTTCAAATATAAGTTTCACCAAATTGTCTTATATCAAAATAAACGATTAAAATAATCGTAAATTTAAGTAATGTACTTACGATTCACGAAGCCACATGATGCTCAAATGCGCGCACTGTACGAAGGTCTCCCACAACAATGGAAAACGCAGTAGAGTAATGCAGTGAACATTATCTTATTCGTTGTTGCCAACACAACAATATAAGGTATATAACATATCTTCATTCCTTTCTAGAAATGAACTATTAACAGGAAAATACTCTGCCCCATTTTTGGAGCAATGGAAATATATGGGTTAAAGTACCAGTCTCCATGTTACATCAGTTTAATTAGGCAATGTTCGGACCGAGACATTTATTATCAATTTTATCACTCTACCCAGAAATGAGTAAATCTTACCCTGTTTACTTGAAATTAACCAATCGCCGATTTTTTCCAATTCACAAATTCAATCACCAATTATTCAAATGCACAAATTTCTCAATCATTTATTAAAATTTCTGGTTTCACGAATAAGTTGTATCTCGACAATTATTTGACACCATTGTGAGGGCACACGATCGCTCGGTTGCCATTGTATTTCTATGAATTTATCCACTTCATTGTTGCAAAAGATCGTTCAGATTCTGAAGAAATCACTGAAGTAGTGAGAAGAATTCGAACAACTTCAAGGTCAGATATTTAGATTTTAATTCGTTGATTTTAATGTGCCAACGAGAAAGGCGCTGGTTTATTGCTTTTAAGTGGTTTTCTAGTTCTTCTGGTGCTCCATCGCGATCTTCGCTGGATGCTAGTACTGCCGTATCATCGGCGAAGGTAGCTGTTAATATATTATCAAATTGGCTTACAAACTAAATTATAAATCATTATATATAAATAATTGTCAGAAACAAAATGTTGAATATGCAGACTATTCATGATTCTATCATTGGAGTATAAACATAAATGCGCTGCATTGTTTCTAGAAGTAATTCGGAAGTGACAGAATATTGTGAACACCCAAGATATTTCGAGAAGAACTACAGAAAGAAATGTGTTGTGGAATCCTAAGTATTAACGATAAGAATGTAAAATGTTTGGAAGGGTTCGTTTATTTATTTATTTATTTATTTATTTTATTTATTTTACGTCAAAAAAAAAACAGTTGAAAACTGCGTATGACGTGCTATGGGGAAAAGTGAATTGTGTGCACATTTTCAAAATTCTTGATCCCTAAAGCAATAAATTTTGGCTCTTATTACTTCCTGCCGCGACAACATGGAAACGATACTTTGAATAATTGTATTTCCCACTGAATTCTAGAAGACGTGCACAGGAAATGAAGTTACATTTATGTCCAGAAGCAAAACAAGGGGCCATCTCAGCATTTGCTCAATGGATCAGGGAAACTGGACGAAAAACCTGATCGAGATCGTGATTGGAAAACCATGAAAGTAGCTGTTGGTGACCAATAGATAATTTTGATGCGATTTATTTATTCAACTACCACATTTATTAACATTATTGAGTATGGCTTTCAACTAAAGTCTGCAATTTACCGCATATTCTCTCTAGTTCTCCTAAGCGAGAAAGGCTGATCGAGAATGGCGCCCACCAGAATCTCGTCCAACGAGAACGCATCCTCGAGAACGGGGCGACTCGATAATCTCGTGGCCAGGACCTCAGACAGAGGCGAATGCCAACCGTCTTCGTAGATATCAATGAGCTCGTCGGGTGACATGGGATCGTACGTCCGGGCGGGAAGCCTGTTGACATGAGATACTGCGTTGCAAATTCATCGTAATTCTCGGAATATATGTCTTCCTTCCCTTCCCGTGATTTTCAGTTTATCACATAAGATGATTTGACCCTCGTGAAAATAATGACACAATTTCAGCTTTCGTAAACCAGGTTTGCTCTAATATTGCGTAATCCCTGTTTATATATAGTGCATCGTTAAAGCGTGAAAAGTGCCACAATTAATAACTAAAATTGTAACTAAAATTGACTGTGCTGCTGAGTAGACTTATCCGCAGAAAACAGAAGCGTTCAATTCAAAATTAATAATTGAAAAATATTTAATTTTTGCACACATTATTTATTATTCTTTTTACATTTTCAAATTGAAAACTTAAAAATACATTAAATAAATATTCAAAGACTTTGTAAACTTAATAAGAACTTGGAAAGTAACATTTTGTAGCTGTGTTTGTTAATTTATAATTAAGATTTAACTGACAAAACGAAGTTTAATTATCAGTTCGTTTTCGAACATATTATTTTTAAGTTATTATTTCATGTAACATTTACAAAATTTATTGTAGTACTGCTTCTTTCATAAACGAAACTTCCAGGAGAAAACATCGATGTTAAAAACATCGGTTTTAATAAACTGATGTTTAAAACAATGTTTTTTCTTAAAAACCTTGCTGTGGCAACAGTTGCTCTGATGCATTTCTTTGCATGGAGCCCTGCATGCAAGCATGATGCAGCCCTTTTTCTCTTTTCTTGTGCACCGACAATACGTAAAAATGTATGTAACATGTAACGTAACATGTTATGTAAATGTTTGATTCTTGTGCGAGGAGTGCATCTATTTAATGTAATCCAATTAATTAAATTATTTAATCCAAACAAACCAAAAATATTATTTAATATTTATACTTTGTATTTTCAAAGCTTCACATACAAAAGCAAGAAAGATGTACGGAAACCTCATAAAATCTCTAGTAATTGCCATAATAACCAACGTGATAGGACTTAAGAATTTTATTAAATATGAAATTTTTGAAAACATACTTGAAATTCTGCCTTAGGTTTGGTCTTTCACGAAAAATGTAAACACTTTTTATTAATTTATTTACAAGTTTATTTACGGGAGTGCAACATTATTTATTTATAATATTTATTATAGACATTTTTAATTTCGTGCGTGGAGTAAATATTTACTCTACACTAAGCAATTTTAACCATGACCCTCTTCCGATCCTCGGCTGGCTTGGACCGCTCACGAGAATACTCCCTACGAGATACGAGAATCTCGTGATCGGCCGCTCTCGTTGCCTCCGCCAGAGAAAGAGAATCTTTCACCGGTGCATTATCTCTACGGCGGTTCCCCCTCCATGACCCCGCTCCCTTCTTGAGCCAGCGAGAATGACTCATAGCTCCTACGAGATACGAGTGAGTATTCCCGGTTTGACCGTCTTTAACCCATACCCATCAACGGCCAGAAACGTTCTTCAAATTTTCTCAGAAACGGCTCTAAATTTTTCAATGAAAATTGCTAACGACCAGGTTTTACTCTTCTTTAATATTTCTGAAGTAATATTTCGATTCTGCTAAGAAAACTGAAAAATTAAGAAAATTTCAAAAATGTACTTTGAGCGGCGATAGATAGCAGCTGTCAGGAGGATGGGGCAAGACCGTAGAGCCAGTCCACACCAAGGAAATTAGAAAACTTAACTACGAGAAAGACTGTGCTATTCTATATCACCTCTAATTAAATTCTCTTATACGTAGGTAATATACGGAATAATATACGTAGTATAGAGAAAGTTATATAATCCCGCGGAAAATCGAATTGCAACGAAAATACACGTTTTGTGAAAACTATTATCCGAAATGTGTTAAGAACATGTACTTCATCTTACACTTTAAGTTAATTATAAAATAATGTAATTGGTAAAATCATACACAATCAATATTATGAAATCTAGCAAAGCAAATTTGCACATCAATTAGAAAAAAACATTTAAAATTTCCATGACTTTGAATAATTGTATAATCAAATAATGTAAACCAATACAGTCGACATTCGTTATAGTTAACTTGGATGAAGTGAATACTCGGTGTTTGTGAATTTACAAGTTACTCGTACTTGTCCTATTGCACTTTCCTTACAAATAAGCATAAAAAGGTTGGATTGTAGTGGACCTGAATCTCGGCTGTAGTGAACGTAGGAAATAGTACAACGTTCTGGAAATTAATTTCGTCCTGGAAAAGCTTCGCTTCAGTGCCAGAAATTCCAACACCAGGCAGCTTGACAGAAATATCGTCGATCAAAGGTCGTAATCGAAGTCTCCCCTGAAATGAAGGTAGCGGACTTAGAATGGGGAACTTACCAATAACCTTATGCAACTCAGTTTCACTGCGAGAGCAAGGGCAGTGTGCTGCGTGGGCTACAAGTGCCGGGTTTTTAGTTTCAGTTTCAAGCTTGGTGATCTCTTCCGCGGAACATAGCGCGTTGAGTTCGAGGTAGGCGAGAGGAAGCGGGCGATTGCCACAGCCCTACAGCCTGGCGACACCCCCCGCGCCGCGCGGAAAAGCGATCAGTTTCATTAGCCTCTTGCGCCACCCCGCTACCGAAAGCATATCGTCTGCTATTAGGCGAATGAAAGGGCCTTCAACTGTGGGACAGGGTTCCAAGAGTGGAATAAGCATTGGAGGGTGTTAAAACTGCATTACGATACTTACGGACAATGCAGAATCAAGTATGGAAAGAGCTCGAACTCTTGAAAGGATATAGAGAAATTACTATTGAAAACATTACGAAGAAAACAATTCAAAATACTAATTGACAAAGATTCTGTATAGATAATTTCATTTTGAAAGCTAGTTTTACTTCAAAGAGTATTTTTGTTATACTCTTTGTTTTGTTATATATATATATATATATATATATATATATATATATATATATATATATATATATATATATATGGGATGTGTAGGTCTGGGTCACACAGTCACACATGAGTGGTTTTGTTCATTTTTTCAAAAGACGGTGAGAGCAAAAAAATCATTGTTGTGACACTTTTTTAGAATACATTTTTTTCTGTTTGTTGGGAAATGAGAATACGAACTGTTGAGTAGTTTAAATTTATTAGGATTTATGTGCGATAATGTGTGTGCTTTTTGATGCTCTGTGTACTGAATTATATTTTTTCAATTAAGTGTCGGAAGTAAAAAAATAAAAACAATAATATTGTGTTGTATAATGTATTATGGCTGATGTAGATATAATTTAATTATGGAAGATAGGCAGTTCGGGAGCCTTTTCACGGCCTCTCTTCCGCTGGCACTACCAAAATCGGTTACCACAAAACCACATATACCACCATTTAGAGCTATTTAATTGCTAATTAATTACGCAAAAATTAATTTTTTTTGTTCTTCAAACTCTTGCGTAATGAATGGTGAGCTAGCGGAAGAATGCGCTGGATCTACCACAATTAGTTACCACAAAAACAAATATGCTATTTTGTAGAGCGATTTAATTGCTAATTAATTACGTAAAAAAAATTTTTTTTGCTCTTCAAACATCCGAGTAATTAATTGTAAATTGCCGGGCACACACAGCTGGCCGGCCGGCCGACCGAACGGTTGGCATCGCGACGTCACAGGTGAGGGGTAGCCAGGCCGCAGCCGTCGCGCCGGCGCCGCTGCCCGCCCGGCTGACTGGCAAATTTAAATGAAATACACGAACTGGCCGAGAATGGACTTCGATTTTGAAAATTATGCCAGTACTTTATTATGTTCATAAAGGCCTTCCAAATACTTTGCTAATGTTCGCTGAATTACCGTAAGCGTGTCCTAATCTACGGTAAGTTGGAAAAGACGTTATTCTATCGTAGTACGTTAGACATCTGTGGTATCGTGTTACAAGTTTATTTTATTTTTTGTAGCATCTGCTAGTCTTAAATCAGTAATGCGATTGGCGACTCTTTGGATGTGTGTAGTGTGTTGATATGTGTGTGTAGTGTGTTATTATGGAGGGATAAACATTATCTTTGGAACATTTGTTCCATTACTATTTGGCTCACTTGTGCTTTCCAAATGAATTTTAAAACGTTTGGAATGCTTTAAAAATTTGTATAGGAAATATTTTATAAAAATGAGTTCGTATTACGTAATACGTTCGTATTACGAAAGATTTATTGCATTGGGCAAAACATTCCAAGCTCCCAGTGCTGAAAAATGGCAATCATGCGTCGCTACACCCGACAGAAGTCAACAAAAGAATGGTATCCGTCGTGAATAAGTGCGCGTTTGACAGCTTGCTGCAAATCATTTTTGCTGCAGCTGTAGACAATAAACTGTTCACAGAAGAGGTTAAGTTTACATTTTTGATACTACATTTTTATTTTTCATTATATAAAAACCATAATTTCTGTTATGTTGTTTTAATAATTTTTTTATAGCAGATTGAAAAGAACATTCAGGTCCCATTCCTGGACTTCGTTATGTACATTATGAAGCATGGAGTTACCGCTAATACCTATCGAAAGCGAACCATCATTTTGATGGATGTGGCAGAACTGCGAAAACTGAGAGAAGTTCATGAGAGATATTATTTAAACTGTAAAACCAGTGCGGTTCATTTGATGATGATTGACTAATGAAAAATTGCATTGGACTGACGGAAACAGCTACATGTAACCAAGGGTGTGAAATAGAGAAGTCGGGATAATAACCCTAAATGAAAACTATTTCATGACGCCTAATGCGTGTGAAACTATATATAAACAATGTTTCCTTGCAGAATCACAACCTTGTGTTAATGGTAAAAAATGAAATGGAACAATGAATTCAAAAATTAAAAAAGTTGGTATGTATTGCAATTTATTGACACCTTTAACCTAACAGTTTTTAGCCTTCATACTTTGAACTAATTTGGTAGCGTATACATTTATTACAATGTAGTTTCACAATGTCTTTTTAAATAAGTTTGTATTAGAAAAAATATGAAATTTAATTTGCAGGACATGTTTTTGCCATCGAAGGTTACGGCTTGAATACCAGTCGGATGGAAATTAATCTCAGAAACATACCAACCTCAATAAAGAATCCCCAGGATGGAATGAATCATTTGAAGTTGTTAGAGGTATGCTGCTACCAATGACCAATCGATACCCACAAGTTAACTAGGGAGGTGGGTCACTATACTGCTTTGTACCTAAGAGGGGACTCTTGGTACGAGTATGATATTCAAGGCAGCACAAAGAAAAGAAGCTCTAATCATAAAGTAATTCCATCCTTACTTGATTATACTCACCATTATTAAATAGAACATGTAACCTATTTGTATATTTTTACAATTGTAAGATACATCTCTATCTACATATCTATCACAAGTGCCTAGGCAGAAAACAAGGCAATTTCGAAAATAAGCTCTTAATATATATTAAGGATATTTTGTCTAATAAACTCTGTCAATATTTCAAATGGCTGAGCAGCAATAAGCATTCAAATATTCGTTTGAAAAAATTATTATTTCTAAGCAAAAATTTGCATTGCATTTTCATTTTCATTTTCATTTGCCAAAATATAAACACTCCAGAAATATGTAAATGTTTTATTCTTTACAAAGACATTAATATGTTTGTTCACAAGGAAAAATTAACACAAAAAAGCAATTGAATTCTGCCATTTTTTCCATGTTAATGTCCGCATTTTTTCCCAAATTAAAAATTATGGTAGTTGGTGAGGTGTGTAGATCGTTGAAAAAATTGTTAGCTAATTTGGCTATGGTTTCTTCTAATTTTGTAGTTTTTAATTCTCGATGAATTTGTTTATTTGTAATAAACCAGGGGGCACTTAGAGTATTTCTTAGAAACATATTTTGGATTACTCCAATTTTGTTAATATTGCTTGGAGCTGCACCTCCCCAGATTGGGCATCCATAGGTCATGGTAGGAATGATAATTGATTTGAATATTATTAGTCGGCAATCGATTTTCAATCTAGAGCGCTGGATTAGTATGGGAAATAAATTTGAAATTTTTGCTTTTGTTTCATTTGCTACTGCATTGATGTGCGGTTTCCATGTTAACCTTTCATCAAATAAAATGCCAGGTAAGAAGACCAATGGTATTTTCGTTCCTTGTATTGATAGCTCAGTTGGATTTGGTGTCTATATAGGGTGAAGATTTTTGCGTCGTTTCTATCTGGGTTAATTTTAAATCTCCAATTCTGTGTCCAGTTTATGTACTCATCTAGATGATTTTGGATGTAATATTTTACTACTAAGATATCAGAATTTGTAGAAAATAGGGTTGTGACATCTGCGTATAATGCAATATTGCAATCAGCGGGAATTGGTATGTCATGGGTATACATATTGAATAATGTTGGAGTTAGTACTGATCCTTGCAGTACTCCTGCAGTTATTGGGATTCTGAAGAAGTGTTGTTGATTTTAACGGTAAATGTCCTGTTAGATAAGAAACCTTGTAATGATTTTTAGTAGGTATTTTGGGATTTCCAGTCGATACATTTTGTATACCATCCCCGAGTGCCAGACCCTATTATAAGCCTAGCCAAGTCTAGAAATACTGTTATTGTGTGCTTCTTATCGTGCAATCCTTGAGCGATTGCTTCGGTTAATCGAAGAAGTTGATGGGTTGTAGCGTGATTCGCTTTGAAACCAAACTGAACGGATGGCACGGCGTTCGTTGAGGTTAAAAAAAGGTTCAACCAAGTTAATATCAATTTTTCATATATTTTTGAAAGTGTAGATAAAAAAACTGATGGGCCTATAGTTTTCAGCTAATCTGTAATCTTTGTTAGGTTTGCAAAATGGAATTATAATTGCCTTTTTCCATGCTATTGGGAAGTAGTTAAGACGTACGGAAGCATTAAAAATAGACGTTAATGCTGCAACAGTTTGTTTATTTAACATGTTAACGCAAGCATTGTCGGTTCTGTCAATTCCTGTGGCTTTTTTAAATTTAAGGCATTTGATTACTGCCGCTGTCTCCGAGGGTGATATAAATTTGATTGGTGACGCTGCGGTTGGGATTTCATAATTTAAGTATTATGTTATTTCAGCATTAAATGTAATGTTTGTCACTGGTTATGGTTTCAACGTATCTTCCAGGTGTTTAGGTATAATTTTGGCTTTATTTTTTACTGAATAAGCTATTTTAGATTTTATTTATTTATTTATTTATTTTACGTCAAAAAACAGTTAAAAACTGCGTATGACGTGCTATGGGGAAAAGTGAATTGTGTGCACATTTTCAAAATTCTGTGATCCCTACATTAAGTCATATACTACTTAAATTTTGAATTTTGAAAGGGAGAAAAAAAACAAAAACTCCCATGTAGTAAAATCTATTCTATAAAATAATAAATATAATAAATAGTATAAATTCTATTTTCAAGGATAAATAAGCAATAAATTTTGAATTTTGAAAGAGAAAAAACAACAAAAAAATCCCATGTAATAAAATCTATTTTCAAGGATAAATAAGCAATAAATTTAGGCTCTTATTACTTCCTGCCGCGACAACATGGAAACGATAATTTGAAGAATTGTGTTTCCCACTGAATTCTAGAAGACGTGCACAGAAAATGAAGTTACAGTTCTGTCCAGAAGCAAAACAAGGGCCATCTCAGCATTTGCTCAATGGATCAGGGAAACTGGACGAAAAACCTGATCGAGATGGGGGTCATTGACCCGGAAGCTGTAGTACAATAGTTGTTACAGGTTGTTTATACTCATTTATACAGTCCAAATGGTAAATAATGCATTATGTATTCATGTTACTTTTCTTGTTATGCTCAGTATAGTCTCTAATTGTATAGAAACAGTTATGCAGCAGAAACGATTTCACTTGGGATTTACACATTTCTATAGAAGTTAATCGTTTAATGTCATCTGGCAAAGTGTTGTAAAATAATGTACATGTATTGTATGTGAATTTTTTGTAATGAGCTGTTGATACTGTCACCTGGTGAATATGATTTCTACGTCGAGTGTTATAGTAATAGACTTCGGCATTTTCTGAAAATATATTCCCGCCCTTGAGCAAGTCATTTTTTACAAAAACCACTGATTCGTAAATAAAAAGATACGGTAATGGTAGAATTCCTAGATTAATGAAGAGAGGCTTACATGAATCACGTGGGTGGGATTTGGTTATTATTCGTACAATTCGTTTTTGTAATCTAAAAGTCTGGGAGCTATAAGATGTATTTGCCCAGAATATTATGCCATATCTCAGGCGGGAATGAACATTCGCGAAGTATACACAACGAGCGGTATGAAGGCTGACTGAATTTGCTAGAATTCTGAACGCGTAGCATAATGAACTTAATTTTGTGTTCAATTCATTTAAATGGACGTTCCATTTAAGGTTGGACTGAATTGAGAGACCTAAAAATTTTGTTGCCTTAACATCAGTCAATGGTACACCGTTCATTTTCAATGGAGCACAGAATTGTTTATTTGAAATGGAAAACTGCAATACAACCGTTTTCTTTACGATTACTATTAATTTGTTATTTCGGAACCAATTTGAAACATCTGATATTGCACTATTTACTGTTTCTTTATTGCAAAGGATGTTCGTATCATCCGCAAAGAGAACCGTTCTTCCGTTTCGAATCGTCGAGGGCATATCGTTTACGTAAAGTAGGAACAGAATAGGGCCTAAAATCGATCCTTGAGGAACTCCACATGCAACGGGCAAGGAGTCGGAAAGGTGCGTACGTAATGTTCCATCATTCCAGTAAGGTATTTCAACACTCTGAGATCGTTGTTTAAGGTACGAACATAACCAATCTAGAGCAATACCACGAATTCCATATGAAGGTAATTTGGAAAGTAAAATGTCATGATCAATGACGTCAAAAGCTTTTGAGAGATCTAAAAATAATCCAATAGGTGCCTCGTTTTGATCCAATGAGGCGACATCTTTAAGAAAAGAAAATATAGCTGTTTCCGTTGATTTTGATTTTCTAAATCCATGTTGGCAATCTGAAAGCGCGTTGTGTTTACTGAGAAAGGTTTCCATTCGTACGTAAAAAAGTCTCTCTAATATTTTTGAAAAAACTGATAGAAGAGAAATTGGCCGATAATTTTGAATTTCATTTTTGTTGCCTTTTTTGAAAAGCGGCTTAATTTTAGCTGTTTTGAAAATATCTGGAAACGTTCCAGTGCATAAAGATGCATTAAATATGTGAGTTAACGGGTGTATAATGGCATACGCACAAGTCTTTAAGAAAGAATCCGGAATTCATCTAAACCGGACGAATATTTATTTTTAGTTTACCGATTATTTTGAGAATTTCATAGGAAGAAGTTTCGAAACGAACATTGTGTCTAAAATTTTGGGTGAACTGTCTGTTTTTGAATTTTGTGCCTGAAGACCCTTAGTGAGATCGGCAGCAATTCTCGAAAAGTATTGGTTAAAGAGATTAGCCACTGTTGCCGGATCGTTCACATTTATATCGTTATATTTTAAAACAACATTCTCTACGGGTTTTCTAGTTGATTTGGTAGTATGTTTTATTATATTCCACATTGCTTTTGTTTTATTATTTGAGTTCAAAATATCATGATCGTTTTTCATGATTTTGGCCTGCCTTATGACTTTTCGTAACAATGTTTTGTATTTTTTAAAGTAGATAAGGAAATCTTGAGATACGTCATGACGTTTAGAAATGAAAGAAAGAATTCGCTTGTTTTACAAGATGTCCTAATCCCTTGTGTTATCCAAGAATTGCTTTTCCGTGAAATATTTAATTTTCGTTTTTGAAGAGGAAAGCAAATGTTAAAATGAAATGAAAGGGTTGAAAAAAAAGAATTATATTTGTCGTTTGTATCAGCAGTATTATAAACCGTTTCCCATGACTCCTGCATCAAGTAATCAATGAATAATTTAATTTTACTTTTAGTAAACAATCTAGTCATACGTGTATTATTTATTGTGTCAGTGATCGCATTTCTTATAATGGTAAGAATTTGTGCATCGTGGTCACTGTATCCTAAATCTTTTGTTTCAACTTCATATCGAGTAGTAGTTTTGTTAATTATGATCCTTATGATAATGGGGGAATATTTGTTTTATCCTTGGATACGTTAATCGTAGTCCATAGATGTCTGGAATTTTGGTGTATTCCTTTAATAAATGTATTATAATTGGAGTATCTTAATCTAAGTGGGTGAATAAGTTAACTGATCTAAGAGGTGAGTTAATGAGTCTTGTTAATTTATTTCCTTTTCTTCTAATGTCCGTCCTTCTAGTTCTTTGCCAGTAACGTCTGAGATTATTTTTGGATTTAATTGTGTTAATGTTTATGGAATTTGATTTGATTTTTGGTTGGCGGAAAGGCATAGTGGATTTTTTTAATGAGTGAATGATGGCATTAGATAATCTTTCAATTTCTTTATCAATATCATTAACACTGTTAATATTATACGGATACGAATAATTTTAAGTCATTAAATTATCATATTTGTTCCAATTTGTGATTTCTCGTATAACAATGGCGAGTTGCTCTATTGGGACTGTCAACTATACTACTATTGGACAGTGATCTGAACAAAGTTCATTTAGAACATTTAGAGAGAAGGGAAATTTATGTTTTTATTCAGGATAATATCTAAGATATCAGGAACGACATTTGTATTCGATGATTATCGTGTCGGTTCATTTAGTGTCATTACCTCAATGGTATTATTGGTCACGAATTCTAATATATTTTTTACCGTGCCAAACCAAACCCAACCAATCCGGAACCTACATTTTTAGAAATCAAGCGTGTTATATAATTAATATATCGTTTATAAAACACACTTTTCCTTAAAATGCATTACTATTTTTTTCATCATCTCATCATATGTACCACACCGGAGAATTAGAGGCATATAATACATTTCATATTTTAAATATCATATATACAAGTTATGAACAAAGTATTATTTCAATTCGCACAAAATATTATGTTCTGCAATAAGTTAACAGTTGGAGTTACGGGTTGCAAGTTATGTATAAAAGAAGCGAATTTAGAAATGCAACAGAAGCGGTACCATTGTTTCAAGTAATGCTACAAAATGATATAAAAGAAATTTTTCCAGAAGTCTGCAAACTTCTTTGATTCTTCTCACTTTAGAAGCCGAACGCTCGATTTCAACAATGAAGCGGATAAAAACTCTTTTTTTTAAATGCAATGACAACATAACAATGCTGTCAATAGAGTAGCAACTTCGAGAAACCAGCAACTTCAATGAATTAGTGATAGAGAAATTTGTGCATCTGAAAAATGGGTGATTTCATTTCAAGGAAACAAGGGAAGTTTATAATTTCCTCATTTTTGGGTAGATTGGTAAAATTGTTAATAAAGGTTTTGTTCCGATTGTTGCCTAATGAAACTGTTGTAACATGGAGGCAACGTACAGAAGCGTCTAGGTCAAAATTAATATATCGCAATAAACGAAAAATTAAAGCATTATTTTGAAGATTGGTTATTCATGATATAAATAATCATTTTCTTCTAAGGCTCACGGGCCAGGTCACAGCGGTAGAACAGGAGACAGCGTGCTCCTTCACCGCTGAGAAGGATCGACTAACATCCACTTATCAGTCGTTGCGTACATTGAAAGGAATGCGATACGCCGGACGTGCCGCGTGGGCCGACCTGTCGCCGGCAACGGATATGACGCTGATCTCAGCTCGATTTCGGAGCGGCAGCGCGCCTCGCTCTCACACGGCGCTTTGTCAGACGTGGGTGACGTGTCCGAGAAAAGTTGATATTGAGTTTCTTGGAATTAGAGAATTTTCAGAATGTTTCGTATCATTCCGTATTGATTAGTAGTTTTATGTTTTTACACTTATTTATAATTATTTGTAATCCAAATATTTTAAAATATATTTGAAATTTAAGACGAAATGTTCTGAAACAATTTATATACAATTGTGTCTATTAATAATTTGTTGGACCGAATACCGAAATAATACAAAAACCTTTATTTGAAGGTATTATACCGGTATTCTCTCATCAAAATACCGGTAGTTTCATACGAAAAGATCGGTATTTCAGAAGAATCATACAGGTATTAGGGCGAAATTCATTGTGATTTTTTCCGCTGAGATATCTCAGAGGAAACAACTATTTACACTGCAGAGTTTCTGACCGGGAGGGTTCGAGTCCCGAGGGTGGCGGATTTTCGACACTAGGCATATTCTAGCTAGGTCGAGTTCTTCCGTTGACTGGGAAAGAATTCCAGAGGTCGGGTTTCCTGAACGCTAGTTTTCTATGGTTTCTCCGGTCAGTACCTTGTCGTATAGGGTAGTTTTGGTAACTGAGTTAATATGATAAACTGATAATAAAATTGACGAAAATTGTAAGATTAAAAAATATTTTGTAAAAATAGCAAAATATGTAAAATATGTAATATAGGACTATATATCAAAATAGATAAGACCGGGAGCGGTAGCTCAGTGCACTGATGTCACTGCAGCACCTCTGACCGGGAGGTCCTAGGTTCGAGTCCTGACGGCGCCAGGATTTTCGACACTAGTTTTCCAGCTAGGTCGAAATCAGTCGCTCTCAGGAGGAGAAGTCTAGCGGATGGCTGCTCTGATCGGTAGTTTTCCGTGGTTTCTCCGATCAACACCAGGTGAATGCCGGAGCAGTACCCTAACAAACGGGCCACGGACCGCGCGCGGTCTGTCCTTCCTCTTGCTTGTCCTATCCTTTACACACACACTTACACTATGCACTACACTACCACATATTCCTGGAGACCGGTCGGGAACTACCACATATTCCTGGAGACGGAACGGTTCGAGCTTGTCCCGGCTGGGGCGGTGCCCCGCTGGCGGGAGAGTCCTGGTAAGGGGGAAACCCCACTAGCTGACGGTAGGTCGGCTAGCCGGATCTCGCCATCCAGCGGGGGATGATCACCATCTCCCGAGAAAAAATGTACTACACGAACGGGACTAATGACCAGAGCAGTTGACGTGCCCGGAAACACGAAAAAATCAATCAGTCAATATAATGTGAGATATAATGTACGTGGTAAGCCAAGACGAAAGACAAAAAAGAGCTGGAAATAGAAAGAAACTTTTCCTATACCACCTTCTTTCTACTTCAGTATACGTTCTTGAACGTTGAAATATATTATTCCCTCGTTGATAGAAAAATAGTATATTTCATCGTAATGCGTTCACGTGAATTTATCATAATATTGATTATTTAAAATTCTCAATTCTCTCATACATGGTATTGTCATTTTAACATGAGACGAATTTTCTTTTTCAAGCTTTTTATCGTCGGAATACTGTATAAATGAGTATAAACAACCTGTAACAACTATTGTACTACAGCTTCCGGGTCAATGACCCCCATCTCGATCAGGTTTTTCGTCCAGTTTCCCTGATCCATTGAGCAAATGCTGAGATGGCCCCTTGTTTTGCTTCTGGACATAAATGTAACTTCATTTTCTGTGCACGTCTTCTAGAATTCAGTGGGAAATACAATTATTCAAATTATCATTTCCATGTTGTCGCGGCAGGAAGTAATAAGTCAAAATTTATTGCTTATTTATCCTTGAAAATAGATTTTTATTACATGGGAATTTTTTTGTTTTTTTTCTCCCTTTCAAAATTCAAAATTTATTCTTTTTTCAAAATTTATGTAGTATATGACTTAGTGTAGGAATCACAGAATTTTGAAAATGTGCACACAATTCACTTTTCCCCATAGGGCGTCATACGCAGTTTTTAACTGTTTTTTGACGTAAAATAAATAAATAAAGAAATGAAATACGGCGAATTCTCCTCTCCGCCCAGCACGAACAATTGCGGTCTGTCCAGATCGGCGGTTGGTAGCGAAAGAGAAAGCTTTTTGTAGCGGTGCTTTGCGCTATTGCTGATATCTTCAAGGGTGATTTTTGATTATTTTTATTTTATTTGTTTAGTCAAAAACAGTCAAAAACTGTATGTGATGTCTGGGGTAGAAAATCATCTGCGCACGCTTTTTTGAGTTTCAGATTCCCATCCCTACAATTTAACTATTAATAGTAGAAAGATAAAAAATCATAGTAATAATAATAAATTTAAAAAAGCGAGGGATTAACATTTAAAAACTAGATATTTTCGTTGCAAAATTACAGAAAACTTATTTTTAACAGTAAAGGAACAAACAGATTTGATTTTTCTGTATTGTTAACAAAATAGAAACTCATCCAAAACTCTACTACTACTACAAGCAAAAGGAAAGTTCAACAAAACGTGCGCATAGTGAAGCTACATTTACGTCCAGAAGCAAAGCCATCTCAGCATTTGCTCAATGGATCAGGGATACTGGACAAAAACCCAATCGAGATGGGGGACCTGGAAGTACATTATTTGTTACAGGCATATTGAGTTTTTTTAAATTATATAATGCAAATGTAGACTAATTCATTATACTATATCTTGTTTTTGTTAAAGTAAACATTATTTTTCTTTTTGACGATCAGTATAGTCTCTAATTGTATAGAAACAGTTTTGCAGCAGAAAATATTTTATTTTTAACTTAAATTTGTGTACCAATTGTTTAATTTCATCTGGCAATGAGTTGTAAAGTAACGTACATGTGTTGTATGTGGATTTCTTGTAGTGGTAAAATCAATGGTAAAATTCAAGCTCAATGAAAAGAGGCTTGCACGGATCACGTGGATGGGATTTTTTCATTATTCGGATAATTTTCTTTTGCAATCTAAATGTCTGGGAACTAAAGGATGAGCTTCCCCAGAATATTATGCCATATCGCTTTGGGTTTTTATTTAAGCACGAACTTTGATTGAAATTAATTTAGTGTTTAATTCTGTTATATGTACATTCCATTTGAGGTTTGATTGAATTGAGAGACCTAGAAATTTTGTTACCTTAACATACAATTTTGTTCATTTTCAATGGAGCATACGACTGCCGATTTGAAGCGCAAAATTGCATTGAGACAGTTTTTCCTTCGTTAACTATTAATTTGTTATTACAAAACCAATTTGAAACTTCTGAAATTGTACTATTTATTGTTTCTTTTTTGCAAAGAACATTCGTGTCATCGGCAAACAGAACTGTTCTTCCATTTTTAATAGATGAGGGCATATCGTTTACGTACAACAGAAAGAGGATAGGACTAAATCGAACCTTTGGGACCCCATGTTCAATTGGCAAAGAATTGGAGAGATAAGTAAATAATGTCCTTTCGTGCCAGTACGGTATTTCTACTCGTTGAGATCGATGTTTAAGGTACGAGGTTATCCAATCTAGGCAATACCACGAATTCCATAAGAAGGTAATTTTGAGAGCAAGATGTTATGGTTAATAACGTCAAAAGCTTTCGAAAGATCTAAAAATATCCCAATGGGTTGGTTGGTTCTGGTTCTCTTGTACGCGAGTGCGTTCAGAAACTTGTATAAATTCTCGAAAAAAAACAAACATTTACTACTGGCGCGATCTCTTGCAATTCGGTAACACTATAATTGCAACTTGTCGGGTCTTGACGTTCCCCGGTGCTTCTCAAAAATCAATGTAACCGACATATGGGCGGTTACATTAGCGACTTCTGGTGATCAACCTCTAATCTACGACAATATCTCAAATTTCATGGAAATGTGATCTCAGAGACGCCTTAATTGCTTTTTGAAAAGTGGCTCAAAACTTCATTAATTTCCCAACATAAAATGAATATTTTGTCGTTTTGTGCCGTCGGCACTTTTGTCTTAACGGAATATTGAATGAAATAGATGATGAATTTAGTCAAGTTTTTCTCAGTGAATAAAAATAAGCAATATATATGTTCCAAATAAATAATTAAATATGTTTTCCAAACGATAAACATTCTTTTGATAGGACATTTTGAGGTAAATGTAATATATGTTAAGCATGTGTTCTTCCACAAGTTATCATGAATCTGTTTAGGATATTTTCAAAAAAACCTTTTAAATTTCCGTCACATACTCAGTCACTACTTACTTGATTCCTTAACATACTGTGATTGTGCTACGTATATTTCAAAAACATTCTGTACAATCTATTGTGTAGGAAACCGTACCTTGACGCTCCTGACCTTTAAGAAGTAATTCTGGCCACGTATTTCCCGATAATGTTGTTTTCTTATGGTGCTTTACTAAATAATTAATACATGTTTTAGTGTGTTTTACTCATTAATTGTCATTGAATAATTAAAACATGTGTTTGCGTTTTACACATTATTTGAGTTTTTGCCAACTTTCCGGGCTTTTCCCGGCCGTGGGCAGTGACTTTCGTTTCGCAGACCCTCGCAGGTTCTTCGCGTTGCTCCCCTCCCGCGACTTCCTTGCGGTAAGTTCCCTCCCTTCGATCGCCCCTCCCCGACCGTCTACCCCTCCCCCACTGCCGCGACGCATTTGGCTGGCAAACGGCGGTGAGCAGCAGGTGAGGAGGCACCGTGTTCGCCGCTCGCTTTGTTCGGGATGATTCGGTCCAGTCGGAGTCGGTCGGAATCGCGTGCAGTCCGTGTGCAGATGTGAGATTTTCGTACCTTTGGGGTTGGTGGAGCGCGGGCGAGCGGCAGCATCATGATTTCATCTCGTCACCGAGAACGCTTTCAGGGTAAGTTGGCCTTCAGGCGGATTGAAATGCGATACTAATTGTTGTGGGAGGTGTGAAATGCAATGGATCACGTTGTGTCGCCGAATACCGATGTACTATTTCGAAGTGGAACAAAAATTTCATGAAATAATTCGTCTGATTGGTTGATTAGTGTTCCTCGTGTAACTATCATTTGCACATCCAAGATGGTACATAAATGACGATCTTAGATTTATTTTTCTACTCCCATTGTGTTTCTACTGCCATTTGATTCCTGCAACCCGTTCCATAATAATACACCTTACGATACAGATTTCATTATGATAAAAGTTCTTGACCAATCAGAGAGAAGCTTTCAAACTAAGTATTGATACTTCATTGATCGTTGAGAATCGTTCTAGTAAATGTTTTGTTAGATTTCGTACATTAAATTTGCATTTAATATTATATTATGTTTTATCAGTTTTGATTTCTATTAGTATCAGTAATTTTTACGTGGAATATTATTTAAAATAAATTGGATCGTAATGTTACTTCGAGCCTATTTGACTAGCGCAGTGGTAGTAGTAGAGGGAACATTTGACTGACGTTAAGATCAGAACGTAAGTTATTTTGTGTTATATGGTGCTGCCGTGTTTGTAATTACAAACCGACTAATTCTTTAGTATGAAATGAATCAGAGGAGGAGTTGGAACCTCCAGAAATAAGAGAAAAAGCGAAATGGTGACCTCGGAATTATTGCCCCCAACTTTTATACACTCTCGCAGGCGGACTGGGAAACCAATGCCACCTGCGGCAAGTAGGGCAGCTGTCCGCTAAGCGGTCTTGGCTGAATCCTGCATCTCACACTGCCACGAAACGATTCAATGTAGAAGTGTAACTTAAAAAAGTTACCATAAGTAGTAGAACTGCTTACTGCCACGAAACGATTCAATGTAGAAGTGTAACTTAAAAAATTCCATAAGTAGTAGAAAAGTACCGTATGAAACGCGATGTAATGGGTATTAATACATTCGTGTGAAGTTTACGATACTCGTTCGTATCTTAATATCACCCTCGTGTATTAATACATATCATTACATCATCTTTTCATAATGTACTATTTTGTTTTACAGTGAACACCGCCCAACGGTACTTCATTTTTTAATAATTTCTGGGATGTGAAAACGACGCTAGTGATTTTGGTTCCTTTATGACTCAAAATCAGGCATGCTTCTATTAACTTACTGCTCATCTTTAAATGTGTCGATTTGAGCTGCTAAAAGAAGTGACTTGACGTTTTAAAAAGTTTTTATCACTTTAATTCTTCTTTCATCCCGTTGAAATGGCAGATCCTGCTTAGGTAACCCGAAAAATGATTGTACCCGAATTAATACGTATTTTCTTCCGTCGCTCAGATGTGCTAAATGCTTCTAATACATTTCAACCCCTTAAAGTTACCTCATTATAAGAATATTGAGGGGGGCAGTGGGTATTTAATGAGCTTCCTTAAAACAACCTGTCAAGTTATAGTATTGCATAGGGATAATCCTGTGGGCTGATACTTCCTGCGTCCGCTGGGAATGTATTTTGATAGCAGATTTTCCAGAATATGCTACACCAGAGCCGTCAGACGAACGAGCGCGCACGTGAATGGCCTTCGCAAAAATTTGGGGCACGCGGCGATATCAGCTTAGCATTGGTTCAAATGGTTTACAATCATTTCAAAGTCACTCGTGTCACAGGTGGGAAGCAGGGGTGAGAGAATTTCGTTGGAATGTGGGGAGTTGGTTAAAAGACACGGGTTTGCAGAGATATTAAATTTTGTCAACTTTTAATGGAAATTGACATGTAAACAGAGACTGCTATTATACAATCATTGATCACTATACCAAGATAACATTAACGCATATTTCTTCGTATAAAATGCAGTACACCGTTAGAATACCGTTAAAACTAATTACAAGTAACCCAAAAGAAATTTTAAAAAAATAAAACAAAATATACAATCAAGATAAGTATTATATGAAATAATTTCAGAAAAAAAAAAAAATAGAATAACTAAAAAAAAAGTAATACTAAAATATACTAATTATAAAACTTATTTACGTAATTCAAAATTACGTTTATCAAAAATATCCTAAAAGTTTTAAAAATAATACAAACTTTGGAGAACAAATCATTTGGAGAACACAAAATTGATGAACATGTTGCACCTTTCCCCTCCGTAACAAAAGCTTCATCTATTACTATCCAGGACCGTCGTTAGGAGCTAAATTCACGCAATTGAAGCCGTCGTCCACACTGACGGTATCTACGACTAGCGAACAATCACTGAAGAATACGGCATTCTTAAGTGTTACACGTCGGCGAATACCAAAGTTTCTTCGAAATTAACGTTAAAGATCACAAAACCTGGCGTCAGTGATACTTTTCACACAAAAGTGAAAGTTGTTTGTTGCTGACGCGCACTTCCTGCCACTGAGATAATTGAAGCAGGCGCCCCGGTCTGTAAGAACATCCGATCGCGTCCTAAAGAAAGTTTTTGCATTCTCCATGGAAGATTTCGTAATGGCTTTTAACACTACTATTTTTTGTTATAAAATACTTTCTGCATATGAAACAAACTGCATCACTTCCGCGGTCACTGCACAAGGAATCAAGAGCCCACTCGGACTGAAACTTGTTATAGGTTTTCTTGCGTCCCGCCACACACCACCTGAGCAGCCCTGAGAAATCGAAGCGCGGACTTCGCTTCGCCGCGGGTCCTGCGTGCCCTTGCAGAGCGCAAGAGTTCTCTATTTGACAGCTGTGCACTACACGATGCTCCGCAGAATATGGACGTCACATTGGCCTCCAGAACCCCGCATAGCGTGCTCGCAGATAAATGTGTATTCTGTCCTTCTTTTTCCCGTTTCGTAGGCGTAGCGTTTTTAGGTAATTCTCTTCATTGTTGGGAATAAACAAAACAAACGACGGCGGGGAGGGGGCTTGACTTTTGGCAGTACGGTACGGCACAAAAAATGTACCAAGAAAGCTAAGAGATTTTCCGAAACGGGCTTTGCGAGTTGAGTAGATTCCTGTAGTGGTTTTAAAACTGTATACAAATACTACGACGGTAACAAATGTAACACTTTTTTAAATTAATTTCCTCTCAGCAAAACGCTTCACCCGGCATGGTCTTCACATGTACCTAGCTGGAAAAGATGCAGTCGGTAACAAGCTTGCACAATACATAAACTCCAGTACTACGCAGTCTCCTGCCAAAAATCCATCCCTTTCACCTTACGTTCTCCACCCCCACCCTTATTTCGAACACTCTTACCTACTCCAGTTTCTCCCATTCCCACTACCAATTCATGTACACATGATGCCCCAATTTTTTTCACAACCTGTCACTGCTGGGATACATTACAACCTTCGACCACGCACTCGAGTTTTAAATGATAGCAAAGACAGTTAGATGCAGCAGAAAAACATTCGTGTGGGTACTTGCAAAAGATAAACATACTGCACCATAATGTTCAATCCCTTTCAAATTAAACTGAGTTTATCGAGGCAGCTCTATAGAGCGATTTAAATCAAATGGATGTTCTTTGATTTATAGAACACTGGTTATCTCCTAATGAACTTGGCAGTTTTTAAATTCCAAACTTTTACCGTGCAACTTTTATTGCAAAGAGAGGCATAATTGCATAAAGGTCCTACATATGGCGGTTCTTCTATTTACGATAGAAATAACATTGATTCTATCGTCTTCAGGGAATTAAATGTGTATTCCGTTGAATCGAAATTTCTGTGGTACATCCTTCTTAGCTAAAAGGGATATTACTTTGCACCTGCAGGCCTCCAACAAAGCGAGAGTTGCAGATTATATTTTGTTTTTGTAAAAACTGGAGATAACACTTAACAAAGTCAGCAATTGCTCTTTTGAATCCATTGTTGTATGCGGAGATTTTAACATTGATTTTCTGGTCGAATCTTGTGAGAAAGAAAAGTTTCTCAATTTAATTAATTCCTTCAATTTAGAATTACAATTAATGTACCTACACAGATAACACAAAATTTGATGAAGTCCATTGATCAAATTATAATTAACAAAACTACTACTCGATATGAAGTTGAAACAAAAGATTTAGGATACAGTGACCACGATGCACAAATTCTTACCATTGTAAGATTCGGAACACAATACACATATGACTAAATTTTATTTTACTTTTAGTAAAAATCATCTTTTAAACGCTTTCATTTCATTTGCTTTCACTTTCAACACTTACACACTCTCTTTAAAAAAGAAAATTAAATATTTCACGGAAAAGCAATGCTTTGATGGCATTATTAGGATTAGGACATCATGCAAAAACAAGCCAGTTCTTTCTTTCATTTCTAAACAGCATAACGTATCCCAAGATTTCCTCCTCAACTGTAGAAATTACAAATCATTGTTGAGGAAAGTCCTAAAGCAAGCTAAAATCATTAAATAAGATCAGGATATTTTGAACTCAAATAACAAAACAAAAGCAATGTGGAATAGAATAAAAAATACGACCAAATAAACTACAGACTTTGTAGACAAGGTTATTTCAAAATATAATGATGTAGATGTGAACGATCCGGCAACAGTGGCTAGTCTCTTTAACCAATACATTTCGAGAATTGCTGCCGATCTTAATAAGGGTTTTCAGTTACAAAACTCAATATCAGACCTTTCCCCAAAAGTTTTAGGCACTATGTTCGTTTCCGGAACTTCTTCCTATGGAATTCTCACTAAAAAGTAAACCTTTGGCCGGTTTAGATGAATTTCCGGATTCTTTGTTAAAGACCTATGCGCCTGTCATTATACACCCGTTAACTCACATATTTAAAGCATCCTTGTGGACCGGAACGTTTCCAGATATTTTCAAAACTCCTAAGATTAAACCACTCTTCAAAAAAGGCAACAAAACTGAAATTCAAAATTATGGGCAAATTTCTCTTCTGTCAGTTTTTTCAAAAATATTAATTTTTTACGTACGAAGGAAACCTTTCTCAGTAACACGACGCGCTTTCAAATTTCCAAATGGATTTAGAAAATCAAAATGTACGGAAACAGCCATATTTTTTTCTTAAGGATTTCGCCTCATCTTTCGATCAAACCGAAACGTCTATTGGATTATATATAGATCTCTCAAAAGCTTTTGACGTCATTGATCATGACATCTTACTTTCAAAATTACTTTCATACGGAATCCGTGGTATTGCCCTAGACTGGTTATGTTCGTACCTTGAACAACCATCTGAGAGCCTGGAATGCCTGGAATGATGAAACATTATGTACACACCTTTCCGACTCTGCCAATTGCACGTGGAGTTCGAGGATCGATTTTAGGCCCTATTCTGTTCTTACTATACGGAAACGATATGCCCTCGACGATTCGAAGAACAGTTCTCTTTGCGGAAGGTAAGGATATTCTTTGCAATAAAGAAATCGTAAATAGTACATTATCAGATGTTTTCAATTGGTTTCGAAATAAATTAAACGGAAATAATAAATGAAAAGAAACGGTTTTAATGCAGTTTTCCATTTCAAATAAACAATTTTGTGCTCCTTTGAAAATGAACGGTGTATCTTTGACAGTGTGTTGGCAACAAAACTTTTATGCCTCTCAATTCAGTCAAACGTTAAATGGAACGTCCATTTAAATGAATTGAACACTTAATTAAGTTCATTATGCTGCGCGTTCAGAATTCTTCCAAATTGTCAGTCTTAGTACTGCTCGTTGTGTATGTTTCGCGAATGTTCATTCCCACCTGAGATATGGCGTAATATTCTGGGAAAATACATTATATAGCTCCCAGACTTTTAGATTACAAAAACGAAACGAATAATAACCAAATCCCACGCACGTGATTCTTTGGGAGCCTCTCTTTATTAATCTAGGGTTTTTACCATTTCCTTGTCTGTTTATTTACGAATCAGTGGTTTTTGTCAAAAATGACTTTCTTAAGGGCGGGAATATATTTTTAGAAAACGCCGATGTCTATAACACTCGACGGGGAAATCATATTCATCAGGTGACAGTATCAACAGCTGATTACAAAAAATTCACTTACAATACATTTACAACTCTTTGCCAGATGACATTAAACGATTAAATTCGATAGAAAAGGTTAAATCCTAAGTAAGATCGTTTCTGCTGTATAACTGTTTCTATACAATTAGACTATACTGAGCATCACAAGGAAAGTAACATTAATTTTTAGCAGAATATTAAATGCTTTATTTACCATTTGGACAGTATAAATGTAAACAGCCTGTAACAAGTCTTGTACCGCAGCCTCTGGGTCAACGACCCCCATCTCGATGAGGTTTTTATATAATTTGCCAGGGGCCTACCAGAATTCGGTTTCTGCAATTTATTAACGGCCCCCAGCCAATTCCAGTCGCCCCTTGTCTTCCCAGCAAGCCCCCAGATGGCAGGCTCCTAAGAGCTCTGCTGGGAGAGCTTTATAAATACAACTCTTAGAATTCAATGCGAAATATAGTTATTGAAATTATCATTTCCATACTGCCGCGACAGGAAGATTATTCCTTGACGAAGGACATGATGGATAAGAGCCCAAAATTTATTGCTGATTTATCCTTGAAAATAAATTTTATTAAATCGGAGATTTTTTTTTTCCTGTATTAAAAAATCAAGTAGTATATGGCTTCGAGTAGGTATCACAAAATTTTGGAAACTTGCACGAAAGTCATTTTTCCCTATTGCATGTCATAATTTTTTTTAACATTTTTGACGAAAAGTTAATAACAACAATAATAATAATAATAATAATAATAATAATAATAATAATAATATAATAATAATATAATAATGATAATAATAATATAATAATAATAATATAATAATAATAATAATATAATAATAATAATATAATAATAATAACCTACTCCACGTTTCTCCCATTCCCACTACCAATTCGTCTACCCCACCCTTATTTCGAACCCTGTTGCCTCTTCCTCTGAACCTACTCCCGTTTCTCCCATTCCCACTACCAATTCGTCTACATCCGATGCCCCATCTTCCTCACAACCTGTCACTGCCGGGACACACTACAACCTTCGACCACGCACTCGAGGTAAAAATGGAGTAAATACATAGCAACTACAGTCAGATGCAGCAGAAAAACATTCGTGTAGGTACTTGCAAAAAATAAACATTCTTCACCATAATGTTCAATCCCTTTCAAATAAAACTGAGTTTATCGAGGCAGCTCTACAGAGCGATCTAAATCAAATGGACGATCTTTGCTTTACAGAACATTGGTTATCTCCTAATGAACTTAGCATTTTCCAAATTCCAAACTTTTACCTCGCAGGCTTTTATTGCAGAGAGAGAGAGAGAATCCCATAAAGGTCCTACGTATGGGGGTTCCTGTATTTACGTTAGAAATAATATTGATTCTATCCCCTTGGCGGAATTAAATGTGTACTCCATTGAAAATATTTTCGAAATTTCTGTTGTACATCTTACTTCACTAAAAGTGATAATACTTTGCATTTACAAACCTCCAACAAAGAGAACTGCAGATTATATTTTGTTCTTAGAAAACCTGGAGATAACACTTAACAAAGTCAGAAATCACTCTTTTGAATCCATTGTTGTATGCGGAGATTTTAACATTGATTTTCTGGTCGAATCTTGCGAGAAAGAAAAGTTTCTCAATTTAATTAATTCCTTTAATTTAGACATTACAATTAAAGTACCTACACGGATCACACAACATTCGATGAAGGCAATGATCAAATTATAATTAACAAAACTACTACTCGATATGAAGTTGAAACAAAAGAATTAGGATACAGTGACCACGATGCACAAATTCTTACCATTATAAGAAATGCGATCACTGACACAATAAATAATATACGTATGACTAGATTGTTTACTAAAAGTAAAATTAAATTATTCATTGATTACTTGATGCAGGAGTTTCTCTTCAAAAACGAAAATTAAATATTTCACGGAAAAGCAATTCTTGGATAACACAAGGGATTAGGACATCTTGTAAAAACAAGCGAATTCTTTCTTTCATTTCTAAACGTCATGACGTATCTCAAGATTTCCTTATCTACTTTAAAAAATACAAAACATTGTTACGAAAAGTCATAAGGCAGGCCAAAATCATGAAAAACGATCATGATATTTTGAACTCAAATAATAAAAAAAAAAAATAAAAATAACCAAACAACAGAAAACCCTTTTAAAATATAACGATATAAATGTGAACGATCCGGCAACAGTGGCTAATCTCTTTAACCAATACTTTTCGAGAATTGCTGCCGATCTCACTAAGGGTCTTCAGGCACAAAATTCAAAAACAGACAGTTCACCCAAAATTTTAGACACAATGTTCGTTTCCGAAACTTCTTCCTATGAAATTCTCAAAATAATCGGTAAACCTAAAAAATAAATATTCGTCCGGTTTAGATGAATTCCCGGATTCTTTGTTAAAGACATGTGCGTATGCCATTATACACCCGTTAACTCACATATTTAATGCATCTTTATGCACTGGAACGTTTCAGATATTTTCAAAACAGCTAAAATTAAGCCGCTTTTCAAAAGGCAACAAAATGAAATTCAAAATTATCGGCCAATTTCTCTTCTATCAGTTTTTCAAAAATATTAGAGACTTTTTACGTACGAATGGAAACCTTTCTCAGTAAACACAACGCGCTTTCAGATTGCCAACATGGATTTAGAAAATCAAAATCAACGGAAACAGCTATATTTTCTTTTCTTAAAGATGTCGCCTCATCATTGGATCAAAACGAGGCACCTATTGGATTATTTTAGATCTCTCACATTGATCATGACATTTTACTTTCCAAATTACCTTCATATGGAATTCGTGGTATTGCTCTAGATTGGTTATGTTCATACCTTAAACAACGATCTCAGAGAGTTGAAATACCTTACTGGAATGATGGAACTTTACGTACGCACCTTTCCGACTCCTTGCCCGTTGCATGTGGAGTTCCTCAAGGATCGATTTTAGGCCCTATTCTGTTCCTACTTTACGTAAACGATATGCCCTCGACGATTCGAAACGGAAGAACGGTTCTCTTTGCGGATGATACGAACATCCTTTGCAATAAAGAAACAGTAAATAGTGCAATATCAGATGTTTCAAATTGGTTCCGAAATAACAAATTAATAGTAAACGAAAAGAAAACGGTTTTAATGCAGTTTTCCATTTCAAATAAACAATTCTGTGCTCCATTGAAAATGAACGGTGTACCATTGACTGATGTTAAGGCAACAAAATTTTTAGGTCTCTCAATTCAGTCCAACCTTAAATGGAACGTCCATTTAAATGAATTGAACACAAAATTAAGTTCATTATGCTACGCGTTCAGAATTCTTGCAAATTCAGTCAGCCTCCATACTGCTCGTTGTGTATACTTTGCGAATGTTCATTCCCGCCTGAGATATGGCATAATATTCTGGGCAAATACATCTTATAGCTCCCAGACTTTTAGATTACAAAAACGAATTGTACGAATAATAACCAAATCCCACCCACGTGATTCATGTAAGCCTCTCTTCATTAATCTAGGAATTCTACCATAACCGTGTCTTTTTATTTGCGAATCAGTGGTTTTTGTCAAAAATGACTTGCTTAAGGGCGGGAATATATTTTCAGAAAATGCCGAAGTCTATTACGATAACACTCGACGTAGAAATCATATTCACCAGGTGACAGTATCAACAGCTCATTACAAAAAATTCACATACAATACATGTACATTATTTTACAACACTTTGCCAGATGACATTAAACGATTAACTTCAATAGAAAAGTTTAAATCCCAAGTGAAATCTTTTCTGCTGCATAACTGTTTCTATACAATTAGAGACTATACTGAGCATCACAAGAAAAGTAACATGAATTTTACCAATGATACATAATGCATTATTTACCATTTGGACTGTATAAATGAGTATAAACAACCTGTAACAACTAGTGTACTACAGCTTCCGGGTCAATGACCCCCATCTCGATCAGGTTTTTCGTCCAGTTTCCCTGATCCATTGAGCAAATGCTGAGATGGCCCTTGTTTTGCTTCTGGACATAAATGTAACTCGCTTTCAAAATTTAAAATTTATTGCTTATTTATCCTTGAAAATAGAATTTTTTGTTTTTTCATAAAAATTCATTTTCTGTGCACGTCTTCTAGAATTCAGTGGGAAACACAATTCTTCAAATTATCGTTTCCATGTTGTCGCGGCAGGAAGTAATAAGAGCCAAAATTTATTGCTTATTTATACTTGAAAATAGATTTTATCACATGGGAGTTTTTTTGTTGTTTTTTTCTCGCTTTCAAAATTTAAAATTTATTGCTTATTTATCCTTGAAAATAGATTTTATTACATGGGAGTTTTTTTGTTTTTTTTCTCCCTTTCAAAATTCAAAATTTATTGCTTATTTATCCTTGAAAATAGATTTTACTACATGGGAGTTTTTGTTTTTTTCTCCTTTCAAAATTCAAAATTTAAGTAGTATATGACAGTGTAGGGATCACAGAATTTTGAAAATGTGCACACAATTCACTTTTCCCCATAGCACGTCATACGGAGTTTTTAACTGTTTTTTTGACGTAAAATAAATAAAATAAATAAAATAAATAAAATAAATAAACGTCTTTGGTTGCCCCAAGCCGCGATAGCGGCCTGAGTTATCTTTTGGACATATTATTTCAGTGTGCCTGGAAATTCATTCTTCGTAGTCATCAATGCTCCGTGCAACCAGTGAGCTCATGGATTCGATGCAGAACAACCATCATAGCAACTAACTCTCCCTCCACTGTAGCATGATGAAAAATGTTCCCTCCAAAGGATCAAGCCATTTAATGGATGCTATCGAAGGTATTCAATAATTCTCTCAATTACTATATTTTAGCAATAGATTATTTAATTCAGCTTGCTAATATCATATTTGCATAAGAAATTTCCATGAATAGAGCGCGCATACATCTCGCGTCCAAACTGTTAGTTGATAAATATAATAAGAAAAAAAGTGAATCGAAATTGTGCAATTATTTCTACATCCCATTTATTTGTATGTCCTTTCTCTTATGATTTTAGAATAAACTTAAAACTTGATACTGATATCCATTCTTTGGTAAATTCTACTTCGCAATGTGGCAAAATTATTAAATGTCTTGTAACAAAATTAGAAATATATAATTTCCGTTCTTGGTAAACAAAATTCACAATGCTTGTATTGTTGCTCAATTATGTATTGTTGAATGTTGTAAATTGCTAAATGACAATAATATGAAATGTAATCAAATATTATGTACTTCGGGCGTTAGCTGGTTCTTATCTCGCTCGAGAAATAGCCCTTTACCTTTTTTTCACCGCCATCATTAGAACACTTATGACGCCCTTAGTACATAAATAAATATACTTCCTGTTATGAAGTTACTTCTTACATTTCTAGAATGTTTATCTAAATTTATACGGATTTCTATATTTCACTGAAAACACATTGTTATTGGCTAAAACCAAAAATGTAATATATTCTGCCTTCCGTTCTCCTCGAACGTGACCAAAAGACAATCTTTTTTGCAGCTTTTACGAAAATCAGGATTTTCTTTTTGACATTTTCTGTTGAAGCAACGTTCAGTTCTGCAATGTTCTTTTTCGTCCAGTTTCCCTGATCCTTTGAGCAAATGCTGAAATGGCTCCTTGTTTTTCTTCTAGACATAAACGTAACTTCATTATCTGTGCACATGTTCTAGAATTCAGTGGGAAATATAGTCATTGAAATTATTGTTCTCCATGTGCCGGCAAGAAGTATTATTCCTTGAAAAAGGACATGAGGAATAAGAGCCCAAATACAGTGCTGATTTACACTTGACAATAGATTTTATTACATCGGAGCGAATATTTTGTTAACAATCATGGCAGCGCTCATTTTCTTTCTTTATTCAAAATTAAAATAGTATATGGCTTAGAGTAGGGACCACAGAATTTTGAAAATGTGCACAGAATTTACTTCTTCCCATAGTACGGCACACACAGTTTTTAACTGTTTTAAACGTAAAATAAATAAGTATTTTTCCCCACTAGTGTTTAACTGATTCAAGTTTAAATGATGCGTTTCCCCTGCCAAAGCGCGCTCGAGCAAGGAGAGCTGAGCGAAAAAACAACAACAAAAAACTAAAAGAAATGTTTATCTAACACCCATGACATATGACAATATGTATATCATTGAATTAGTCTTTTGTCAACACTAGTGACGATGAAGCTTTTTATTGGAGACTGCCTTCTCTATCCCTTTCTTATTGACATAGATGTGCTATTATATTTTATATCAAAGTAGATACAGAGTATATTGAGCTCCGTATCAGTAAAAATAAAATAAAATTTATAATGTAATATTAGAAGGATTTCACTGTATGGAATAATAAATTATACAGGGAGTCCCACCATGGATATAACGTCTAAACAGTTCGCAATATCGAAATACAGTTTTTGCTCAACAATACGGAATCATGGGGCAGGTGAGTGTAGAAATATTGTATGCAATATTTTTAGTTTTCGAGAGATTTAATCATCTTTAATTTTTTTAATTGAGCCATATATTTATCTCAGTGGCAATAGATGGATCATCAAAACGGGAATGCAATGATGTAACACATGTTAAGATTTTGATAGTATTTTGTGTATAAATGACACTTCCTGACATGAGATTTCAAATTAAATATGCAATTTTCCTGTCGCAGCTCTTTCTGGTGAGGGTGTTTGTGGCCTCTCTCCTCTCCCAGAAAAGTGCCGGCGCTGCGAGTGGAACCTTCACAAAGGCGACATTTGCGTGTGTTGCTACAGGAAACCTCGTACATTTAAAATCACAGTTCAGAAGGTATAATTTAATACTCAACAACCTATAAAAAATGAACATGTTAAAACATTTTATTCGTCTATTTATGATCAATCTCTTCCTAGTGAGAAAAATGCATGGTTTCATTTAAAAAATCCAAGATGATGAAATTTATCGGAAACTAAAAATAATTGTAATCTCTACGGTTCATTACTTGCCCTATGTTTCTGCATTGATGAGCGAAAACTGCATTTCGATATCGGAAATGGAACGATATCGGAAGTTATGGGGGTGGTCCAGACTTGGTGGGACTTCCTGTATAGTATTAAATGTTCAGGAGCGCGTCATTCGAGTCACTTTACATTAACACACAGCTAACTGCCGTCATATGCAATATCACAGGACACGCCGTGTACGGAAAGTACCATCCGTCCGCTGGAGCAGAAAACACGATTCATCTGAAACGGCATTCTGTCGCCACTCAGAGGCCGTCCAGGTGTGGATTCGCGTGCATGTTCTAGCGTTAGCCCCCAATGATCAGCAGTCGGCATGGGTGCATAAAAACCAAACACTTGCTGAGGACGCCCTGTTGGTAGCTCCTAGATTCATCTGGACTGTCACCAGGAGCGGTGGCTCAGTGCATCAACTGATGTCACTGCAGTCACTGCAAAATCAAATCAAATCAATTCACCTTAGGTCGCGTAATTACATTTGCTTGTACTTCTACCATCACTGCTTTGTGGTCGCTAATCCCCTGAAAGACGTCCCAAGAAAGGAACATTTCTGCTGCGTATACAAGGAAAATGTCCAAAATTGCACTCTGCCGCGTGGGTTGGTCGACTACCTGCGTTAATCCCTGTTCCCATACCAGTCGATTGACGCGCTTTTGAGTTTTCCCGTCGCATACCTCCACTTTCCAGTTAGCGTGGGGAAAGTTTAAGTCGCCAGCGACAACAATAGAACGACCGTTTCTGTTTTGCACCCTATCACCGATTTCATCTAAAATTTCATAACCGTCGTTAGGCGGCCTGTAACAAGCAATAATTTCCACGGAATTATCTAGTACGTCAATTTCTATTCCTAACATTTCAAAGTTGTTACTAAACTATTCGTAGCTATTAACGAGGTCTTGACGCAGAGAAAAACGCCACCGCCACTTGTTTTCCTCTCTTCCATAGAATTTATATCCGTAATGTAAAATTTCAGAATTAGCCACCTCATCTGTTAACCACGATTCTGTCCCTATCACTATATCTGCATCGCACGTATCAACTAAGTTCCAAAACTCAATTGTTTTATTAATTACAGTTTACCTGCAACAATCTCAGAAAGCCCTTCCTCACCTGAACATATCTGCTCTCCGCCGTCTCCGCCGTCTCCGCCGTCGTCTCCGCCGTCTCCGCGTCTCGCGCGTCTCCGCGCGTCCGTCCGCCGCGTTCCGCGCCGTCTCGCCTGTCTCGCCGTCTCGCCGGTCTCGCGCTGTCTCCGCGCGTTCGCCGCGTCTCGCGCGTCTCTGCGCCTGCCGGTCTCGCGCCTGTCTCCGCCGCCGTCTCGCCGCCGTCTCGCCGCCGTCCTGCTCGGTCTCGCCTCTGCTGTCCGCGTCCGCCGTCTGTCTCTCGCCGCTGTCTGCCGGCCGCGCCGTCTCCGCGCCGTCTCCGCGCCGTCTCCGCCGCCGTCCCCGCGCCGTCTCCGGTTCCCGTCGTCTCCGCTGCCGTCTCCGCGCCTGCCGCTGTCTCCGCCGCCGTCTCCGCCGCCGTCTCCGCCGCGTCTCCGCCGCCGTCTCTCGCCGCGTCTCTGCGCTGTCTCCGCCGCCGTCTCTGCGCGTCTCCGCGCGTCTCGCGCGTCTCCGCGCGTCTCGCGCCGTCTCGCGCCGTCTCCGCCGCTGTCTCCGCCGCTGTCTCCGCCGCCGTCTCCGCTGCCGTCTCGCCGCCGTCTCGCCGCCGTCTCGCGCCGTCTGCCGTTCCGCCGCCGTTCTGCCGCTGTCTCCTGCCGCTGTCTCGCCGTTGTCTCGCCGTCTCGCGCGTCTCGCGCCGTCTCCGCCTCTCGCCGCCGTCTCGCCGCCGTTCCGCTGCGTCTCGCGCCGTCTCGCTGCTGTCTCGCCGCCGTCTCCGCTGCCGTTCCTGCCGCCGTCTCCGCCGTCTCCTGCTGCTGTCTGCGCTGTCTCTCCCGCTGTCTCTGCCGCTGTCTCCGCTCCCTGTCTCGCTGCTGTCTCTGCCGCTGTCTCCGCCGCTGTCTCGCTGCTGTCTCGCGCTGTCTCTGCCGTGTCTCTGCCGCTGTTCTGCCGCCGCTGTCTCCGCTGCCTGTCTCCTGCTGCTGTCTCGCCGCTGTCTCCGCTGCCGTCTCCGCTGCCGTCTCTGCCGCCGTCTCCGCCGCCGTCTCGCTGCCGTTCTGCCGCCGTCTCGCCGCCTTTCTCCGCCGCCGTCTCCGCGCCGTCTCCTGCCGCCGTCTCCGCCGCCGTCTCCGCCGCCGTCTCCGCCGCCGTTCTGCCGCCGTCTCCGCGCCGTCTCGCGCCGTCTCCGCCGTCTCCGCCGCCGTCTCTCTGCCGCCGTCTCCGCCGCTGTCTCGCCGCCGTCTCCGCCGCTGTCTCCCGCCGCCGCGTCTCCGCCGCCGTCTCGCCGCCGTCTCCGCCGTTGTCTCCGTGCCGCCGTCTCCGCTGCTGTCTCTGCCGCTGTCTCCGCCGCCGTTCTCGCCGTTCCGTCTCGCCGCCGTTCTCGCCGCCGTCTGCCTGCCGTTCTCGCGCCGTCTCCGCCGCCGTCTCCGCCGCCGTCTCGCCGCGTCTCCGCCGCGTCTCCGCCGCCGTCTCGCCGCGTCTCCGCCGCCGTCTCCGCCGTTCGCCGTCTCCGCGCTCGTGCTCGTTCGCCGCTGTCTCCGCCGTGTCTCCGCCGCTGTCTCCGCCGCCGTCTCCGCGTCGCTGTCTCGCGCCGTTCTCCGCCTGCCGTCTCCGCCGCCGTCTCGCCGCGCTGTCTCCGCTGCCGTCTCGCCGCGTCTCGCCGTTCCGCCGCCGTCTCCGCCGCCGTCTCCGCCGCTGTCTCGCCGCGTCTCCGTCCGCCGTTCTGCTGCTGTCTCCGCCGCTCGTCTCCGCTCGTCTGTCTCTCGCTGCCGTCTCTGCGTGTCTCGCCGTCTCTGCCGCTGTCTCTCCGCTGCCGTCTCGCCGCGTCTCGCGCGTCTCCCGCGTCTCCGCCGCTCGTCTCCGCCGCCGTCTCGCCGCTGTCTCCGCCGCTGTCTCCGCTGCCGTCTCCGCCGCTCCGTTCTCGCTGCCGCCGTCTCCGCGCCGTCTCCGCGCCGTCTCCGCCGCCGTCTCCGCTGCCGTCTCCGCCGCCGTCTCGCCGCGTCTCCGTGCCGTTCCGCCGCTGTCTCCCGCCGTGTCTCGCCGCCGTCTCGCCGCCGTCTCCGCGCCGTCTCGCCGCCGTCTCCGCCGCCGTCTCCGCCGCCGTCTCCGCTGCCGTTCTCCGCCGCTGTCTCGCCGCGTCTCGCTGCCGTCTGCCGCCGCTCGTCTCCGCCGCCGTCTCCGCCGCTCGTCTCTCGCCGCTCTCCGCCGCGTCTCCGCCGCGTCTCCGCCTTGCCGTCTCCGCCGCGTCTCGCGTCTGCGCCGTCTCGCCGCCGTCTCCGCCGCCGTCTCGCCGCCGTCTCTCGCCGCTGTCTGCCGCCGCTGCTCGCCGCCGTCTCCGCCGCCGTCTCCGCCGCCGTCTCCGCCGCCGTCTCCGCCGCCGTCTCCGCCGCCGTCCACGAGACCAAACATCCCGGCGGCGAATGGCACCACCTAGTACTATGCGCGCGGATGAAAAGCGCTTTTTCGCAACTACCCCAAGTTCGTAGATCTCGCCCGTGAGGTAGTCAAACGAGCGATATCTCCGAAGGTTCTTGGAGCCTCCGCGAACGATAACCGTGTCCGGGGCTTCCACATCGTTGGCTTCTATTTGTTATTTTAATTGCTCAACGCGGATTCCTTGGAAGCATTTAACATGGTTTGGGTGACCCACGTGACGCACAATAGTGTGACCGAACACAACACACTTTTTGGGACCCGACACCTCACGGTTTTTCTTTGCCGCCCTCACAACAGATGCGTATGATGCTGATGCTGTTGAAGTCGCCGCCGTAGGGGCCGGTGCGGCAGCCGGGGCCGGCGCGGCAGCCGGGGCCAGTGCGGTCACCTCAGCTCTCAGGACTGCTGTGGCCGGCTGTGCCACCGTCACTACCTCTTCCGTTGCGGCCGTTGCTGTCACTTCCATCCTTGTCACCCTTGTTGCTGCTTTCAGATTATGCAGCTCCCGTTGAGGGGCAGAAAGCTTCGCCGTCACCTTCAGGAACTCCTGTCGGAGACGCGCCAGTTCATCGCGCAGACCACCTACACCGTTGCAACACTCGACGCACGTCCACGGAACATCTACTGATGCGCCACGTCGCGTCGGGCCAGGACTCATTTTGACGCCACCGATGATTAGCAGTGTTGCTATGACAAACAACGCAAAGCCGTCTAGAGAAGGAGCAGCAACGCTACTCTTTCTCAGCACGCACGCCACGCGGGCGGCCCAGCCACCGATACGGGCCCGGTACGACTGCAAGTCGCAGCCCAGTATCTCTATACCTGGCGATCCCCAAAACACGTCCGCTCGCTACGTCCAGACGCAGACTGATGACAAGACGCTGACGCAAGACCAGACGCTGACGCAAGACCAGACGCAGACGCAGATAATTGAAACAATACAATTTCAACAAAATAAACTTGTAAGTCGATACCACAGATGTCTAACGTTCTATGATAGAATAACGTCTTTTGCAACTTACCGTAGATTAGGACACGCTTATGGTCATTCAGCGAACATTAGCAAAGTACTCGGAAGGCGCCCCTTAATGATAACATAGGTGTAGCTTATTTTCTGCATCATAAATTCTATCCGTCATAATATTGGAAAATATTTTATTCATTAACAAAGTGTGTTCTGAAAAAATTGCCTCTTTTATCTCTTCTGTTGTTTATAATATTTTTAGTTATACTATTGTGGTTCCACTATATGTTTAGTATTTTACTGCCATGGACAGTAGTGCTGTAATTTTAAACAATGTTCACAAATAATTTTTTTTCAGGTATCGAGTGCGACATCCCTTAAGGTGTGATATCTTTTCTGAGATGCTATTAGTTCGGCTTCAAAAACATTGAATGAAACTCCTGATGGAGAGGTCCTCTTCGAACGGTAGGAGAAGATTTATTTACTGCAATCAAGATTCCTAGATGCAATGGAAATATTAAATTTTTCCTGGCCAGAACTAGTTCAAGAAAATGAGCTGGCCAGAAATTTGTAGTGTTGGCGGAGTCTCTATGTATTGTGTTTGCCGAGTTTTCTCAGACTATTCAGACTGAGAGCGTGTCATCATGTTGAAGAATTATTTTTTTAACTCTGGTTTTTATATTATTGTGTGCGGTTTAAATGTTTAGGAAATGTTCATATCACTACTCATCATTTCAATGACTAAGTTTTTTTAATTGTACCGTATTTTCCTGATTGATAATTGACACACAAGTTACTTTTTTTTAATTGATTTGATTTAAATATTGTTCTGCGTTATTGAAGCTATTCATTGGTGGATATTAATGGTCATTTTATTTTGAAAACTTCTTAGTACGATTCATTAAATAAGTCCGTTGTCTTAAAAATTATACAGCAATCGGCAAGAAATAGCTTAATTTTCAATAATATCCTGAAAAATTGCCAGCCAGTTTTAATAAACCAGTTATTATGCAATTACCCTGGTATTAGTTAACTTATGGATTCAATTTATTCTAGTTGTATATGGATTGCTCCGAACTGCATTAATGTTACTTGTAAATACTGTTTAAATCTATTTGAGAGCGTGATTATCGTCAACATTAGTTTACCAGGTTCCCTAGTAAAATTAAAAGGAAGTTTCCGTAGTAGGTAATACAATAAAATTACTCTCTAAAATTATTGAATTATTTTAGTAGTATTTTCTGTGTACTATAGAATTACGGCTGCAATTTGAAGGATATTTTTAATACTTCTCCCCATGTTAATTTTTTCCACTAAGTTATTTTCTTTCATTACTACCTAATGGCAATAATGTGCATGGTAAACATCTTGGAGGGAATAATTTGTAAATGTTACTACATTAAACCATTTGATGGTCGTGAATGAAAGTTCTCTTCGTGTGATGTAATGTCTCCTAGGATGAACATTTTGGCAGCAAACTATAGAGCATGGCTGGCGCTTGATAGAAGTGAAGGTGTGTGTAGATTGAATTAGTAAAAAATAAATAAATAATGGTATAGATGATTTGTGAGTGATTATCGCAGGCATCTATGTGATACAATTTTCTCACGATGTTTGTACTGCTTTATCTTTCTCACTTTTTGCGCAAGAACTCGCTATTCTAACAATTCTAAAAAAATATTAATTATATACTGAGGCAATCGCAAACCTTCAGCACTTACTGCAATTTTTCAACGAGAAAGCTTTGACCACGGGGTAAAAAGCGAATAAGTGTGTTCTGGTTCATTGCGAAGATATCGTGTCGAAACTCAGGTGTAGGGATATATCGCCGTTCGTGAATACTAAAAGTAATCAAGAAGTGCAGAATTGGCTTATAATCGTGACCATTTTCTTGAAAAGTTTCTTAACTTCAGACAGTTGGCAAATAGTAATAAAATTCCTCACACAATTTATATTATGCATCAAGCCGGAGATCAATTTTTGTATCGTGCGGAAATTTTTAAAAAATATCTGGATATTATTTACACATTATTTAACATCAACAAAGTTGAAAACCGTGTGCGACTTACTATGGGGTGAAGTGTTACATGTGAAAGTAATCTTAAATTCTGAGACCACTACCGAAACCCTTATACAGGTTGAATTCTGAATGCAGATGAAATGCAGCATATTTGAAAAGAATAGAATACAAATTCGCTCCAGTGTGATGAAAATTATTTACAAAGGCAAATCAGCTATTATCTCTCATCGTGCACTTGGTGAGGGAATCTATTTCCTGCCGTGATAACATGGGGAATGATAATTTGAATAACTATCTTTCCCACTGAAACCTAGACAACTTGCACAGGTAGTAAACTTACATTTACGCCCAGAAAAAAAGAATCTCAGCATTCGCTCAAAGGACCGGGGGAGGGGAAACTGGTCGAAAATTCTGAGCGAGATGGGGTCATTGACCCAGAAGCTGAGGTACAATGCTTATTACAGGTTGTTTTAGAATTATACAGTCTAACTGGTAATTAATACATTCAAAATCATAGTTAAAATTAATATTACTTTGTTATGTTCAGTAAATAACGGAGGTATAACCCAAGTTTATTTATACAATTTGTACAACCAAAGAACATACAAGGGAGTCGACAGTATTAACGTGTCCTAAATGTTACTGCTGCGCGATATGCCCTCTCTGCTGTCGTCACAGCTGGTGGCACGTCCTGGAAATTAACAGGTCCAATTTACCCAATCACAAAACTGTATAGCTCATAAGTTGCCGCTTTTTTGCCTTTCTTAAGATGTGAAAACATAAAAATTTGCCGCACGACATTTTCTCAAAAAAAATCGATGTTCATGCTAACTTCCATTGGAAGCTCTGGTGGAAGCGAGGGATCGGAATAGCGCCCGTGCAGTCAACTCCAGTCGGCGCCGGGTCTCCCTCGTAACTCGCTGAAGTGGCGGCATGGCGAGAGCGATGCTTCAGGGAAGGCGCCCTCCGTCTTTCGTTGCTTCTCCTAGCGCCCGCACATGTGGGGCGGACTCGCTTGCGTGCGTACACGCATTTACGTTCACGCTTGTAACAGTCTTCGGCGGCTAACGCCTCAGCGCGAGACACTGATCGCGGCACTCGGCAGCCATACGGCGACGCGACACTTAGAGAAGCCGAAACAGAAGCGAGGAAGTTCCGACTATGAAGGAACTCGCTCACCGAAATATTTCAGAATGGCAGAAGCTCGCTCACCGAAGAATTTTCAAAATAGAAGACCGAGGAAGCTCCTATCTTCCTATTTATGGCACGCGCCATTCCCCCTCCCCTCATGATGCGGTTGCTCCCCGCCAATCAGGCATCGGGTTGTGTGTCACGTGACTTGTCTCATCTGGCCCACGAATCGTCACCCTGCGCCCTCTTGCAGCCAACCTAATAAACGCCCTGTGACGTAGGCCTTCGCACCCTTTCACTAGACGAGACGCGCCATTCCCATGACGTCAGGGGCTTTTCCTTGCCGTGGGTCCGACAAGCAGTTGGGCATTTCCGTCTCTTTGTTCGACTTCCTGTGGCTGAGAAGCTTATGGCCGAGAATAGCTCGTGGTCTTCTGTTCAGCTACGATATATAGTAACACGCCCACCTACTACCTTCCAGCCGGTGGCGATAAAGCGTGAAACAATGAATGCTCGTGAAGCGAGCTTTGAATTCTCAGAAGCATGATATTTCGGGTGTGAGAAAGGTCTGAACGCTTGACACAATGAATTAGGTAAAATGCTGGTAAAAATTAGCCTATTGTGACGTCGTGGGAATACACAGTAATCACAGACACGAGCTTCAATGATATATGTACAGGTTTATTCACACTATGTACAGTAAATAATTAAAGTTACTCATAGCTTTGGTAGACGTTTACTCCCTTGATTGCAGGAGCGATCCTTAAAAATGAAATGTCAGACTCGTGGCCCGCGCCACTCCTCAGCGAGCCTTATGCACACAGCACCCAGCTCCGGCGACCTCGGTCACCCGTGGAAATAGTGTCCACAACGGCGTCCCAACACATCGGTTGCCGTACGAGCCTAGCTCGGCTCCGCACCGCCCTGGGCGCAAGTTTTGTGCGTTCGCACGACGGTTCCACTCAGCTCGACAAACCCCGCCCCCGCGCTCTGTGTTCGTTCTTATATACCTCCCACCCTCGTGACCTGAAACGTCACTGGGTTTTTCACACGGCCCGCGCTAGTCGCGTTGCCAGGCATTTTGGACATCCATTGCCCTGGATTCTAAGAATTTTGCACGCGGCACGCTGCACAAATGCGCTGTCCCGCATTTCGGGCATCCCTTTCCCTAGCTCTTAGAATTCTCCAAATACCTCATTGTTCTCACATCCTGCCTGGCCCCTGGCGTCTAATCCCTTAACGCAGCGACCTTGTGATGCCCCGCCGGTCGCTCTGTGTAGCCCTACAATACGTTACAATATATTCAGTGAGAAAAAAAATTACACAGTGGCACAAATATACAATAAAGTATGCACTTTGCGTAGATGGTCACTGCAAAGAAAACAGAAAACACAAAAAAAGAACAACCACAAAACGTATAGGCGTCACCTCGACTGCCTGAATACTTCAATAATTACTATTCACAATTCTTTTCCTTCGACCTGTTTCTGAATTATTTTCGTGTACCTCATTCAACTCTTGCTATTCTTAAGGGTTCTCCGTGCACGGCCCTTTAAAATGATTCTCTACAATTATTATACCATAGAATGTTCACAGGTATCAGCCTTAACCTGCACATTTACTACAATGCTGTTTCAAGCAAAAGAACAAACGTGACACACACGTTACTTAAATTGGACCCTTTACAAATTATAACAACTAATTATCCCTATAATACAATGAAAGATACTTAAAAAGATCACTTTTACACTACATGAAAAATCATAATTCACTCTAGGAAAACTGTACAAGGTATGGCATTCGAACGAATTTACTAGTGCGTACAGCGAATGAAATCTAAACTGCCGCTCATACGTTCGGAATATTTCTCCCACTTTCACCCATGTTTAGGACGCTTCGCCTGGTATTTTAAAGCTACACGATTTCCCAACAGATTGCCGCATAGAAGTTGCCAGTTCTTTACCTCGACATCTCCTTCCCGCTCGCCATCAGTTAACCTTGGGATTTTCGGTCCCTCGCAGTCCTCGCCGCGCTACTTGACTGGTTCGATGTTCCACGATTATACTACTTCCTTCTCCCGATCTCCGAATTCCGCCACTCATCCAAATTCCACACCCTTCTCTCGATCTCGAGTTCGTATCATCCACGTATTTGGTCCAAGTCCTTCTCGCCTACGCTTGGGTCTTCACTGGAGTCGTCCTTCTTCTGCGTGCCGCGTACCCGTTGTTCGCGCTTCCAGCTTTGAATAACTAACGTTATTGAATTGGATACTTCTAGCACGCGGCTTCCATACCACACTTTGAGCACGCGTGGTCGTGGCGTACAAAGTTAAATGCTGGGTTTCGTTTAAAGTCCTTCTGCACGAATTTATTTCAAGTATGAAACTATTTCAGATTCAAGCAATCACATAGCTTGCTTTCTCGCGTAATGTTAGTGCTAACACTGTACATGCACTTCACTTCTGAATTCTATCACACTTATTAACGCGTTTCTAAAATCAGTTTTAACTAAGCAAGTTAAAATATACTCTTGCTCTAACCAGTGACTATCGCCGAAGAATTAGGTTGAGTCGCCGTCGCTGTCGAAATCGAAAGAGAGCTCCCCCGAAACGCGTCGCGGTATTTATGTGACTCCGCCTGGGGAAATTTCTGGAGGGGTGAATTTTCTCCTCCTTCGCGCCCTCTCAAGACAAATATTAACCGTAATTCCGGACATCGGAGTGCGAAAATCTGCGGGTAGATGTCGCTTTCTCGGACCATCGCTCCGCCGCGTACCCTATTTCTCTGTGTTCTGGACTTTTCTCGTGGCTTATGGTGGCATTACGGGTTTGTATAATCCCGTGACGTCACTATATATATACACACTTACACACACACACACACACCAAATTGTTAACTGCGCACTAGGACGCATGCAAATCCACTAGTGGTAATACCTCTGAGAAAAAGTGCAAAAAGTATGTTTGCCTAATTTCACTCTTCACATAACTAGCGATCATTTGCCTAATAACTCCCGTGCATGGAGTTTTTTGACGAATATTAATTAATGAAATTTAATTTTTCCTACTCTTCCTGGACTGATTTACTAGTACAAATTATCACACGTCTTACTGCTCTTCACATACAAAATTATCATCGTCTATAATTACATACAGAAAATGAGGAACACAAATTAACTGTCTTTACTACAGCTTCGGAATGAAATGTACCACCGGCGTACGAGGTTATATCATATACTTCGCCGTTAATCAGTTTTAAGGCGAACATGCAAAAATTTAGTATTCTTGTTTCTGGTGCTAACACTACTTTTCTGGTTCCTGTCTCCCACTTAAGTTTTATGCAAATTTGGAAATCCAGCTGTGCCGCCACTCGCGTTTCTGCCACGTGGTAGTTGCAGGTAGTGCACGTTTCTTCGATACCGCTCCGAAGGCCACTCGGTCTCCTTTGCGCCCGCCACCAGATCCAGGGACCAGTCTTTTTTGCACTCGTCACCAGATCCAGGGACCAGTCTTCTTTGCGCCCACCATCAGATCCACGGACCAGTCTTCTTTGAGCAAGCCACCAGATCTACGTCTCGCCTTAATTTCGCCCGTCTATCTTGCGACACGAGTACGCGTACATCGCCGCCGCGCTTGGCGTTGTGGGATTTGTGGCGATTCATCAAACGTCACTATATATATTGTTTATAAAACACTTTTCCCTTAAAATGTATTACTATTATTACTTTTTAATCATAATCATCTTCAATATGTACCACACCGGCTAATTAGAGGCATACAATACATTTCATGTTTTAAATTTCATATATACCAAATAGCACAAAATATTATTTTCTGCAATAAGTTATCAGTTTTTTAAATAAATAACATTAATGTATCGCAAATATTGTTTTTTATTGGTTAAACAATATTCCCTTTTTTGGCGCACTCAGCGCGCCGCGGGAGTAATTACGTTACAGAAAGAAACGCGGGTAATTAAAGGTTAATTATAATATAATAGATTGCTTTCATGGTATTTAGTGTGATCCATGTAGGTATCTACATTTAGTGTAATATCTAAACTAAATGTATTAATTAAATTGAATGATATTTCTCGCAAGATTCGACCAGAAAATCAATGTTAAAATCTCCGCATACAAGAACGGATTCGAAAGAGCGATTACTGAAAATGAGTTATCTCCAGATCTGTATCTCTCTGTGCGGGAGGTCTCCACATACGAAGTAATATCACTTTTAGTGATCGAAGATGTGCAACAGAAATTTTGAAAACATTTTCAACTGAATACACATTTAATTCCGTCAAGGAGATAGAATCATTATTTATAACGTAAATACAAGTACCCCCTTATGTAGAACCTTTATACTATTTCCTCTCTACAATAAAAGCCTCTGAGATAAAAGTTCAGTGTTAAGAGTTAGTGGTAGATGAAAAAGGAAAAATTGTGTCTTTTACTAATTATGTTTGGGAACGGATTTCAAATAGCATGGGGGGGGGAGGGAATTAAGCCAACGACTTTGCATTTGTACACGGCGAATAATAGGTTCGATATAAAAACCCAATTGCTAGGTCCATTGCTAGGGCCCGTTGTGCAAGAAATTTGAATTGATATTTCAGTGATCTTGTGAGTTTAGGATCTTGTCAAATAGTGACAAGACCGGGCTTGAGAGGCGCAAACTCCATGTTAAAGAAAATATGTGTGGGAACCTTCTGCGAAGCAGAAAGGGTAAAAGAAATATGTGGAAGAGCCTTCTGCGAAGCAGAAGGAGCAGGCACGAAACGCCATGTAAGGGAAAACTCATTGGAAGACGCGAGGCGTCGTGGTGAAAGCTATGGGAATGACACGACGTATAATACAAGCAAGTTACTTAATAGAATTTAATAAAGAAATTACAAGTTAAATACTTTATTATTAACAAATGGGGTGACATAAACTAAAGTAATTTAATACTGGCAATAATAATGTGGACATTTAGCACAAATAAGACAAATAAAATAAAGACATTTCAATTCGAGAAGTGGCATGTTGCAAAGAAAAAAATAAGCAAGTGCAAACAATGACACATACAATAAAATGCAATAAAATAAACACTAGACTGACGATAGTTCAAAATATGACCTAATAACAAATCTATATACAAAATGTACAATGCTGAAGTTCATGGATCCTCAATGGGGAGAGGACAAAGACGATTAATATGTCGTATGAGAGCCCGCCTTTGTCTTGACTTGTACTGTCCGTACGCGACCATCACGCCCGGGAAAGTGCTGATTTAGAATGCCCATTCTCCATGCAAGAGGTGGGAGATTTTCATTTAATAACACAGAAGCATACAACTTTACATTAGGAGAGGTGGAAGTCCATTTGGCACGTTGTTGGAGAGATTGCAAACATTCTCATGACCACATTTTCCAGATGGAGGCAAGGGCGTGCTGAGTATGATCCCAGTGGGAGCACAATGAAGAGGGTTGGAGGGCGTTAGGATCTGGCAGAACCGTGAGCGGCCTACCTATTAAAAATGGACCGGGAGTAAGGTAATTAAATTCAGAGAAGTCATCCGTGGGACGAATGAGAAGTCTAGAATTTAAATGGCCTCGACATGAGTCACGGATGTTAGCACATCTTCATAACAAATTGTAGCTTCGCCTAATTCTTTTAGCTAGTGGCGTTTTAAACGTTCGATGCCAGCTTCCCAAATTCTTCCTACGTGTGGCAAATTGTTCGATAGAAATTTTTGAATTAAGACAAATTTCAATCAGTGAGCACTTGATTTATCTACAATCAATTACATCAAACATCAAACTTGACTTGCCAAATAGAGTAGTATCCCTTTGGCAAGTCATTGGTTGCACACAACGCACACATCTATGCACCTCCGTGTCCTCACCGGTACTGTACTTTTCCTCCAAACCATCCTTAGGCGTTTCTTGTTTAAGGCTAAATGTACCGACAGTAGTTCCATTTGTCGCCACCACGTGGCAGCACCAAAATAAGCAAAATTTACTAGACCGATAACGTCTTAACAAATTGTCCGATTTTCAATCTGTAAGCGGCATTGAACTCCTTTTTAAAATAGAATTCACGCTACGGTGCCGTTTTTTCAAAAAATATTTCAAAAAAAAATTAAAATGATTTCTCATAGTTTCGGGAAGAAATTAAAAAATGTGGGCTTATAGCGCGATGACGACGTGCTTCCTGAATCCAACGCCGTGTCAATCATGCAAATCGGATGAATAGGAGCGGCGTAAAGTGAAAATTCGGAAAAAATACCTGACTGGGGGGAGTCCCCCTTCCCGCTTCACGCAGTTGTGTCACTCGACCCTTGGGCTCCCTCGACGCGGCCGAACGGCCGAACCCGGCGGCCTGCGGCACGGGAGGAGGCCGTGCTCTCAGGCAGGCAATGGTTTCGTTCCTTTCAATCTCAATATATTTTTCTCCACTTATCAAACTAGTGATGCTGTAACACAACCAAACGGTCTCATATCATCTGTAATAGTCGTATAAAACTATATATCTAGTTCACATATTTCCGTCTTCCTTCGAATACCATCAAAAAGTTGGTGGTATAAAGATACTGAAGATACTTGTATGTTCAGAAGCAAAAAAAGGCGCTGTCCCAGCATTCGCTTAAATCATCAGGGAAACTAGACTATTAATTTGCTAGACAAGAAAGTTAGAATCAGGTGCATAGCATTTGTATATTATTCATACAATACTTTCATGCAATTGAAGTTTAGTGAAGACAGGACTAGTCGCCCCAAACATTATGCCGTATGTTGGAGGGGGCGGAGAACATTTGCGAAAAATACAATACGGCTGAGAATTTGTAAATACCGAACGAACTGCACAATAAACTAAGTTATGTTTTTTATCTCATTTTAATGGACGTTCAAAGAAGTACTTAATTTTTTAATTTGAAACGACGGTTTTTTAATATTTATATTTGCCATTACGAAAACCTTGCAACACATATTTTACTACTTTACTTTCATCACCTGTTTAGTGCTATAGAGATAAAAGAAATAACTAATACAATAAAATTCTGAAACTACCATTAAAAATGTATTAAGCGTGACAAAATAAGTCTAAAAACTTCAAGAATATCTCTACATAACGACACAATGATCATAATCAACTAATTAAATTATCCTTTACAATATGTCAGCAACAGAGGCAATGGCAACTTCCATGCAATTTCTGAACACCTATCACAATTCAATTAACACGGCGCAACCCTCAATTCATGCTAAAATTTGAAAATAAAATGTCGACAATGCACTTATTTCGTATTACGTAAACTTACCTCGATATGCGAACGAATTTCAGTAAGTCTGGTCCTCGATAACACTTTTGGATTGCCACGAGGTCAATTATGTAAACGGTTGGAACCTGAACAAGAATACAGTCATTTAATACGGAAAACAAAATGAATCTAATTGTCGTTAAGTTTTACCCACAAATTGTTATGAACAACAAATTACAAAACTTATTACCTTAAATAACGGTGCCAGCCAAACATAGTCGATAAACCAATTCCATCACCCGTAGCTACCAAAATTTCATCGCTGCCGCCGCACACTAACTTCGTTTATTTATTTTACGTAAAAAAAAAAAACAGTTAAAAACTGCGTATGACGTGCTATGGGGAAAAGTGAATTGTGTGCACATTTTCAAAATTCTGTGATACCTACACTTAGTAATATACTACTTAAATTTTGAATTTTGAAAGGGAGAAAAAAAACAAAAACTCCCATGAATAAAATCTTTTTAAGGATAAAAAGCAATAAATTTTGAATTTTAAAGGGAGAAAAAAAAAAAAAAACTCCCATGTAATAAAATCTATTTTGAAGGATAAATAAGCAATAAATTTTGAATTTTCAAAGGGAGAAAAAAAACAAAAAAAAGTTATTTGAGGCACTACTCAAAATATCAATTCCGATTTGGAAACTGATTTCAAAAAGAAAATTGAACTAATTGTGTATATATCACCAATATTCCATGTCCTAACATCTTATTTTACATACATTTTACTTCTAAGATCTTCCGTTATCATTCCACTACCAGAAAGAATGAGCCGAAATTACGCACGAGCTCTTTTATCCTGCGGCTCGATTTTTGATCTCAAAACGGCGTTTGTCTCCTTGATAGACTTCACCTGATGAATCTGTTTTCCCAAGTAAAGTTTTAAAACTGTTTTCGTACTTTCGGACACAATTGATGAAGTGGTAAAATAGCGCGCAGGCGAGATGCATCCTGAATCCAACACTGTAACAAACATTAAAATATAATATTAAGAATCGTGACATGTCCCAGCTTACTTAATAAGTTATATTGATATAAAATGATTCTGTTATATTTGTATAAACTTGAAGATTGGAATAAGTAATTCCCGGCGCGTCATTTTGATACAAACTACGTAAATGATAATGTAAAAGGATGTAGTGTAAATCATTGTATTGTGACATATATATATATATATATATATATATATATATATATATATATATATATATATATATATATTGTGACTGTACTTACCTCAGTTTTCCTTTTGGGAATCCACCATCAAATGAGGCAGTGATCACACATTAAATTTTGATAGCAATAACTGCTGTTTCTGAAATTGATGAAGGGACAAGGGATTCCTTTAGGGGGGAGCGCCTTTATGAGGAGGATGTTGGCTGTGATTTTTAATGCATTCTCTACCATCATACCGTTCATTAATCACTAGTTTGCCATTTTTTTAATCACATATTTATTCATCAAAGAAAACTCAATCTAAAGAGAACCTGATACTATTACAAGCATGATCTGCAGTCTTAAATGATATTACATCACTAGAACTTAACATCTATTTTTGATTACATTACTGGATTACTCCGAAACCAATAAATACATGAATCTCTTACTAATTAACTCTGTAATTATGATTGCAATCATTATGAATATCGTATGTATATCACCTCTGCTTCGTTCCCCTACCTACGTAATGATTCATTACTACGCCCTATCCCATTAATGCACTCTCTGGCCAACGTGGCTGTGCTGAATTCACTGGAGTTACATGGTTATTAAATGTTCGGCTACTCATCCTGGATTTCCCGCTCTCTTGGCGCAGGAACACAGCTGCTGTTGTTCAAGGCCTTCACGCCACGGCGTGGCGTGGGGGCCCCCTCGCGTTGCCGCTGGCTGGTTTTCGTGGTCGTCGCTCCGATTCCAGTGTTTTGTTGTCCGATCACACGCCTTCGACGTTATTGTGCGAGCTCAGTCTTATTACGATCATGCGTTTTCTCAAAATCTCCGTCTATTGCTCTGCCCATGGCTGATGGCCCACGCGCACTCGCTCGCCACATGTTTTTATTTTCACTCGATTGTTTATCACTCGTAAGCGTTTATGTTACAATTCCCTCGAGCTAATTTTACTATCCACTGTCTTTAGTTATCGTTCACTTCCTTGTCAACACTTCTCCCCATCTAGATTCCCTGATGCTCACCGATTACACTTCCGTAATTCATGCACCTCACCTCGCCCGTGCGCGCCATCTCAACTCTCTCTCCCGTCTTCCCGTTATGCCTCGCGTCTCTTCTCGCCCCGCGCGACTCGTTCCCCGGAGTCGTTCGTCTGACTCTCCTGTCCTTCTGCGCGCCCGGTTCAAATTCGCATCGTTTTTACAACTGAATGGTGGCATGACCATTAGGTCATTATATATATATATATATATATATATATATATATATATATATATATATATATTGAGACGAGCTCTAATATACGCCCTGATAACGGACCACACCATATATGAAATTTCCCAGACTACCGTCTTCAGCAGTTCGCGAATTCGAACGGGGCGCGAGAATCACGTCACTATCTGACGTCAGCCGCGTCACATTTTGTGCACTGTTATGCCCATCAACTGAACTTAATTATAGAGCGCTCTGCCACTCAGAACAAACAAGTGAGAATATTTTTTAGCAACTTGGAAGGCTTTTCAACGTTCTTCACAAAGTCGGTAAAAAGAACTGCGGTTCTTGACCAAGTTGTGAAGAAAAGAATTCCAAGGAATGCCGATACAAGGTGGAATTTTAAAGCCCGTTGTGTAAGCACTGTGTATAATTACAAGAATGAAATAAGTGAATGTCTGGAAATAATTGAGAATGATACAACTAACGATTACTCAACAGTAAGAAAAGCGATTGGACTGGGAAAACTTTTAAAAGATGCTGATTTTCTCTTTGGCTTGAGCTTTTAACAAAATTCTACCTCATTGCGATATACTTTTAAACAATTACAACAAAGGATGTAGACACCATTAAAGCCCAAAAGTATGTGTCAGAATTGAAGTCTTCCATACAGCGGACAAGAAATTCTCTTGACCTTGACCATCACTGGAATACCCAAAATAACGAGTCATGCAATCAGAAACGTGCTCGTTTCGAAGACAAGCTTAAAACTGTCGCGAAAGAAGTATGTGACATAATTCTAACCAACATTGATGATCGTTTTACATTCAACGACCATTTGTCGGCAGCCATATTATTTCAACCCACCTTGTTCAGCAAACACAAACTGTTATTTCCTGAAACAGAATTTCAAATTGCCATTAAATTGTACGATTTTAATGAAATTGAACTGCGACAAGAGTTGACTGTTATATACAACAGAAACGATTTTCAGAATGCAACAGGAGCTTTAACCCTCTTGAATTGTATTTATGAAAACAACTTAGTCCAAATTTTGCCTGAATCTGTAAAACTCTTGCGGGTTATCTGCACAATCCCGATGACAACTGCAGAAAGCGAAAGGTGTTTTTCGACTCTCAACAGAATAAAGACTTTCTCACGAAATACAATGAGAGAAGAGAGACTTAGTGCATTGGCTATGTGTTCTATAGAAAAAGAACTTCTGAATGCATACAACTTTAATGATCTTGTCATCAATCACTTTGCTGAAGGAAGGGAGAGGAGAATGGATTTCATCTACAAGACTATTAATTAAGGTAAGATTCTTGTCGTGAGACTGTGTCTCTAACATATTTATTTCTTATATATACAGTCGACTCCGGTTATAGTGAACTTCTGGGGACTAACATTTTTGGTTCACTATATCCGAGGATGTCAAAATTAAACAGATTTTCTGCATAACGATTAATTTTATTCGCATGGAGATACAGAAAACTCATTAAGAGCAGGAACTGAAAATTTCAATATCTTTATTTGTCCTTAAAAAATCAATTTCTTTTCAATTGTTTGCTTCGAACTTTTTCATTAATAATTTCTCTAGAACCTTCTCCAGAATTCGTGCACTCTCCGTAATTGATTCTGCATTGTCCTCTGTGTCTAACAATAAGTATTGTAATGCAGTCTTGAGACCTCAATGCTTCTTGCAAAGTTGAAACCATCCCACTCTCTGAAGCCTTTGTACTCGCCTAATAACATTCGAGATGCTTTTGGTAGCGGGATGGCGCAAGCTGCTAATGAAACTGATCGCTTTTCCGCGCGGCACGGTGGATATCGCCAGGCTATTGCATCGCGCGCATCCTGTCGCCTACGCGCTTTGTCCCGCGGCATATCAAGTATCACCAAGATTGAAACCTAAGCAAGCAATTGCGCATCACCGCCGCCAGTTGTAGCCCACACAGGACACGACCTTTGTTTCCGCAGTTAAACTGAGCGGCATAAGGTCATCAGTAAGGTGCCCATAAGGTGTACTGCGTTGATCAATGATCAATTCGATTTCTCACTAGCAGCACCGAGGTCGTTTTGGCCATGGCGGAAAAACCCTTATCGTTTTGGCCATGGTGTTATTTCCACCATGGTTTTGGCCAAAGAATCGACATTTACATCACTTGAGCGCGTTAGGGGTTTCTCTTCCTTTGGCCTAAAACCGCCCCCCCTACCTCGCAAAGCACCGGCCGCCACTGCAGGGAGCGTTTCGTTTCTGCTTTGACGGCGACGGCGAACTAATTGAAATCTAATACGAATTTATAGTTTCCATTTAGCTGAAAAAATAATCCAATTTCACCAGGCATGATTTTCAGTATTCAGAATTCCACTACCTTAAAGCCTACTTTTAGGAGTCCTTTCTGAACATGAGTAGGCTCAGGGCTTGGAACCTTGTCGCGTGCCGCGACGAGAGTCTTGCTTGCCTCTCTTAACGCGGCCAACTCGAGGCTTCACGCAGTGGTGGCAGTTGGTGTTGACAAAAAATAGGTGAAGTAGATACAGACCAAATACCGCCCGCGGAGGTCGTGAGCGGCGACTTATACCTCGCGCAGCACGAGCTCCATAGCGACGTCAGATTCCAACGTCGCAAGAGAATGGCCGTCGCACCTCCAGTACCGGCATCACCACGCCTGCTTCCCAAATAGCTCACTGTCTCCGTATGCTCTCTCTTCGGCGTCTCACAAACTTCGACAAACAAACCTCGACGTTCCAGAAACTTCTCACCTGACTGCCCGCTTCCCTGCCCGTTCCGCGCGCGTCACCATTCCCCAGGTAGGGGGCGACACTCGTCCTGCAGCTGATGAGGCGCCGCCGGCGGCGGCGCTTGCTGAATGAACGAGGCGCGTGGTTTGGTTACAATATATGAATTAGAAAGACCACATACCTGTTACTTTCTCTAGGTTGAGCGCAGTTTGTTTATAAATTCTAAGTTGACGTAGTGTGTTTTGTAAATACTCATATCTTTTTTCTGTGTTACTTTGCGATAAAAATCAGGTTTTTTCTTGCAGCTTTTGGGAATATGTTTTCACGGATGTTTGTTTCACATTCCAATTCTACCGTGTCAAACGAATTACTCGGTGCTGTAAAGAACATTAGTGTTATTTTTTCTCAAAATTCTTGTCAGTAAATTTCAACACAAATGTAGTTTCAATTTTGTAAAACATGTAATAAGGTGAGTTTCAGGTCTTTGATGTTTGGTACCCTCGTGTTTTATACAGAATGTATACTATTCAAAATTATCGTGTATCGCAAGAAGTGACATTTTCTTATTGCGGCAACTTCTCTCCCTTCTCTTACTGACTTCTCACGTTTACTTCCTGGTTGCAGTTCTTTCGACCACAAGCAGGACCAGTTCCGTTATATTTTTTGTGGCAGTTCGAATTGGTCGTCACTGTAATAGTCTTAGATATATTGAGAGTTAGTGAAAAGTTTGCTGTCTTTTCAAATATCTGGCAGTTCTTAATCTTTCACTTTATCAATACTTTTTATCACAAGATTTTTCAATAGGATCACAGCAATCGTTTCCACTTTGTTTTTTTCTGTCCATATTTTACTATATTTCCGCGCTTCCTGCCCTGGGCCTGAAAAGAGGAATTATACTATTGGCTTTGTTGCGTACTCAGAGCGAATGACCATCCAGTGGTGACGTCACCCATCTCCTGTTCCCGGTATATTTTTCACCTGTCTGATGATGGTTTGGTCTATGGATGTGTGAACTGCGCTGTGCAATCTGTAACACCATGTCTTCTTAGTAAATTCAGCCAATAGCATCATGAGGTGTAACACAACAATGTGAATAGAGAATAATATTATTCCGGTATGTTTGCTCACTATCATTTACTTCGTTACGCAATCTTTACTCTTTCCACTTCATTTCACTGTTGATCTTCCAGCGTTCGCACGGGATATTTCCCTCCGGAAAAGGCTTTTAATTTTCTGTCTAGCTCTAAACTACCTAATCGAGCATTTGTTCTCCATTTGTAGTGTATATTATAGAGATTTAATAAATGATCTGCGGAGAATTGCCTGAGATCGTGGCGGAGTAGCTCTTGACGGCAGAGCGGACATTTCACCTTCTCTGTTTTGAACGGAGAACTTTCGCTTTGGTGAGACTAAACCTTATTACTTGTGAATGAAGGTAATCAAAAGTCAAATTTTACAGGCTCGATTCATTAATGTTAGCAATGGTTGACTGTCGTAACTTTCGGGGAGAACCTTTCGGGGGCCATGGTTCAGGGGAGACGATTTTGTTTAGTCTGTAGAAAAAAAGTTGAAGTTGGATGTTTCCAATTTAATTTTCCTAGTGTTATGTACCCATTTTATCCATCATTCCAAAAATTATTGAATTTATTGTACTGTGATGGAAAGAATTTGGTGGTTTTCTTTAGTTTCTAAAAGGGGAGTTCGTGGTCAATATTTGGTAGAAAGTTTTACGCTAAAAATTATGGAAATAATTAAATATGAGCCGACATTATTTTTTTAATTATACAATTAAATCAATTGAATTGATGCTGGCGGCTTTTCGCAATGAAATATACCATTTGTTGTGGCCGCAAAGTACACTGAAATTTTAAAACGAGCAAAACAGTTTTGTAAGGTATCTAGGTTCCGACAATGTGGATTGTGATCATCAGGACTATGAACGTTAACCTAATAAAACATTGCAAACATTAAAATTCACATAAGAATCTAACAACCTCAGTATAGTATGTATGAGTCGTTAACCGTTTGGATGTAGAGTAAAAAGTAGTCAGCTGTGTCAAGTGAAGTGGAACAAAATTCTTCAATCAATTCTGCTACGTATAAATCTTGAAATCTTAGGCTTCCGCGGCCGGAGTCATGTGAATGATCTTGGCTGTCCGGGTGACGCCGCGCCGCGGCTTCATGTGTTGCCGACGTTTCGACCATCTTTTCGTGGTCTTCCTCAGAGCAGGTCTGCCCTGGAGTTTTTTTTTAAATTTCCCCCTTCCAGTTACCCTGGAGAGGCGGGAATTTGTTCACGATCTTAGGATACATTTTCTCTCCAGCATTGCTGCTTGTCGATATCTGGAAGGGCTATATCTTAAAAAGACTAAATAATCTAAACTTAATCTTCTCTCTTAAATCTTAATCTTAATCTCTTAAATCTAAACTTTAATCTAATTTAAAACACATAAAGTCTCTTCGGGCGATAAGTTTTAAAATAATAGGTATTTTTAAATTTGATAAATAGTAAGTTTTTAAAGATTGCTCTTTTGTCTTTTATTTTCTTAATAATTAGCATTCACTCTCTCGTTCATACTTAATCTATATTTACAAACACATTCACTTACTCATTCATACCACTTTGAATCACTTCACTATTTACACTATGTACATTGCCTTTTCGCCACGGCGCCGACTTTACTCAAGCGTCCGTGGCGCCGCGGCGCGCCGCGACGTTTTCGGCATCTCCAGGTGGCCCAGGCCCGCTCGCGTTACGGCGCCCCCGCGCGGATTTCGGCAACTTCCGGAGCGGCGAGCGCATCCAACGCACTATCGTCCCCCCTGCGTTACACAGCGCAGGGAGCTTGTGCGGGAGAAGTGCGGGGAAGATATAGCCGACGTGCCCTTTTTTCTGTGGAAGGCCATATCCTCGCCGCTGTTCGCCGCTACGCTGGTCTCGCGCAAGATGCGCGGAGCGGACCTTGCGAACGCCGTCTCCGCCCGCTTCCGCAGCTCCGCCGGGAACTGGTTGAGTACGCCTAGGACTAAAGACGTCGGCATTTTTGGGAGAGCGGTCGTGTCCGGGTTAGGGAAGACGCAGGCGCGCCACGAGGCCCTTTAAAGTGACAGAAAGATCGGGAGAACGGAGAAGTGGTTTCAAAAGGGTAAGATTTTGAATTTTGACCGCAAGGTATAGAGCGTGCGTGTGCCAGCGGAGACCGCTGTCAAGCAAGACCTTGCTTCGCTCGGCCAAGTTAAACGTGCGCCCGCCAAGCTCACCGTTTCATCGGGGTTAGCCCTCTTAAGAGTGAAGTTGACGGCCACGCATTTCTCGAGATTAAGAGCGAGTCTTTTCCAACTTAGCCAATCTGCGAAAGCGGCGAAGCAGTCGCTTAAGTATGATAGACAACAGACTGTCTTCCTGTCGCCGTTCCGTAAAGTAAACAGACTGTCTTCAGTTCGCCGATTTCGCATAGTATGCGAAATCATCCGCGAACATCAGGACCGCGCAGCGTTGAATACCAGATTTTGATTCTGCTGGAAGCGGCGCGTCGTTTACGTATAAGACGGAGAGAGAACACTCCCCTGAGGCACGCCCACCTCGGCTCGTCTGAGGGACGAATATATGTTGTTGACACGCACTTTGAACTGCCTGTCAGAGAAAACTCGCGATCAATTTGACATAGCAATTGCTTATCCCCGACTCCGCGAGGCAAGCGAATAAACCTGCATGCCACACGTCGATGCAAGGCCGATCGCATATTGGACTGACAAGTTCTGCCGTCTCTATAGGGCGAGGCCGATCTCTGTGCAAAGCCGCGTTAGCTGCTGCCCCGAGCTGTGACCAGCTCGAAATCCAAATTGCTAATCTCTGAGAAGAGTGAGACGACGTATTTCCGGTTGCAGTGACAGAAGCAGTCTCAAACGTCTTCCCTAGGATAGAGAGTAGACTAATTGGTCTATAACTGCTCTGGATTAATTTATTTTTGCCAGGTATTGGGAGAAGAACGGTATTCGCAATCCTCCACACCTTCGGGAAATAGCCGCACGCTAGGCACGCATTCAGGAGCTCGAGTAGAAACTCGACTCCGCGCCCGCCCAGAGCGCACAGTGCGCTCCGTTACTCCGTCTGGCCCGGCCGCTTGCCGCGTATTCACACATTTCAGCGCTGCGCGGAGCTCCCTTCCCGTCACACGGCGCGCTGAGGCGAGAGGGAGCAGCGGATCAATGGCGTTGCAGCTGACCGCCTGTGAGAGCGGCGGCCAATGGCAGCGTGGCAGCGCCCGTTTCAAACGCGCGGAACTGCAATGAGAGCAAATTCGCGAAGATTTCGCTTTTTGTTGCGTCGTCCCACGCGTAGACGTGCTAAGGTGGTGGAGCTCCGGGCTCCGCCGTCCCGGCGTTGCTTTGAATCGGGCTATTTACTCCCGGATTGCGGTCCAACGCACGAGAGAGATCCCAAATGTGCCTGTCGTGAAGTTTGCATTTAGAAATGATTTTATACCGTTGAGCAGTTTCCGTTGACCGTTGAACTCCCGTAGAGATGAGCGGAATTCTCTGCTTAAACTGCGCACCCGCTCTGTCAACAGGATCACCATAACGGCAATGAACTTCTACAGTTCTGCGCAGTTGAGAGCTCAGAGCGAGAATTCTCTACTCGCGTTACAAGTGTTTTGCTTGAAAGTCGAGATCGTTACAGTGAAGTGAGTCACTGCTTCGTCGATCTCGGCTCCCGTATTTACTGTTTCTGCTCAAGCTGAGTATTCAGCTGAGCTGAGAAACCTGTCCAGTTCGTGTCACGCGAAGTTCGAAATTTATCTTGGCATTTCGCTAGAAGAGACGCCACAACACGTTACTGAATTATGATCGGAATCCAGTGTGGCAGTTAAGCTGGGGACCACCTTTTCCACGACTTTCACGATCATAAAATCAATAACACTCTGATTTCTGTTACGAGCATCCGGAAAATGCGTAGGGATACGAGCATCCGGGTAGGGCTATTCGGTGCGCAGATCTCTACGCCCCGCCTTGTCGCTACAAGATTGGCAATTTTGTTGCCGTTCCTGTTCGCTCCGAGGTCGCCCCAGGTTCTATGTCTGGCGTTAAACTCACCCAAAAGGATGACTGGAATTTAATAATTTAAATAAGAATTGAATTAAGAGATACATTTTGTAAATAAAAACAAGTAAATAATAATACTTAGTAATAAGTAAATAATACAACTTACAGATGTCATGCTCCTGGGCTCACAAACGCGACAAGAATACAACGTCCCAGCATTTGCCTTAAGCGACCGGGGAAAACCAGGGAAAACAAAGGAAGTGTGCATGCTCTTCAACATTGAGCAACAAAAAAATATATTTAAGATAATTTTAAAAACAAACTAACATTACTGACTCTGGAGAACTCTAAAGATTTGCCCGAAAATATAAATTCTGAGAGATATTAATTTAGCAATACGTATCAAATGTTGACAAAATTCTCAAATACATTCATGAATCATAAAAGGCAATATGAGAATTCACACAACCACCCGGCCGGACGACGGCTTAGGGCCGATTTTAGATTTCAACATCATGTACCAAGGGAAAAGACGCATTCAATCAGAGCCATGACAAAATTAGACAATAATGAGTTAGAAAAATACTGGTAGATAACACAAAAAAACCTTCTAACCCTATAATATACTTAATTTAGACTAATTATACTATTGTTAATTAAATTAAGAACTAACTTAAGAAAACAAAGAAAAGAACAAAACTGTTAAAAATCCCTATAAAATTTACATTTAACTTACAATTTTGAACTCACTTAAGAACTAACGTAAGAAAATACAAGAAATGGAGAAAAACTGTTAAAAAGCATTTCTAACTTCCACTCTCTAGTCGTTGCTACTAAGTAAGATTTATTGTAAAAGTTAGTGTTGCTTTTAGGAATATTGCATAGCAAAGATTTCTCGAATCTTCTTGTTTTAAGATAAGAAATTTTATGAGAGAGGTAAGTAGGTACACCCGTATTTAATATTTTGTAGAAAAGGCACAAACTATGAAACATGCGTCGGGCTTTCAAGTTTAGTATGTTATTAGCTTTGTAGTATCCCGATATGTGATCATACTTTCTGATATTATATTCAAACCTAACACACGCATTTTGAACTCTTTGGAGAGCGTCAGCAGTTGATTTCTTTACGTTACCGTACACAATGTCACCGTAATCAAGCAGAGGGAGTAAGAGGATTTTACTAGTAGTTCTTTGGTTTTGGGTGGAAGGCATTTGTAAGCATAGGGGAACAGTAGTGTTATCCAGTACGGGGTTCCCAATTTAGGAATTTGTCGATGGTCAGACCGAGATTTTTAACTTGTGAGCATAGGGGAACAGTAGTGTTATCCAGTACGATATGAGGAATATTTAGATTTTTAAGTGCTTTATGGGACCAACAAGAGCCAATTATAATTGATTGAGATTTTAATGGATTTAGCTTAAGGCCGTTTCTCAGTGACCATTCATGTTTTACTAATTAACTGAGCCACTTCAGAAGGTTTCCCACTGACGTAGATCTGTAGGTCATCTGCGTACATATGATGATTGCATCTTGATAGTACTGACGGTATATCATTTACATAGATAAGGAAGAAAAGTGGACCAAGTACGGAACCCTGTGGCACTCCACGTGAAACTGATTTAGGTGACGAGAAAGTGTTTTCTACCACTACGCCCTGTTGTCTATTACTAAAATAACTTGAAATCCACGATAAGGTAGAATCAGAAAAACCGAGACATTTACATTTTGCCAGAAGCACGTCATGGTCTACTGAATCGAAGGCCTTGCTAAAATCTAAAAGCGTTAGCGTTGTTATATTGCCTTCATCCAGAGATTGACGAATGTCTTCGATGACTCGTAGCAAAGCAGTTTGCGTACTTCTACCCTCCCTAAAACCAGATTGAAAATTATTGAGAGCATCATTTATGGTAAGATACTTGTTTATTTGTTGACGTACAACTTTTTCGAGGTCTTTGGATAATGTTGGTAATATGCTGATAGGTCGATAATCACAAAGATTTAACGAATTTAAGCATTTCGGGAGGGGACGAATGTAAGCTAGTTTCCACAATTGGGAAAATATCCGGTTGTTAAAGAAAAGTTTATTATGTGAGTAAGCGCTGGAAGAGCATCTTTTAAAACCAATTTTAATTGCTTTGCCGTTATATCATCCGAGCCTTTTGAATTTGATTTGAGTGCCTTCACAATTTTTTCGACTTCTTGGCAGTCAACATTGTTGAAATAGAAACTATCGTCACAGCGAGGTACATGTGATTCCAGAGAGTGAAGTGTCTTTTCTTTAATAATAGGGTCTATTTTATGTGTAGCGGAAGCAAAATAGTCATTTAGGTCATCTAGGGGAATTTCTAATGAACTGTCATTTGATTTACGTTTGCAAATTCCTAAGTTTTTCAAAGTGTTCCATACTCCCTTCGTACTGGAATTTGTTTGGAAAAGATTATGATAATAACGAATCTTAGCGTTTCTGATTTGTTGTTTTACGAAATTTCTAAGTTTTTTATACTCCTTTTCATTTTCATCGGTTTTAGTAATTTTAAAACGGTTATATGCGGAATTTCTAACTTTCATATGAACTTTTATCTCATTTGTAAGCCATGGTGCAGCAGGCCGCGTGACACGAGAAGTTTTCCATGGAGCGTGCTTGTTAAAAAGATTCGTTATTATTTCATTGAACATATTTACTTTCGAGTCTAATGAGTATTGTTGATAAACTTGGTGCCAAGGTGTATGTTCACTGTCTACTTGAAATGCTGTAAAATCTAAGTTTTGTAATCACGGTAATTGATTGTTTTGTTTTTGTATTTAGTACATTTAGCCGAATATACAACAAAGAGTAAATCATGGTTTGAAATACCCGGAACAGGGACTTGACCATGTAATAATACTTTGGAAATATCTGAGACAATCAAGTGATCAATCCACGATTCTGCTTTAGATGAGTTATGAGTAGGATTCAATTTTAATATTTGCAAATTATACGAATTGAAAGTATGAATAAAGTTAGTGGCAGATTTTGTGATGGGATTTTTTAAGTCGCAATTAAAATCCCCCATTATAATAATATCTTGATACTTATCTGTGTATTCTGAAAGTGAATCCTCTAATTCTGACAGCCGTCCCGTATTTGGAGGCCAAAACCCCAATTTTTTTTTTAAATTAATTTTTATTATATTTCTATCATTTCGTATGAGTTTATATTTAGGGATCGACACAAGATCAGACGGCGCAGTAGATTTCAACCAAGTTTCACTAATTAATAATACGTGTGAGCTAGCTTCAGCGAGAACATGACAAATTTCTGAGTGATGTTTCTTTAGAGATTGCGCGTTAATGTGAAAGACAGACAAGTCACCAGGAAAGTGCGAAATGGATGCGTTGAGGTCAGAGAGTGTAGAAGGGCTTCGAGGGGTAGGTAGCAAGCTTAACGCCGGACAGGGGCCAATGTCCCAGGCAGGTATGTCCCGGGCGCGGTTTCCGGCAAGACTTCGTCATCTACAGGTTGCCAAATTTCTGACATAGTATTTGAAAGTGTGTACTTTACAGGCAGAAAGAAATTAATATTAATATATTACAAGTAAAATTAAATAATAAGCAATAATCTAAGTATAAGAGAGACTTCTGAAAGCAGATTCTAAGGTTACGCGCCATTTGCAGGTAGCGAGTCAACTTCACACATTCTGGTGATGCGTCTTTTCCCTTGTGTGGTATTTACATATATTGTCCCACCAAAGGACCACACATTTTTAAGCTGAAATTTTGAAATACATTTTCTCAATATTTCTAACCTACGTGAGGTTAAATCCTCTCGTATAACTTTTCCACTACCTGCAAGTTTTCTTTTATTTTTAAATATTTCAGCCCTTTTCCTATACGATACTAATTTCACTATAATAGGGCGGCACTTGCCATCAGTCTTAGGTCCTATTCTATGGCTCCTATCAATGTCGTCAAGAGTAAGACTGACACCAATATCCTTTGCCAACTCTATAACTTTAGTATCGGTATTTTCGTTGTTTGACTCACTGATTCCAAACAAGCGGAGAGAATTTCTCCGCTGATATTGTTCCAGCTCGTCCATTTTGTCCATGTGGGCCGTCCTTAGCGCTGCGATCTCCTGGCGTTGCTCGTCAATGACGCGGTTCTGCTGCTCGATGGTCTCCCGAAGTTTCGAGAGCTCGTCCCGAAGCGCCTCGATGAGACCCTGATTAATCTCTTGGACGCTCTCCGTTATGCGGGCAGCAACAGATTCGCTCACTTGAGCGATGAAATTCTTGTTCTCGAGGAGGTTTTTTGCAGCTTGACCCATGACGAGAAAACACGGACAACAAGAATATTATAAAAATGAAAATAAATAAAAGCACACTTAAAACAAATTATAGTTTGTACGAGTTGAAACGAGCAAAAACACTAGGTTCTAGGCAGCAAGATAGACCAAGAGGGAAACAAGGGCAGAGTAGAAAAAAATAAACTAAAAAGAGAAAGAAAGATATATTATCAGAAACGGACTAGAAGTGAGACGGGATAAAATCAATAGACAAGAGAATAAATTTAACAAAAATTTGAGAATAACACAATTCCGGAGATATAGAAGTAAGATATTGTGATATCAGAGGTAGTAAAACTGGGAGAAGAGAGTAAAAGAAAGTTTACTTGCCTAAAAATAAGCTGCTGGAATTCACTGTAGCTTCCGAACTCGCCGCTCACCAGACACCTGCTATAAGCCTCGTTTTGCTACCTGCGCTCCGGCACGTCCTCAACTGACGACGGTCATACGACAACTCAATTTTAATTTAATGCGAGAAGCGACACTAATTTAATGCGAGAAGCGTATCAATTCCAGCCGGATATACGGTTCGGTCTGGGCAGTAAACGGACAGTGCCTACCCAAACGCACGCCCCGACCGCCTCTAGAGACGCCAGAGCAATAGGAGGAATTTCGACTTCGAGCTGCGGCAGTTCACGGCGCAGTGCAAGCGCTACGCCGCCACCTGGCCGGCCAACGCGGTCTCGGCGATAAACAGCGAATCCCCGGAATTTAAAGTCGTGTTCATCACTAAGCCACGTTTTTTGTAAAGCCAAGATATCTAGTTGAAATTCAGTTATGAAGTGTTCTAACTGCTGGGCTTTGAATATCGCACTTCGCACATTCCATGTGCAGGCGCAGAGAGGTGCTCTTCGCCTGTTTACGTTGATTGTTTGTCCAGGCATATTAGGCTGGCAACTGGCTTCTGGTGAGTGTTTGGTTTTCAAATGCAGCTTCGGGCCGCTTCCCGGCCGCCCCTGAAGGCGGTGCGTTGGCCCCTTCGGAGCGCGCTGCGCCGCGACGCCGCGCGACCGAACTCCAGGCCGGCCTGCCGTTCGCTGCTGACCCAGACGCCACGCCGTTTCTATTAGAATCGTCTTGGAGTGAGGGATCCTCGGTCCCTATTGCACGCGCGTCTGAAGGACGCGGAGGCAACGTACAAAAGCTGGCCATTTCAAGCTGACACAGCCACCATAGCACAATCACATCAAACCAAATGGAATATTTAGTTAGTCATTTATTATCCAAAAATTAAATTTTTACTCCTCCCTTTAAATAAAGGTGGTTGTGCTAGACAGTCAAGCTAACACAACCAAATTAAAAAAATGATCACAATCAATTACAACTGATACGAATGTTTAGAGCATATTTATTAATTTATTTCTCTAAAATGAAATTTATTACTCATGCGGTTTACGAAAAAAATTGTCAAACACAAGTAGTTATGCAAACCGCACGACATTCGCGTATAATACTGAAGGGTGCCAACGACCTCAAAACACTAAAGCCAAATACAAAAATACATATACAATCAATAGTACACATTCAGTTCTAATTTTTAACACCAAGAAACAAATTTTGAATGTGAAAACGAATTTAAGAAATATTGTATAAACTGAATCGTAATGGTCAAAACATGCAAGATATTCAAATTCAAAAATAGAGAGAACTAACGAGCACAATCGCATAAAACAAACTCAACATTTAACAGACGTATCACTCTATTACTTAACACTAAACAGAAATTTATTGCTCCCGTTGTTCAAGAAATAAATAATTTCATAGATGGACATACCTATCCAACAGCGCACGAAATACGTGAAGTAATATATAGAGTATAGTAAGCAACAAGCAAATAAAATCTATTCAGTACAAAATTAGATATTCACTTCTAATTTTTAACACCTGGGAACAAAATATAAATGTGGAATCGCATTAAATAAATATTGTATAAACTCAATCGTAATGGTCAAAACACTCAAGATATTCAAATTCAAAAATAGAGATAACCAACGAGCACAATTGCATAAAACCAAACACTTCATTTAACAGGCGTATCACACTGTTACTTAAAACTAAACAGAAATGTATTACTCCTGTTGTTTACGAAATATATTTATAGAACGACATACTTATCCAACAACACACGATAAAGTACGTAATTTATAGAGAAAAGTAATCCACAAGCAAATAAAACAGTACCAGTACAAAATTAGACATTCACTTCTAATTTTTAGCACCTGGGAACCACTTACAAACGTGTCATAGGCTTGGGCGAGGTCAGTGAAGACGCAGGGAATCTGTTCTTTTTTATCCTGGAAGGGGGTAGCAATAGAGATGGCCATATTTAGGGTTTGGAGGGCTGCTGAGCGGCCCACCTGGAAACCGAATTGAACTGGGCGAATGATGGGATTAAGGATGGGGTACAGCCGGAGAAGTATTATCTTTTCAAAGATTTTACTAAGGATCGGGGGAAGGCTAATGGGGCGGTAGTTGGATGGGTGCTGATGGTCTTTACCAGGTTTACGGATCATGGATGCGCGGGCGATTTTCCAGGATATGGGGAAGAAAGAAAGGGAAAAAACATGAGTTTAGGATTTTGGAAATTAGGTCAATGGTGTTTTTGGGAAGGTGTAGTTGCGAGGGAAGGATTCCCTCAGGGCCAGGGGATTTTTTTGGTTTTATGGATTTGATTATCTGGACTATTTCGTTGGTGGTGGTGTTGTGGCGTTGGTTAAGAGGTTGGCTTGGGGTTCTCAGGTATCTTAAGATTACTGTATCTGGTATAGGTATGTTAGTGGGAAGGAGTGACGCGGCCAGGGTCTGGTCGAAAGTGTTAGTTATAGTTTGCGGGTGAAACGTGAGGGTGTTAGTCGATGTGTTTATGGGAGAGTTTTTGATGGGATGTGCTCTGATAGTTCTGATGACTTTATGTAGGTCCGTCCGTCAGTAGTCTATCGTATTTGTGGTTTTAATAGTAGTTGTTATGTATTTGTCTTTGTAGTTGTTTCATTGTTTGTCTTTGTCTCGTGCTTGTAGTATCGTCTTTGTGCTTGTCTTTTTAGTCTTATAGAAGAGATGATGTCATTCGGAAGGGTTGGGTGGTCATTTTTGATGATGGTGTTGGATTTCCTGTATGCATTTTTTAACTGAAGGGTAAGGTGGGTTATGGACTTATCGATCTCTGTGGTTGTGGGGTTTATGTGGGTCTTTTTTGATAGGATGTGGGAGAAGGTTTTCCAGTTGGTTTGGGTTTGTGGTGGGCAGTATGGCGAGAAGTGTGGGGTTGTGGATGTAGTGGCAAAGGTAAGTGGAAGATCAGGCTATTGAAATTTTGGGGTTACGCTGGGAGGAATGAATGATGATGTCTAGTATGCCATTTGGGTTGTCTTGGATGTTGTGGGTGAGTTCAGGGGAACTTTTCATATGAATTGGTGGATGATTGTCAAAGAATTGTTCTAGAGTCCGACCCGTTGTGTCCGTCCTTTTGCAGCACCATTGGGTGTTCTTGCTGTTAAGGTCTCCGGATAGGATGAAGGGATAGGGGAGGTTCAGGAGCATGGTTAAGTCTGACATGGGAATGGGAATTAGGGGGCGTTTGTATGCAGAAATGATAATTATGGGGGTGGGCGAGGTTCCAATAAGGACGGCAGAGCACTCTAGGGCGGTGGTAGGTGAGAGTTGGTATACGGTGTTTGGGATGTGGTTACGGACTAGGATGGCCGTGCCACCATTGCTGGCGTTTAGTCTGTCAGTTCTGTGGGTAGTGTAGTTTTGGAGGGTGAATGGGATGTTGGCTTTGAGCTAGGTTTCTTGGAGGGATATGACCGCGACGGAGTGGTCTTTAACGAATTGATTCAGGAGAGTTTTTTTTGGTTAAGCCCGCCGCGCGCGTTCCATGTGGAAAGGGTAAGTATTAGTTGAGTATTTCCACGAATTTTATTGCTCGCAGATCAGTTTTGATAGGGTATCTCCTGGGCCTTTGAAAATGGTGATGATTTGCGGAATTGCGGAGAGAATGTTTTTAAGGTCGGAGGATTGGAGTAGTGTGATTAGGTCTTTCATATCTGAGGATGTTGAAGAAGAGGATGGTTGGTGGTTTGGTGGGGTTCGGGAGTTGCAGGCCTGATGTGATGGGGAGTTAGATGCATGGGGGGGGGGTTTTTGGAGTTGGTGCGAGCTTGGGTGAAGTAAGGGCAGTCTGGGTGGAAGGCGGGGTGGTTGTGTTTGCAATTTTTACATTTAGGGATGAAGGAGTCTGAGGTGCAGGTCTGGCATTGTTCTGTGGGGTGGTTTAAGGAGCAAAGGGCACGAATTGTTGGTCGCCTGCATTATGTCCCGGTATGGTACAGTCGTTGACAGTTTTTATACTGGGGGATGCGGTCTATCTGTCTGTAGTACTGTCTTGACACTAGTGTCCAATGTACCTGATTGTCTCCTTTGTCTGTTTGATGTCACGTTTCGGTATTTCCACTGTAAAGATCCCCAATGGTGTTAACCCGTTGATGTCCTTTTGTTGCATTTCTGCAATGTGGCAGTAAGTTACCTTCAGTTCATTGAGCTTGTCTCGTATGATCTCTATTGGAAATTGTGGTGGTGGTGGTCCTTTAATGACTATTTTCTCTCTTATTTCCTCTGTGGCTCTATTGAAATGGTAGATGTGTCTAAAGAAGTTCGGTCCTTCGTCCTTTTTTGTCCAGTCTATCTCCAATGTTTCTGTGGGCTACCACTGTCTTTGGTGTAATCAGTAATTCTGTCCTAGTACATTTTGCAATCAGTTGGTTATTGCAGATTTTCATTAGTTCTTTTGTTAGTTCATCTGTGCTAAAGATAGTCCAAGTCTATTTTGTACTGTCCGATTTTGGGTCGTGACAGGGCTGTCGGTGGAGTGGGGTTTTGGGGCGGGTGTGAGTTGGTGAGATCAGGGGTGGGATTTGCTGGTTCAGGAGTTTGAGGTTTCTGGATCTTGTGACGGGATAATTGGGAAGAAGTAGTTCCTTGTGGGGATTCCTGTATCTTGGGGTGGGGGTTGGGGTTTAAATGTTTTCTTGTACAGTTGGAAATTGTCATCTTGGGAGCTAGAAGTAGGTGGGTTGGAGTCACGTATGGGGGAGGTCCGTGGTTCCTTTCTCTTCCGTGGGTCCCTGAAGTTGGTGAATGCATCAGACTGGCCTTGGTCTGCGCCATCCGCGATGTTCTCGGAGGTCGTTGTCGTGTCGTCCATCTTTTCGGTGCCGTCCATTTTTGGGGGCGGCCGAAGCCGCGCCTCCAGCTGTTCGCTCCTCTCTGCTAGTTGTTTTAAAGCTGCTTGGAAGATGTGCCTTGGCAGTTTCGAGAAATCGAGATGGCTGCTCCTTCTTCTAGCCACGTGCCCGTGTCTACCTCCACAGCCGCCAGATGACCGTTGTGGTGCCGCCCTGGGCCTCACCCTGGATTAGTTGATAGCACTCGGCTGCACAAGTGGTTCGTGTGATGGTCACTGCTCGAGAGGACACTTCTACTCGAGAGGACACCAGAACTCGATTTGCCACCTTGCCGGGGTGGCCTGCCTCTGAGGAATGTTTCTTGGAATTATATAGGTCTGGGGGTTGATTACTATTGTCTGAGTCAGCCGGCCACTTGAAAGGCCGCCCCTCAACGGCGAGGATTGTTATGCAGCACAGTTCCGTGTGGCCGCTAAGTGCAATGCAGCCCACACTTCCTTCCTGTGGAGCCATCCCTATCCTTGCGGACATCTATGGCTAATCTGAAAAATAGAAAAAGAACATGATCAGGAAAAACAATAGCCGTTCGGCGCGCTTGTGGCGTTCTTTACCGCAATTTTCTTGCCAGTATTGGCGTTAAGCCCGTTTTAGTCTAACGTATCTCGCGGGCGTGTGTACATTGCCGAACTATCCGGCTCGTACAGAGCTAAATTTGCAATTCATTGATTATTTGATTGGTCTACTTTTGAGAAGAAAGTTGTAGTTAAGACTTTGAAATGCTCTTCCAAGAATGGAATATTTAAAACTGAGTGGATTTCTGTATTTTTAATAAAAAGTGGTGCGCAAAGAATTCTCCGAAGGCACGCATTCTGAACTATTTGCAGCTTATTTAAATGCGCATGCGCCGCGATTCCCCAACTTGGGCAGGCGTAGACCATAATGGGCCTAATCATTACTTTGTAAAGAAGCAGGCTGTTCGCTGTAGACAATTTGCTCCGCTTATGAAATAAGCTTCGCAGCATGCCCAGGCGTTGCCACGCTTTTTTTAGGTCGTGTCCGCGTGCTCGCGGAAAGTTCATGCGCGATCGAGCGTGATACTTAGATATTTGGTACTTGCGCGCCATTCAATACTAGAATTACATAGCGCGAGTGGCCGCGGCGTAGCATATTTATATTCACGTGTGAAAAGCGCCGCCGTGCTCTTCTCCACGTTAACTTTCACGCGCCAGCACCGCAGCCACTCCTGGATCTGGAGTAAATGGTGATCCATGTATTTAACGAGCAAGTCTACTCTTTTCGACGTGGCTATTACAGCCGTGTCGTCTGCATACATGGCGAGTTCGGTCTGGTGAGAGGTTGGAATATCTCGCACATACAGGCAGAGTACCGGAGAGAGAACCGGAGTACCGGAGTGCCCTGTGGCACTCCCGCCCGAATGCGGCGAGTGGTAGATTTTGCGTTCAGAATCGCCACTTGGAACGATCTGTTCGCGAGGTAGAGTGGATGATGTGGACAATGTAGGTTGGAAAGTTAGCGGAAATTAATTTGGCGGGGAGGCCGTCGTGCCAAACGTCGAAGGCGCTGGCGTCGTCTAGGAAAACTCCGCCAGTGAATCGCCGCTTGTTAAAGTTGCGCCGGATTCTATCTACTATGCACACTAGCTGATGGGTGGTGCTATGGTGCGCCCTGAAACCAAATTGTTCTTGATTAATTAAACCGTGCTTTTCGGTAAATTTTAAAATTCTCTTAAGGAGAATTTTCTCAAAGAGTTTGCCGAGCGTATTTAGAAGGCTGATAGGCCTATATGACTGTGACAGCCTCTTATCCTTTCCAGGTTTGGGAAAGTTAAGCATGTGTGCATGTTTCCATTGCGCCGGAAATATCTGAAACGTGAAAATTGCGTTAAACAAGCACACGATGTTGTTAATGGCACTACGCGGGAGCTTTTTAAGGACATCATTTGTGATGCCGTCTGGTCCTGGCGCTTTTCCGCTCCGTAGGGCGGCGATGGTTTCCGCTACTTCAGCGGCGTCCGTGAGCTCCAGCTCGTCTGCGGGGGAAGGCCGCACGCTTTCGGCTGCTCCACTACAGGCCGGAATTGCGACTCGAGTGCGTCAGCGAAAAGCTCCGCTTTGTCCTCGGTCGCCTCCATGTTGTCGCCGTTCGCGTTGCGCAGTGGTGGCACTGAAACAGAAGACCTTGTGAGAGCTCGCGTTAGCTGCCATAGCGAGCGATCCTTCGGCGACAGCTTCTTAAGTAGGTTTCCCCACTTTGTGTTTCTGTAGTCAGTTAAGGCGTCGTCTACACGCCGCCTTAGCTGATTCAGGCGAAGCTTGTCGGCCGAATGTCGCGTGCGCTGCCATTCCCTGCGCGCCCTGTTCTTGCGCTGGATTAGCGTGACTATTCTCGGGGGAGCTCCTGGGCTCGCTGCTCATGTCACCCGGCGAAGGCGGCCGCATTCAAACTATCTGAAATAGATTCCGCGAGCTTTATTGCACCGTGCTCGATCTGCTGCGGGTCTGAGATTGTTTCCGCTTCCGGGAGGCGCTTCTCCAGTTCCTTCTGAAAAAGAGGCCAATTAGTGCGTCTGCGGGCGGGTGGAAGTGCAGAGATCGAAAGCGGACCGCCGCGCCCCATCTCGGCTATAACTGGGAGGTGATCCGAGGTCAGCTCACAGGCAGTGAAAAGATGGATATTTTTGTCAATGTCGCGAATGACGGCGATGTCGAGAACATCAGGCCGTCCCGCGTTGACAGGGAAATGGGTGGGTTGTGAGGAGCCTATCATCTCGTAGCCGTGCGCTTCCGCAAAGTTTTTCAACTGGCGGCCGCGAGGTGAGATGGTGTGGGAATGCCAAGACAGGTGCTTCGCGTTGAAATCGCCCGCAAGGAAGGTAGGAACGCGAACGTGAGGTTCTAGCAGGGCGTCGAGATCGCTCCGTACCAGAGAAGCACTGCACGTCGGCGGAAGGTGGGCCGAGGTGATGCGCAGCGGACCCGCTTCCGTCTGAACCACAATCGCCGTGGCCTCCAGGGACTGAAACGAAGGCAAAACAGTTTCATGATGTGCGATATCGCGTCTCACTAGAACTGCTGTTCCGCCGCCTGAATTTACGTGCGGAAGCCGTGCTGGTCTGTCGGTCCTGTAGCAGATAAAGCCAGGCAAAGAGAAGCGATGCATTGGCTGCAAATGTGTTTCAAGATTGAACAATATTGAAATTTATTGCTTCGCGGCAAATGCGGCTAGCTCCGCCTGCTTGTTTCTGCTCGCAATGCTGTGGCGGTTCCAAAATGCGAGCGTGAAGCGACCAGGAGAAGCTGAAAGAGAGCGTGAGGTCGTATTAGCCATCATGGGGCGGCTGGGGCGGGATTGGGTCCGGCCGAAACCCCGACCGACGAGCCGAGCTGATTTGCGTGCTCCTCTGGGTGGAGAGGCAGTAGTCGCATGACTGCCTGTAGAATCAGCTTAGGCCACGCGCTCGGGGGGTGGCCGGTGACGGAGGTGGTGATAACGGAAGTGGCGTGCAGCAGATCGACGCCGTTTAGGGCGAGATCTTCAGCCGCCCGGTTGATGAAGTGGATGCGGTCAGCGGTTGAGTGGGACGGAAGGAAATCCATCCGTCTCACATCCTCTCGCTGCACCACGGTCAGCTGCCGAGTCGTCGACGAGTCAGACGAGGACGACGAATTGCTGGTCCGGGATGGAGGAGGAGGGTTCAAGCCTGAACGTAGCCGCCTGCCGCGTAGGTGCGCCGCTGGCGGCGGGGGCAGCGGCGGCGGTTACGTATACGCCTTGCGTATTCGCCGGCCGGTGCCCGGGTAATGAGGGAAGCAAGCGCCCGCCCACAAGGGATGCGGCCTCGCGTCACGAAGGTGGGAAGGGGGCAGTCAGCAACATGCGCCGATCCCCGTGTCGATGTCGGTGATAATAAAGTACACCGGGTATGGCAGTCACACGCCATCTACCCTCGTAAGGCTGCACACAATTATAGGAAGCGCACCTCTACAAGTGCTTTTCGGACGCCCGTTTATTACGTCTGCAAAATGGAATAATTTCCAGTTGTACTGAGAAATTACTTGTCGACGGGGAAATCGAAAGCCACAGTTTCTGCCGAGAGATGTCGATCAGAAGTATCTTGTCGACCGGCTGTTGGCAATACAGCCTCTCTTTGACCAGTTGTTTTTAGCGTCTCTTCTGTCTGGTCTCCGTTTCGTCGTTCTCACTGTTCTCAAGTTTCTGAAGTTTCTTTGCTAATAAATGTTCTGCGAATGCTCGTTTTTCGTGACGCGCGTGGTTCTTTTGCTTAGTTCCCCTCACTCCGTCAGAGTGCATCGTCGTCCGATTACGTGCGTACAGGCTGTCGTGTTATTGCGAATTTCTGCGCTTTCTGGAAATTTTTATTTCTGGGAGGATGTTTACTGGTCGAGAGCAATCCATTTCCCAATGGACATCGACGCTTTTGAGAGGGTTGTGTTGTTTGTTTGAGGGAAGAGCCGGGAACGTTCGCTGCTTTTTTGCTACTGTCAAATGACGGCGCATTTAGAGGGATTAAAGGGATGCAATCTGGCACTTCACAGCGCCGTCAATCGCACGTAATAAGGGCTGTCGAGATATGGGTGACCTTTTATCGGCTTGGAAGGAGAGCGCCCAGGGGAGGCCACGTGATTTCCTTTGAAACAGGCGGGGAGGCATACCAACAAGGAGAGTAACGCCTTGACACCGTGACGAATGCTGGTTTTATCGCCCTCTCGGCCTTCGGCCAGCCGGGGACATGTGCATGGCTAAAGATGGGGGTGACCAGGGACGCCCTCTGGTTGGGGAGGCGTGAAGGGGTGATAATTAGCGTCGACGAAGACAGTGCGATTCATCTGAATATAACTACTCGTCGTGGCGCACCCAATTGTATATATTTCAGGGCTTGCAGTACAGTGGCAGGGAATAGACTTCAGTACGGGTGAAGTTTTAATGAGCGCGTGGACGTTCTACAGTAGAACGCACATGCCAAAGTCCCTGGTGGCAGAGCCGTCAGTTTACTAGAAAGTACGGTCAGGAGAAATTTCTCTCTATTTAGGACGAGTTGTAGTTGCCTTTGAATGACTGTTAAATCGGAAGCATTTCATATGTTATGCGCGCAGTTGATTAAAGGAGGTTGGACAAGCCGAATTCTATTAGAAATCGGAGAAGTTTCCAAGAAATGTCAAGATTTTTGGGAGGTTTCATAGAGGCGGGAAGCTCCTGCCAACAGTGTGAAAGCTGATACCATGCGGGTTTGGTAAAGATGGTCTAAGTAAGTATGATGTTTGGTGGCCTGGGTACAAGAATGCTCGCTGAGAGGGGTCGTCTAGCTTGGACCCGTACGCACCGCACGAACCGAACAAAATGTCTTGTCTTTGGCTAAGAGACAGTTCTCCAGCTTAGCCAAGAAACTATAGGGTGCGTGCGATAGGCACCTGTGCTGATGCGGATTCCGGCATGATGAATAGTATTTAAGAGGTCATAACTTTGAAGTTGACGCTGAGCCGTATACAATGCTGTCATAGACCCAAACACATCGAATGAGAGTCCTATCCAACCGCAAGAGAGATACGATCGGCACTCCATGTAGTACCACTAAGGGTGCGAAGTAGGTATCGCTATTAGCGATGCTCATCAACCCTGTAGCTTTCCGACTGGTTTTGTAGGTTGCGTTCTTTGATTGATCTAAAAAGCTGCAGAGCTGAGTGGTGGGGGTGAAAATGGTTTTGATTTTGAGTTGTTTCAGAATCTTGCCTATACGGTCCGTGATGTTTCTGATATACGGCAGTGTGACCTTGTAAGTGTTTCCTTTGGGAGGACTGCGTGCGGTGTTCTTTGGGCGTTGTGCTCCTTCACCTCTTGGATTGAGTATTCATTAGCTTGATGAGCATTTTCCTGATCAATTTCGTTCAAAACCACAGCGGCATTGCCTTTACCTGCTGTGTGATATTATCGTTGCTGTTTAAATTTCTTAGCGGTGCACTCTGCGTGTTGGGAGGCTGCTCTTAGGGGGTTATGCCTTACGCAGAATTCTGGAACTCTCTCCTCGAATTTCCTCTGCTATGTGGACAGTGTTCGTATTCCAGACTCGATTTGTGAGATACCTATGGGCACTGCCGAGGCTCTAACCGCGAAGTTGCCTCAGCGAGAATCGCTTTCTTCCGGAGACAGTTGTTGGTCTAATGAGTTTACCACTGTGCGGTGTAGTTAAAGCCTGGGTGGGATTTCCTTCTTTTCTGTAAGCCGGTCGCATTTCTGTACTTGGTTTCTAGAAATGTGTGTCTTTTTTGCAGTCATCGTACTGTAGGTAATGCGGTCAATGGTGTCCTAATCTTCCGCTCGGAGCGTGTTACTGATAGGTAGGTGCAGTTCATAGAGGGCCTTGTCAGTGAAAGCAATATCCCGGCGGGTTTGGTGTATACCCTGCTCAGTGACAGATGACAGGCGTGTACTTCAATGTACTCTTATTTATTAGCAGTGCAGAAATCAGTAAAGTTATTTAAATTGCTTTAAGACTATTATAAGTGATTATACAAAAAGATTGTGTTATACCCTTACAGAGGTCAATTACAATGAATAATTGTTACCTATTAATACCGAGCATCATTAATTAAACAAGATATTAAATAAAAATATGGAAATAATTAAATATGAGTTGACATTATTTTAATTTAATTATACAAATAAATTGACTTGAGGTTTTTCGCAATGAAAAATACAATTTGCTGTGGCCACTACTAGACAAATCTAAGAATTAATACTGCAACACTCAATGAAAGAAATAATGTATCCATAAAATCAAAACATTTAAAGGAAATAAATGTAAAAACCACATCTTATACTCTAGAAAATTATTAATAAGCCGTTAACGGAACCATAAAATTATAATTCATATTGAAAGTGGGAAAATATATTCTCCCAAAATTATATATATTATTCATTTGATATGATATTCAGCTTATGAATCTTCAGTGGCGGGCAGAGGGAGGAGCTTATTGTCCTAGGTCCTAACTTAATTGAGATCGTAATTGTTTTTTCATTTAAAACAAAGTTATTTACTTCTATTTTAAATTAACCGCTTTAAGTTATTTCTGTTGCATGGAGAAATAAATAATGTTCATGATTTGGGGAGGAACCTATTGAAATATGTGGCTTTCTATGATCTACTATCCTTAGGTCCCTTGTTTTGCCTGGAGTCTTCTGGCAAACATTTATTAATTATAATTTCTCCCAAGAAATTTCGATAAGGGTTGGCATAGGAGCTGGTCCAAGTATAATTCACAATTTCAATCTAGGGATTAATTATCTATAACCCCTAATAACTATTTTACGATTTACCATTTGTTCGTAATGTTCATAAACAATATTTGACCAACCAGAAAAATTATAATCCGTACCTAATGATTGTTAAATAGCCACACAATCATCAAGGATTTAAAAATAATAACATATCAAAAAATACAAGCATTTTAACAACAAATGCAGTAAATGTACTATAAAAATATAAAAAAAATATTAGTAGTACACCAAAACCCTTATGGAAATGACATAAAATTCATTTCTTAAAAACTCGTAAACTCCTTAACAATATTAAAAAACAAAAACAAATTGACTGAACACGCTCGGGTTGTGTTATTAAAAGGATAACTCCGTTACAACTTTCCAAAACACAATTTAAGGGAGCTATAAATGCGTATAAGAAATCTTTTCAGTGCGAAGAAACCGGGAATTTATTGTTCAAAGAAGAATGCAAGGCGAATAAAAACGAACACTGTAATTTTATAAGTTACAAGACTGCATTTGTTGACTGAGACTTACGGCGGCATGGAACAAAGAGAAATTTCTCAAAGCAGGGAGCCGTGAGATTACGAACTCAATGAATTTGCTTTAAATTGTGCTGAGTTTGTACAGGGCCAAAGAACACGCACAAGTTTGTAGTAGTGTTTCTGTGTAGGTTTATTTACATTATAATGACAGCTTTACGTTAATAGTTGAAAGAATAAATATAAAGAAAACGCTGTCTGCGGTATTTTTTTAAATTTTGCGTCTCCGTCGACGCAACGCGTCTCTGAAGCCTTGTTGGGCATGGAGTGTCTGGAGTAGGAATAATCCGCAGTTATGCTACTTTTTGTCAAGTCTCGCTTACTTTGTCAATACTTGCTGAAGCCTCGCAATTTACGTCGCAGTCAGTGTCTTTATCCGTTCAGCCAGGGGCTCGACGCTATTAGTAACTGGGGTTGCCAGACGGTCACCCTACTATAGATCCGCGGTGTCTGGAATTGCTCAACTTCCGTGACTTCTCGGAGCGTAGTTAACCCTTGTGTCTACAGTAGTTACCCGGGTAACCTCTAAAAGTTAAAATATCAATTTTGTACTACTGAGATTGCTTCTTTTTTCTAAACGTCGAGTTATTCGTTAATTAACCTCAAATTAATATTATTGTGCAGATATGTGCCCCTAAAACTTATCATCACAAAGATATATTGATTTAATTTTTAAAGCACCCTTAAGTATTCTGTTCACCCTTACCAGCCTCACTTTGATATCTTAATTTCGGGGTATTGGGAGGGAGCCCAGGATTTTTGAAGGGGGCCTGAAATTAGCCCAAAATCATGCCGCAAGAATTTTAGAAAGTGGGGGTAATAGCTTTACCGACGTGGACGCAGAGGTTGCAGTGTCAATTGTGTTAAAAGATCTGAAAGGGAAAGGAACATGATACCAGGGAAGATTTTGGACATTTCTCGTATCAACGAGCATCAGCTAACATTTTTGTTCGCTTAGGAGAAATCTCGTCTGTTTGTATATGTCCTCGGATACCTTTTGAGGACAGAGCTGTCTGTACATGATATACCCTTCTTGCTCTCTCTTCCCTTCTGGCAATGACATAAGTGGGAAGAACAAGGTATATAATTCCGTTTTCACTGATACTATTTCAACTTTAAGAAGGGAGTCCGCAATAGTATTTCGCAGAGACAGCGGCGCGAATAAAATAGATTCGTAGTCGTTATAGCGGATGGTAATGTGCAATCAAGGTTACAAAGAAATGGAAGTTTCGTTCTACGTGAGTGCTAATGTAAATTTTGAGTTAGAATAAAAATGGTAATCATTTTTATTATTAATTTCTTTACAATAATTATTTTAAATGTTGTTTCTACGTTTCCTGTGCTTTTATCCCCCCTACTTCAGCCAGAATAAATGCTGTTTTGCGTGCCTTTTGCAGTAAAAATAAATGCTTATTTGCTTGTCTATTTTCGGTAAAGTAAATGCCGGAACCACGGGAATAACCAGTGGCGCTTTCTTTGGGTGTGCAAGTTTGTGTGTCAACGCCCAAGGAAATGCAAAACATAATTCCTTTGAATTTATTTATATTTTTTCCATTTATTCGGTCTTCCTTCCCGATTAATTGATTGATTGATTTTTTCGTGTTTCCAGGCGCGTCAACTGCTTCGGTCATTAGTCCCCTTAGTGCATGTTTTTCTCTCGGGAGATGGCGGTGACCTTCCCCCGCTGGATGGCGAGATTCGGCACCAACCTACCGTCGGCTAGTGGGGTTTCCCCCAACCAGGACTCTCCCACCAGCGGGGCACCGCCCCAGTCGGGACAAGCTCTAAGCTCCCGACCGGTCTCCCGGAATATATGGTAGTGTGGTGCATGTTAGTGTAAGTGTGTGTGTAAGGGGAGAGGATAGGACAAGAAGAGAGTAAGAGGAAGGACAGATCGCGCGCGGTCCGTGGCCCGTTTGTTTGGGTACTGCTCCGGCATTCGCCTGGCATTGATCCGAGAAACCACGGAAAACTACCGATCAGAGCAGCCGGCCGCTAGAATTCTCCTCCAGACAGCGACTGAATTCGACCTAGCTGAAAAGCTAGTGTCGAAAATCCAACCGCCATCAGGGCTCGAACCTGGGACCTCCCGGACAGAAGCGCTGCAGTGACATCAGTTGATGCACGAAGCTACCACTACCGGTTTCCCTTTCGAGGCACAAGCGCGTCCATGCAGTGCACGAGCGCAGTTCAGGCATGGACGGAAGACGCTGGGGGCTTTGGCGAATGCCTCCAACGTCTTCAGGTCGGATCGGGAGAATGCAGTGCATGGGCGCGACGTCCCCGAACTCAAGAACAAAGCGCACCAAGGTGTTGGATCTCGATTTAACGACCTGCTGGAGGGCGAGCGTCCGTGATGCTGATATTCAGAGTTGCAGCTTTAGTGCTACTCATTACGTTAGCGTTATTTTTGGATAAGGATAGTGAAAAAGTGGAGCAATTGCATTCCTTGCCTTTCGTATGAAGAAAAATAAGATACCTGATAATATTTCAGGATTTAATTTTTACAACGAGAACTGAAGAATGGGAAAAGTGTGGAGCTTGTCTTTTTAAATACTATAAAATCTCTTATTCTAATCTTTGCAATAGAAAATACAACACCCTCATTGTTACTTTTGCGACTATCTTTCCTTTACTCTTCCAACATTATAATTTAAAACAAATAAGGATTTTGTTTCCATAATTTCATTTTACTCTAAATATGAAAACAAAATGAGTGGTGTGGGGTTAACACTTACCTTCACTGCCAACTCCCTAGGTCCAGAGTGAGGAGACGCGACTGGTTATAACTCATCTTTCGGTTTAGATTTATTGTTAATTCTGCAATTAAGTATAGTAACTTGGTGGCAGAATATCTTAACCTTACATACATTAAACTAGCATTCATTAACAAAAAGTTACAAAAAAGGAGTTAATTAAATAATAATAATAATAATAATAATAATAATAATTAATAATAATAAATAGTACATAAAATCACCACGGAAACCTTACTCAACTTCACTTCACTGCATAACACTTAACTGTGACGCATTTCTTTCACACTCGCTTTTCTTCTTCTTCTTCTCGCATTCCTTTCCCTCCACTTCACTTCATAACATTACACTGCACTGCACTGCACTGCACTGTACAGCATGAATAATAATAATAAAATTATAACAATTATAAAGATAATAATAACAATACTACAACTGATATTTATACTAACAATTAAATAACTTACTTTGTAGGAAATACTACTAATCTAACAGTGGAAAATTAACATTGATACAATAACCTAATATATAATTAACTAGAAAACTAATTTATTTTTAAAGTTGCTCAAGCTTTGAGGAAAGGGTTCTAAGATTGGCGCAGGCAAACTGTTCCAGTCTCTAATAGTTCGGTTTGTAAATGAAAACTTCCCGACATCCGTTTTCTGTATTCTTGTCTTAATTTTATGCACGTGATCCGCTCTACCGAAGTATGTAGGTTTTTCTAAACGACGGTGTATTTTATTCCAAGCAGGATAGCCTGCGTATGCTTTGTACATAGCATAGAGTCGCAGCTTAATCCGCCTCTTTTCGAGTGATTCCCATGCACCTCTATTTTTTGATCCTCTGAAAGTAAATTTCGATGCTCTGCGCTGGACCTTTTCTAGATTTCCTTGCTGCGATATTCTGTACGGGTCCCAACATACCGCGCCATATTCTAATACGGGTCGGACTAGTGACATATATGCTAATTCTTTACCTCTCACTGTACTCTTCTTTAGGATCCGCATAACGAAATGTAGAGATCTCCAGGCTTTTCCCACAACGAAATTTACCTGATTTTCCCCAGCTCAATTTACTATTAATTGAATTCCTAAATATTTGCAAGATGTGACTGTAGGTATGACTTTGTTGTTCAATTTGTACACAGTTTCACCATAACTTCGACCCCTACCAAACGTGATGGCTTTACTTTTTGAACTGTTTATTTCCATGCCATTTGTTTTTGCACAGGAGTGTAATTTGTCTGTGTCTCACTGCAAAATATTCACGGCCTCCTCTGATTCGATAACCCGATAGATGATACAGTCATCAGCAAAGAGTCTTACGTTTGAAGCTAAATTTTTTGGCAAGTCATTCACGAAGGCGAGAAACATGAGAGGTCCAATGACACTTCCTTGTGGAATCCCTGACGTAACACTTGCGGAGGTTGATAGATGTCTTCCGATTCGAACCTGTTGTTTCCTATCACGTAATAGTTCGTTTATCCAAGCCACCACCCTAGTGTCTATACCCGAATCTATTAATTTATTTACAAGACGATCGTGAGGAACAACATCAAAAGCTTTGGCAAAATCTATTACTATATTACTAATTTTTCTGTCGCGTAATCCTGCATTGAAATAGTGCCCTTCTTCCAGGTACTGTACATCAGACTAAGCTTAAAATTAATCTACGTTTCATAGTTCCAGTAACGATTGAAAAATTTTTCTTTGAATTCATTAATAGTAGCAGGTAAAGGATCCAGTGTGTCTGCCCACACTTGCGCTTGATAAGAGCATCTGATAAAAAATTTCCACCTTTTTATTGTCGGGTAAATTGTACAAGCTGAAGAAGTTTTCGACAGTCTTAATAAATATGCAAGGCTTTTCTCTACTATGAGCACTGAACGTTAATCCCGGTAGAATAGTTATTGTAGTCGGATGCGATGGAAAAGAGATCGAAGGCATATTCTTGATTTTCTCCTGAATATCAGCTACTTTCGCTTCAACTTCTGTTTATTCTGACTAAGTAACTGTATTTTCTGCTCGTTACCTTTCACTTGAGTTTTCAATTCCAAAATATTTTTACTAACTTCTGTTTGTGAGTTCTTAACAATTTAATGGATTTGCTATATTCTTCAAGCGATCTTTCCACTTTATCTTCTACTACTGTTATCTTTGCCTCAATTACTTAGTTGTTTTCTTCAAAATTAGATTTAACCTATTGTATCAGAGTATTGAAATCCTCTTTTAATTCTGCTTTGATTCCAACAGCTTCCGTTAATTTAATTCTAACGCCTGGGTTGTTTCTACCAAGTCTTCGGCAAGTTTCGACAGTTGATGACTTTGCTCATCTAACCTAGCCGTAATTCGTTAAATTTTGTTGCTCAATATTATTAGAAATTCTTCTTGTTGCGAGATGTCTACAGCTCCTGCGGCGGTCTCTCGCATCCCAATCGCCAAGCCTCTCTATCATTCCAATCGTCTTCTTCAAGGCCTCTTTTCTGCATGTCCTTCATAACTTGCTTTTGCCATTCTTCTCTGGGTCTACCTCTTTTTCTTCTGTCTAAGGGGAGCCATTCAGAGATTTTTCTGGGCCATCTTCATAGCCGAGCCTTTTCACGTGACCAAACCATTTTAATCTTCGTGTTTCCATTTCCTCTAAAATCGATTTCTGTATTTGCATTCTTTTCAAAATTTCATCATTTCTTGTTCACAATCAGCAAGATCAGTTCTTGTTTCAGATACTGAAATGCATTTTCACACTTTGTCGACCATATTCACTTCACATTCTTCTTCTGTAACTGGTTTAGTGGTGCCGAGATCATTGCTCTATTCTTAATGAATTTGGAATAATAAGCAACCTTACCTAAGAATGAGCTGAGTTGTTTCACATCTTGAGGTGCTGGCATTCTTGTATTGCTTCAATATTTTTCTTTGTTGGTCGAATTCCATGCTTGTCCACTACGTGGCCTAAATAGTTTATAGAAGTCTTAAACAATTCACATTTCTCCCAATTACATTTGAGTCCATTGTCTTTTAACAATTGTAACAGCATCCGCAAATTCTGCTTATGTTTTTCTTACGTTTTGCCTGTAACAATAATATCATCCAAGAAGTTAGCGCAATTTGGTACTTTCTCCGTAATTTGTTGCAGAAACCTTTGAAATATCGCGGGCGAGCTGGCGATGCCATACGGAAGCATTTGAAACTGATACAAACCATCATTTGTATTAATTACCATATTTTCTTAGATTCTTCATCCAACTCTAACTGCAGATAAGCTTCGGATAAATCTATTTTCGTGAAACATTCACCTTGTAGTTTCGCAAATATTTCTTCTGGTTTTGGCATAGGATAGTGGTCTATTAACATTTGTGGATTTAATGTAACTTTAAAATCTCCACACAACCTTAGTTTACCGTTTGGTTTTTTATAATTACCACTGGAGTGGCCCACTCTGCATTATTAACTGGTTTGAGCACTCCTTCTTGTACCCATCGTTGCAATTCTTGTCTTACTTGCTCTTGCAAATCCAATGGCACCGGTCTTGCTTTACAAAATTTTGGTTGACCATTTTCTTTCATCGTTATGTGAGCTTTATATGTTGTGCAATGACCTAGGCCTTCTGAAAACACTTCGGAAAACTCTTCATATATTTTCTTTATTTCTGCACATTTACTTGTGTTGTCGATTGATATGACATTATCTTCTACCGTGAAACCAAGAGAGTTTATGCCTTCCATTCCCAATATATTTTGTACATCATATCGGTTCACTATGACAAAACGTAACTTTCGTTGTATTCCTTTATATCTTGCAGTCACTTCTACTTGACCTTTTACTGGGATGTTTATTTCTTGATATGATTTTAACTGCTTTACTGCTGGAACATCTCGGTGCACCTAACTTTTGATATGTTATTAGATTTATTAGATTTGCTGTAGCCCCTGTATCGATCTGGAACTCCATATTTCTTCCTAACATTTCCAATTGCACTCTTATCTTTCTTCCTTGTGATTAATTCAAAATCATATTCACCGTATGTATTTGGTCTACCTCCATTTCTTCCGACTGCTTGGTGCTACGTTTCACACTCTTTGGGTTTTCTCTTGGGTTTTCCTGTTTTCTGCCCGCCATTTGTTTCTTCTTTAGCAAACACTTTGTATGTGTCCGATCTTTTTGCAGAATTACATTTTGCCTCTTTAAACCAACACTGACTTCGTTTAAGGTTATTTTCACAACCTGGGCATGATTTGAATTTTTCTTCTGCTCGTTCTTTCTCCTTTGTGACTTTGCTCACTTCTTCTGTTGTCTTCATCTGCTTTACTAGATTTTCAGACATTTCGTGTGTTGTAGCAATCTTCATCACTTCTTCCAGTGTTGGTTCTTCTTTCCGTATTGCATCTATACGCACTTGATTTATCGGGGTATGTAATTAACCATATCTCGAATCATATTATTTGCATATGACTCTGCACAGTCACCTTTATCGCACTTAACTTTGCATGATTTCGCTAAACCTTTCAGCTCTACCACCCATTCCGCATGTGATTAACCTGGTTTTAATTTCGTTTGAAAAACTTATATCTTGAGGTCACTACATGTATTCTCTCTTCAAAATGATCGGCCAGTTTTAGTTTCAATTGACTGAATGTTAATTTTCTGGGATCTTCTTCTGAGCATATTTTCTTTATCGTAATGAAGGTTTCTTCTCCCACACACGACAAAAAATGTGCACGCTGCTGTGCTTAATTTGTCACTAGATGTGCTTCCAAGTGCTGCTCAAAACGTTCTATATAAACTGTCCAGTCCTCCTGATCTTTACTATATGGTGGAAATACCGGAATCTGCTGGACCTGTTGTTTCTGCATCTCCAATTCTTTCATTAACATTCTCATCTGTTCTTGATGTTGTGTTTGTAATATCGCGATCACTTGCGTTATTTGCTCCATTGTTCTTCACGCGTCTTGTTCTTATATCATCGTCGCCAATGTTGTATTTGCAGGATGCAAGGTAAGTTAAACAGTCAGTGTTTAATAACCATTTACTTTCACCAATAACTAATACACAGAACAACGTAACAAATACTGTACAATAATCCTTAACGGCCTTCTTGCCTTGCCGAGCCTTATCGCCAGCAGTGGCGATAAGCGTCGTTACGCGATAGCTGGCCGCAGTCGCCTCGAGTCTCCTAGTAGCGCGCGGCGGGTTACGCCGCGGTCGGGAGTGTAGCGAGGGGCGGCAGTGGCCCCGAGGCGGGGCCGGCACGCTGTGACGTAGCAAGCGCCGGCGGCAGCCTGAGTCCTTGTAGCGCGCAGCAGATTACGCCGGGCGAGTGCGGCGGTGGTAGCTAAGCGAAGCGGTAACTGAACGGGAGCGCCCTGCTCCCGGCCATGCCTTTATACTCCACCGCCTGGTGAAGGGAGAGGGGAGGGGCTGTGCCCCTCCACTAGCGGCGCGGCGGAGCGTAACTCCGTCTCGTCCTCTGATTGGGGGGATATCACAAATGGCAACCAACGCACATAACCCTTTCTTCCCTTCACCTCTTGTGGCTGACTCCGCAATCCTAACCATCTCAAGAATGGCATCCGTTGTCGACCGTCCTTTCCTGAAGCCGTATTGTGTAGGTGGCAAATCTATCCCTCCCACCAAGTGCTTCTCAAGTCTTGAGAGGATTAGCCTTTCAAGTAATTTGCCCATGGTATCCAAGAGGCAGAGCGGCCTATAAGACGAAGTCTGATCTATTGGCTTGAAACCCTTCCGAAGAATAAGTTTCTGTTTCTTCCACCGCCTGTGGAATGTGCCCTCCCTAAGGCAGCAATTGAACAAAGATAACAGGCAGTCAGGATACAGCTCAACAACAATCTTCAGCATATCATTTGGGATCCCGTCTATACCCGGCGCTTTCCCACACTTTATCGTTGATGCAGCATTCCGCAGTTCATTCCGCAGTGAACAAACCTTTTTCGTCAAGGGAAAAGTCCTTCGGTCTTTCTCTTACCCAGCGATCTCTTGTAGGAAAAAGATCGCATATTATTTCCCTCACCCAACGTGGATCATCTAGGCCAGGTGTCTTCCAGTCAACCTTGGGGCCTGGCCTACAAAATTGTGGCCAAGAATCTCAAGGATCTTTGTCAATATCTTCTAAAAGCATCTTCCAGCATCTGGCTTTGCTTCTTTTAATTTCCTTCTTGAGTAGCTTACGACAACTCACGTACAGATATCTAAGAAAGGGATTAGTCGTGGCTCTCGTCGCTAATCTTCGCGTCGCTAATCTTCGCGCCAAGAACTGTAGTTCTTGCGCAACTCCGCTATTTCAGACGTCCACCAATAGACTTGAGGTTTACTCCTAAGCCCTCTGCGTCTGGGCATCGATGCATTACACGCAGCTATCGCTGTCTCTCTGGTTTCCCGAGCTATTCCTTCGAGGGAATCCGTACTTCTCATCCAGCCCATGGTCCTCATCTGCCTAGATTCCTCCAGGGGGGCTTTGGCCTTATCTACATTCAGCTTCTTTACATTCCAAGGAGCTCTGCCTTTGTTATATCGAGCCACCTTAGGGTAACATTTCTCATTAATGGCGTAAAAAAAACTAATATATAGATGGTCGCTAAGCGACTCCTCCTCAAGTACTTCCCAGTCCTTAACACTTCTGCTCAGCTTTGCGGAGCCTATGGAAATATCCAGGATAGAGGAGGCATTGCCACGTTGGAAAGTATACTTATCACCGTTGTTTAAAATAACTAGGTAATTTCTTGCAACAAACTTGCAGACAATAACTCCTCTCTTATCTGACCTAGTCTCCCCCCGTTCTGGCGATTTACTATTGAAATCGCCTCCTATAAGTACTTCGCCTTTTACCGACATTACGCTTGCTTCAAGCTCGTCGATATCCTTCTTATATTTCTCAAGCTGTTCGTTCAGAGAGAAGTAACAACTGTAAATCCTCACGTTATTCACCTCCACCCACACGAATCCAAACTTCGTCAAACATATTTTTAAATGCTAAATTATTTGGTAAAAAAAATGTTAGTTTTTATTCTGTTAAGAATTATTTTTCAGAAAGTTTCAATAATTTGCGATAATTTCAATTCCAAAATAAAATATTCATTACTAGAGCACTTGTTCATGTTGACAATTCAGAAAATGTAGCAAATAAGTTTGCAACTGTTAAGTAAGAAATGTTGTATGGGAGACTCCTTTGTTATGAATGAACTGACTGATTCTGAACAGCATTCTCAGATGCTAAGACCCAATATAGAGAGAAATTCTTGTACTAACGTTCTTGGTTTAAAGTGTAATACAAGTCTAAATCAAAAGTGAGTTTTATTGAATTTTTATGAAAGATCCATTACCTTTTTTGATTTCAAAAATTAACACTTCATTTTACTTTCATCTTGTCTTATCCTATTATTTACTCACAAACTGAACAATACACCTATGCACCCTACTTACTACTACGAGTTTTGAAGAGAAGTTTTGAGCGAGTTTCACTTTTTGTTGGTGTTATTTATATATTTATTGTCTGAGAAATATGTCGAATGTCTGCAATGCTCCTTGTGCTGTTTGGCAATGTGTCAAACATATTTTTAAATGCTAAATTATTTGGTAAAAAATTGTTAGTACACAAAGCTTCTTGTTAAGAATTATTATACCTGCTCTTCTTGAGGAGTCCTGGTACCACGTAGCTGCGTCAGATGTATCAAATTGTACGCTGACTATCAACAGGTCAGCCCTTCTTTCAGCTGCGACCTGAGTTAGGAGGTCTTGCGCCTGCTTACTTTTCCTCAGGTTAATCTGAATAACCCTGAGCATACTTATTCTTGATTTTGTTTTTGTTACGAGCAGCGATAAAAGAGGTACATCTGTTACTACCTAGCATATGATTATTGCTCTGATTTCTTTCCTTGCAAAGGATGCAGCGAGCTTCACCTCTGCAATCCTTGGCGAGGTGTCCCTCTACCCCACACTTGTAACAGGTGTTCCTCGTGTCAGGGCCCTTACATACGGTTGATATATGACCGTAGTCAAGACATCTATAGCATCTAGCTAGTTGTTGCCTTTCCTTTATCCGACAGTTTATCTATCCTATTTTAGTTTTCTCCTTTGCCACCAGGTCTGAAGCTAACTCCGTTGGCAGAAGGACAGACAACATTTGTACACCGCCGTATCCCCTCCTCAATCGGCAGGAGTCGGCGATCTGTTCTGCCTGCACCTTGACTTCCCTTTCCCCTTCCATTTCCCTGATTTCAATTAGCGTTTTGGTGTTAGCATATTCACCTTGGCCTGAGCACCAACCGCCTTTCCTACCGCCTCATTTAAGGAAGTTATATTTCCGCTCTTACCTAAACAATGAGCAACTCCTTCGTTTGTGTCCTGCGGATAGACATGATCTCAGCCCCATATTCCTTAGGGTCTACTTCCTTCTTATGATATCAACGTAGGATTCTCCTTCCTTGGCCGACACTTTGATCGCTTGCTTTAGTGTGCGACCTTCTTGGAGCCTACCTGCTTCTGTTTCTTTCTTCCTGTTCTTCTTCCTATGTTCCTTCGGGAAACCCTTCCATTCCTGTGTAGCTTCACTCCCATTTGCTATTGCTACTATTTCATCCCCTTCCTTTTTCTCCTTTTTATCGTATCCACTACTTTCCATCGGTGGGCTAGGCGCGACCCTCTTCTTGTTTTCTTGGCGAGCCAACTCTTTACTCTTTTCCAGTCTGTCAGCCCCTTTATGACTCGTGGGGCACTTCTGCAGTTGTGTTTTACTCACCAAGAGTTGGTCCCAGAACTCTCCTTTCTCTACTGTCATTACTTGACATTTATTCTTGATCATATCTACTTTTTCTATGGCTTTAGTCAATGCTTCCTTCACCGTTGTGGGATTATTGCGTCCCTTAGCATTTTATACCTTCTGCCAGGTTGGAAAATACAAGTTAAAGAAAAGAGTAGTGGAGAGTAGGGAAGTAGGAAAGTGAAGAGTAAGCACAGCAACAGAATAGAGAAGTAAGAGAAATGAATGACTCCCTAGCCCTCGAAACCTAATAGCGTCGGGGTCGAAATCACAAGGGGTCGAGAGTGACCAAAATAGGATAGTTGAAGAAGTGGGCACAAGTAAGTGGAAGCAGTGCCGCACTAGGGGCCCTCCTCCTTTACCCGGGCTTGGGACCGGCAGTGACTGCTGTCGTAAACATGCAGCAGCCGCAGGCGGAGTTGTTGTTATTGTTATTGTTATTATTATTATTATTATTATTATTATTATTTATTATTATTACTGTCTGCGTTTGTGAAGTTTTGTTAGAATAACTTGAAGGTTTTTTAAAAAGATTTTCAAATTTTCAGTTAGTCTGTGATATCTGCACTAAACCCATGGTTTTGTTGCAGTAAAGTCAGTGATGGATATTTCAAAGTCTTTTTCTTTTATAAGATGAGTGTGATTGGTGTAGGGTACAAAACTAATAAAAATGCATGTCCCACCATACGCATGATGTGCATTCTTAATATTTTGAGCTGCTAGCTAAAGAGAAGCCTCGTATGTGTGTTATCTCGTTCTTTGGTCAGCCAGTGTTCTGTAAAGCACAGTATTGAAATGTGGTTGAGCTTCACCTCAAGTAATACTTTTATATCAGTGAGTTTGTTATTCTGTGATTGTGCATTTTTATGAAGAATGTGAAGATAGATTTTATTTTTGTGTATTGTCAACTTTCCTGCTGATGTTTGCTACTACAGGGTATAGATATAAGTGAATTTTCAGTTGCAACATAAGTTGTATTTACGGATGGGACAGGAAGTAGGAAGTGTGGTGAAGGAGGTGGAGAGGGTGAGAGAGGTGTGGAGGAGGGTGAAAGAAGGGGAGTGGGTAAACCAGGCATGGAGGTGAGAGGATGTGGAGAGGGTAAGAGAGCTGTGGCGGCAGCTGAAGGATGTGGAGTGGCAGGACAGGTGTGGAAGTAGGGGAAGGATTTGGTGGGGGGCAAGAGAGGACTGGAGGCTGGTGAAAGAGGAGTGAGCAAGGGGTGTGTGGAAGGAGAGGTGGAAGATTGGGTGGGAGATGGATGTGAGAATGATTCAGTGACTTCGCCCCAGTAATTTTAATGTTTTAAGGTTGTTTGATGCTTCTTCAATGCTTGAAATTTTTCTATTCTTTCTCATTAAGTTTCTTTTTCTTGTTGTGCTTTGATCTTTCTTTGATAAGAGATTTTTTTTCCTTTGCTGACTGATCGTTAATATGGAAGTATCTTTAGGACATTCTCTTTTCCACACTACAGACAGAATACAAAATCTGAGGATCATCACCAGTATTTTACAAAATGCTCAAACATTAATATGAAAAGTGAATTAATGGTAAGGTAGCTGGAATAAGAAACTGGCTCCAGATAAAAAATAGACATGCTGTTAAAAAAACAATGTAATATCTAATATAAAACAAAAATCATTACTATGGAATTAACTATTCATTTATCATCTGAAAGGAAATAAAATCATTATAACACGGATTGTAAATCGGATTAATAGGCTACCAATGATACATTATATCGACATGTGAAATGGAGTACTAGTTAAAGTCGCGTAATGTATAAATTCCTAGAGTTAGCAAGAAATTCATTCAGGCATACTAAGGAATTCCTCAAAGCTTAGTTTAGGTGAACTATTATAATTTCTGCCTGGTTTCTAATTTTAACTGATGCAGAGTAAATTGTATGAAATTTCTAAAGTAAATTATGGTTTACAATAACATGTTTCCTGATGGTCTCGTCTTTGTCAGTACTGCTTGCCGAATTCAGGCCAGAGTTTTCAAATAGACCATCTTCAATTTCACTATCACTCACCATTGCACTTAAATTTGCTTCTCAAAAGATCTTTAATACCTGGACATAGTGCAAAAGTTGTGTTAGCCAAGAAGACGAAGTCCACAAACGTGTAGACACAGTTGGTTTGTGTGGTGAAGCAGATAGAACCTTTTTTCACAAACTTGAAAATGCCATTTGCAGATAGTACAATTTTACTTTATCTGTATGTCAGAAACTAAGCTATGCAAATCAATATAAATTTGAGATTACGTACATTTTATTGCTACCATTATAACCTTAGTTTAAAAAGTCGTTTTTGGAAAAAGTCTTAGATAGAACCTTTTTACTTCAACATAGCAATTTGTTAAACAACAGTCAAGAGTAGAGGAGTTATGTTTGTATTACAATTTTTCAAAAATGAAGAGGGTATACAATCAGGTCCATGGCCCTTTTTCTTATCAAGATTCGTAATTTCATTGAATACTTCAGTCTGGGATGTATCCAGTTATTCAATTGGTGGGATCAAATGTCCTTACAGATTGTCTGTAGAAATATTAAATTTTTTATCAATAAAAACTGACTGGAAATAATCAGTAAATGGGTCAAATTCCTGCCAGTAATTTGCTGCTCAATCTTCATAGATAAGTATTTTTGGTGGCCCATGGTACCTCTTAATATAATTAGAGAATTTCCAAAAAGCTTTAAATTTGTAAATAGTGAAAATAAGTATTTTTATATAGAATAATCATGTTTAGTGTAAGTTTTACAACTTTTTGAAATTCTGAGAAGTACAAATGGATGATTTGAGAATGAAAATTTCTAGCAATTGTGAGCAATCCTTTTTTGAATTCGCAATTTCCTTAAATCGTTCGAGTACCATATGTTGATTTAGGAATTAAATTCTTCAGAACATACAAATCATTTAACTCAATTTTAAAAAATTTATTACTAATTAACTCATAATTAACTTCGTCAAAATTATAGTTCACTTAACTTTCAACTACTTGATTGTGAAGTGAAGTTTCCTGTGAGATTTTTATAATCAAGATCTGGGTGATATGTGCCTATATTCAATTTTCAACTGTTTATTGAAAATATTTTTTGATATTTTAAAGATCTTACTGCGTTTAACAGTTATGATCTAATTATCAGGGCCCGGATTTTAATGACAAGTCATATATTTTTTTGAGCATTCGGGTGACTTTTAAAACAATTAATGAACGAATCCAGGTGTTGTCGATTCGAAAAACGTACTTTTATTGTGCACATAAAGTCATATTTACGCCGTTTTTAGTAAAAGGCCATATTTTGGCCAAATTTCCCCCAAAATGCATACATATGTCATATTTTTACGGACAAAAAAATAAAAAGCTTGAAAATGTGTCTCGCATCACAATGTAGCAGGTATATAGTTACAAATAAACTCGACAATTATACAGCAAAGAATTATTTGAAACGTAAGTGAATTTGAACGGAGTGAGTTGAGCTCTTGGTCATGTGGCTGAAAAAGTGTACAACAAATTGCCGAGTGTTCTTCAGCGAAATCTTGGATATTCTACAATGTGCAAAATTATCAGAATAATTGCAGGAAATGCCGCAACATTTGCAGACAATGAATCAAAGCTGCACTGCAGTGACATCGCCGCCTTCAGATGCGCTCCGGACATCATGTGATGTGCAGAGGTGCTTTCCCAGATACAAATCTATCCTCGGCAACAACCGTAGGTCTTTTAAGATGAAAAACCTCAAAATACACCTAGTGATCCAATGCAACTCTCTAGAAACTGAAGATTGAGAGGAAATTGGTAAACATTAAACGAGAAGTATGCAGTAGGAAAGCAAGACCTTTTGTTTGATGGTTTTATTTTACTGAACTTGATTTGTTTGACAGACACAAGCTTTTTTTAACGTTAGTTCCTAAGACTGCAAACCGTATGTACCATACTCACAATCTGTTCTTGAGTGAATTTTGTAATAATGTTATACCTAAAAAAAGCGACGAGATCTAAAAAAAAATCAACTTGTATAACATCATGTTTTACTTTTTAAGGTCATATTTATATAGGTATTAGGTCATAAATGCTTGCATATTTCGCTGATTTTTAGGTCATTAAAATCCAGGCCCTACTAATTATAAACACCCTAAAACACTGTAAAATTTCTTCAGGTACACACCTTTCGCAGATATAACTAACTTTGTTGTATTAATCACGGGTCAAGGTTTCAGCAAACTTTCTCATTTTCAGGTACACAAACTTTAATTTAATAATAAAACCTTATTTGCAACACTATTAAACATAGCATGTAGTTGCCTTTGTCATTTTCATGTTTTTGGAGTATGAGAAGCATTGGAATCTAAAAATGAAAAGAAAACCATTAATTTAACTATACAAATTTTTGTGTGTTAAGTAGTCAGAAAGAAAGTACCCATTACTGAGTAATAGCTCACCTTCTTTGTTGTAACAAATTACATGATGTATCAGATAACGCCTCCATGTAATCTCAGAAGCGAGTGAAATCGTGAAATGAAATCTGATGGAAGAATATGATAATAATGAGTGTAGTGTACCAAGATACAGGAACCAGGACGCATTGGTAGGGAGAAAGGAGGGTGGGTGGTTCACTGGTAGTTCGGGGGAGAGGAGAGAAAGCTCTTGATTGTTTGCTGGGTGGAATGGTGGAAGGGGAGGGGAGAGATTGTGGTAACAACTGGTAGAAAACTTATTATAACACTTAAAACTTGAAAGCAAAGTATAATAATTAGATAAGCAATTATGATTCAATTACTGAATTTAAAACCTTATATGTTTTGTTGAATTAGTATGTTGTTTTATGAATTTAGAATAATATGCATTCTGTACCGAGAATTTTATACACTGGTTCATTGTTATTCTATGCCTAGTAAGAGAATTTTCTCTATTGATGAGCTGGTTAATGTTGAGTTTATGTTCATTTATTCTAACTTGTAATTTTCTCTTTGATTTTCGTGCATTTTGAAGAGGGCAGTCTAAGCGAGTTAATAAGTAAATGGTGTTCTGTCCTTTTCTTGGGTCTTTTCTCGTCTTAATGAGATTTTCCTTAGTTAGGATTATATTTATTAGACCTACATAGAATTCTACTCCTTGAGTTCGTTTTACTTTGTTATCAATGTTTTTATTTTATAAACTGAAATGAATTTCCAATCTTTTTCTTGGATCATTTCTGATGTAGATCGTAAATTTAAACTTCTATTTGTGTCAATTAGATTCAAACATATTTTCACAATATGTTGGAAAATGATTATTTATTCATAATTTTCTTTGTTGAAAATTTAAAAAATTGCATTGGCAAAGTTACCATAGAAATCGGCAACTTTGTCAAGTGTTAAAGGGTGGAAATTTAATAAAAAAAATATTAGTTACTTTTTTGATCTAAAATTTATTAGATGATTTACATATCAGAACATACTAGATATTTATGAATTATTATAAGTGATATTATTAAAAGTAAATTTTGAAAAATATTTGTTAATATAAATTAACTTATCATTTGGAAAATTAAAATTTTAAGGATCCTCAATGTTAAATGCATATATTTTTACGTATTTATGGTAAGCTTTAACATTTAGTTTACATTTAAGTAAAGAATCAAAATCATTAAAAAGTCATTTTCCATATGGGTAATCATGATAAAATAAAATCGTGCACAAATAATAAAAATGAGTAATTTGAAAAAGCATTTTATAAGAATGAGGTAAAATGATAGATCAATAAAAGGTCCTGATGCAACATAATCAAGTTGCAATGTTATGTCTAAATAATACATAAATTAACCTCAGATACAGAAGCTGGAAGAGATATGCTCAGTGGTGTAGCTTCAGTTAGTGTCACTTGGAGCAAAGCTAATGGTATCCCCTCCCAGGAATTAAGTATAAAAATATATTTTGATGCATAGATTATACATTTTATTTATTACAATAAACAGGCAATTGCCCAATTTTTTCATACTTATTACAATTATTCTATAAGATGTAAGTGTTGAAGGAAAATATGAATTCACGTCGGTAACAAATTAGTTAAAATCCTTAAGATAAATCGATTTTATTTAATTTAGAAATTGTGTTATGTACAAGGAAAAACGATAATTCTTTTGCAATCAGTTTATTACAGTGAAGCCACAATCCAAATCCAATCCCAAACACAAGCTAGGTCACAACCAAAGTCCCAGGAGATGTACCTATGCGAAGCCAAGTTTCAGTCCGCCAGAAGAATCGCACACCGTAGCACACGCACGTCAACCAGAACTCACTACTGTCACTAGGCACTCTATTACTGCTTCCGAAATGTCACTGTCTACCGCCCCGGACGGGGCCCTATATACACACGCCCCGAGGCATCTGAGCGAGTCTCTCACTTCCCGGCTTCGTTGCGGGGAATCGAGGGGAAATGCCCCTCCGGTGACCGCCTTGCCGACGCGGTCCGGTGCCTACGGAAAAGCGCCGCCGCTTGCTCTACCCCTGGTGGCGTCTTCCCGTATTGCTCGTTCCTTCTCTGGCCGCGCCCCCCGGCGCAACACTGCAGCGGCCACAGTGGGCCGCAACTATACTGTCCGGTACAGTATGCCCACCTCACCGAACCTCGTGGGCACAAATGCTGTGATACATAGCACCCTCCCCTCTTATTCTGTTTGATAGGGTTCATATCTCTTGCGCAAACTCTTGCTGCGATTTTTCGGCTCGACCCGCTCCAGTGGCTCCACGTGCTCCCCTGGGTGGGGCTCCAGCTGCTGGTGATTAGGATTCTCCGACTCCTGGTGTGGTCGTTGAACCGAGATGCTTCGATACGGACCGTGCCGAGATAAGGACCTTGGACGGCGACTCCTCTTGTCCAGCTCCTTCGATTTCCGCTGTGGAGCGACGCCTCGGCTGCCACCAGTCTCCTCCTCCGGTGCTGACAGCTCCTGTTGACCGTTGTCGGGCGCCCCTCGACGGCCTGTCTTGCAGTTCATCGGTTGAGGGCACTCCGTTCGTTGCTGCTCTCCCGGCAGGTCCTGGTGCACCTGCTCGAACTGGGCGTCGTGTTGTGACTGCTCGGGTTGGGTGTACTGTGGCGCCTGCTCCGGGCCCCGTTAGGCCTGCCGGGGGTGAATCCTGTCGCGGCTGCTCTAGCTCGAACGACCCATGGGGTCCTGGCTGGCGGAGGTGTTCTTGCTGCTGCCGAGAAGGCCGCTTGCTCCCCTGCAAGAAAGGATTATCAGCTGTGTCGCTCGGAGAGAAGGTTTCTGTGCTCGGAGAGAAGTCCCCCGGGCTGTCGAGGTCCTTCACCGGAAAATGTCGTGGCCGCAACTGCTCCTGATGCCTTCTAACCAGTATGTCCCTAGTCTTGACCGTATAACACCTTGATCCTTCTTTTACTACCGTCCCGGGGATCCAAAGAGGTGAATCCTTATGAGTCTTGAGCATTGCCCTAGCGCCCTCTTCGAACCTCGGCTGCTCAGTGCTGTACGTCTTTTTCCTCGGGCAAAATAAGACAATAACGTTCGAGGTTGTCGACCATGAAGCCTCTGCGCCGCACTAGTTCCTTCTCTTCCCGGAAGAGCTCTGTATGATAAGAGCTCTAGCACTGCTTCTTGTTGATCCCTGCTTTCAAATTTCGCCTTGTTCATCACACTTTTGAAAGTTTGTACAAAACGCTCTGCCTCCCCATTGGAACGCGGATGAAGAGGGGCCAGAATATGCTCAATCCAGTTGGTTTGACACAATTTCTGAAACAACTCCCCCGTAAACTTGGGCCCATTGTCTTAGACTATTGTTGCCGGTAATCCCTCTATGGAAAATACTGACTGAAGCGCTCGAACTGTGCAATCCGTCGTGCTAGTCATGCGAATTACGTAAGGGAAACCTGATGGAATCATCTACTAAAATTAACCACATACTTCCTTGAACAGGGCCCGCGAAGTAATGTGGATTCTCTCCCAAACCTCGTGAGGCTCCGGCCATTCCTTAAAACAGCTTCCTGGACTCTTCTGAAAAGCCTGGCATGGCTGACACAAACTGACCCTGGTTTCTATATCTCTATCAATGTTAGGCCAGTAACAGTATTTCCTGGCCAGTTGTTTGATGAGGACAATTCCCCAGTGTCCCTTGTGCAATGCTTAGGACCCTCTGTCTCAAGCTTGCGGAATGACCACCCTCACCTGGTCTTCGGCTTCTAACAGCAGGACTTTCCTCTCCCTGAACTTCCACAGTGGGTTGGACTCCAAATTATCTGCGGGACTCCTTTTACCTGACCTGATAAAAGCCTCAGGGCTTGCCAGTTGAGCGTCCTGGCCGGTCTGTGCGGCTATCACTCGCTGGTCCAGGGGAAACTGAAAAACTGCTTCCTCTTGAAGTTGATCTAGCTGCTGGCATTCCAGCTCTTGTTCGTCGAACCTATTATCTGGTCGCACCGGCAGCCTGGATAGAGCATCTGCATTGCCATGTTGAGCTGTGGATCTACACATAATGCGGTAATTATAATTCGACAGGAACAGAGCCCATCTTTGCAGCTTCCGCGGTGTATTATCCGGGATCCTCTTCGGATGAAACAACTCCACCAGGGGCTTATGGTCTGTAACGATCAGGAACTTGTTCCCAGGGAAATATTCATTAAACTTACGCACTCCAAATATTATTGATAGTGCCTCAATTTGAGCTTACGTACGCTGATGGATATTGAGCGTTTTGGACGCAAACGCGATGGGGTGTTCCTGCCCCATTTCGTCTTTCTGCGACAACACCGCTCCAATCCCGTAGTCAGACGCGTCCGTCGCCAGGATGACTGTTCTGTCTGGGTCGAAATGCCTCTGTTTCATTGCCTTCACGAGTGCCTTTCTAATTTTTTTCAAACGCTCTGCTGCAGGCTGGCGACCACAAAAACCTGGCGCCCTTCCTACGTAGAGCGTTGAGCGGTGCCGCTACCTCGGAAAAGTCTTGAATGAACTTGGTATAATAATTTGCCTTACCTAGAAATGATGCATCAGCTTAAGGCCCCTAGGAGGAGAAATATTCACAATTGCTTCGACATTGGTTGTCTAGGCCTAATGCCCTCTTTATCTATCATGCGATCTAGATAAGTTATGTAGGGCTTAAAGAACTCGCACTTTTTTAGTTTTGCTTTTAAACCGGCCGCCTGCAGCCTTTCAAATACGTCCCTTAGGTTCTGAATATGCTCTTTATTTGTCCTACCTGTTACTACAATATCATCCAGATAGATCATACTGCCAGGCACTCCCGCTATGAATTGCTCCAGGTACTTTGAAAAATTTTAGCTGCTGATGCCACCCCGAACGGCAGTTTCTCATACTGAAACAACCCTAAACACAGTTTTCCCTGTCAGACATCGCTTAGACTCCTCGTCTAATGGAAGCTGTAAGTAGGCATTCCGAAGATTATTTTAGAAAAATATTTACCCCCAGCTATCTTCTGGAATAATTCCTCTGGACGGCGAATAGGATATGATGGGCTGTCCGGGTGACCCCGCGCCGAAGGCTGGGGTGCCGACGTTTGGCAGTACAGCCCTGAAGAGGACCGCGATATGTCGGTCGAAACTTCGGCACCCCAGCCTTCGACGCGGCGTCACCCGGACAGCCCAGATCATGACTATATCTGCGGAAGCCTACGATACCGGAGAATAGGAATATTTTTCAATCTCGAGCTGCGCATTCACCGTGGATTTAAAGTACCCACACAAACGGCCGTCCCGTCTGCTTTCTTCGCCACTACCAACGGCGTAGCCCAAACACTAGTTTTAACTGGCGTAATAATACCAAGCTTTTGCAATCTCACCAATTCGCTATTCACCTGCTCCCGCAGTGCTAGAGGAACGGGCCGCGCTTTGCAGTGCCAAGGAACTGCACAGTCTCTCAGCTGGATGTGTGCTTCCCAATCGCTGGCTTTCCCGAGACTACCCTGGAACAAATTTTCAAAATCTTTGCCCAAAACTTCAATTTCGCCGAAAGGCACCGTTTCAGACACCAAAATTGAGGACCGGATAAATTTGAAGTGGAAGGCACAAAACACGTCCATCCCCATCACATTGGTCGTGTCTTCCCTATTCACCCCTGTGATAGTTCCTTCTTGGTGCACTCCCTTGTAACCAATCACTGCCCGAAAAATACATTTAACGTAAATTTTGTCTTTGCCGAAAGAACACAGGTTTAGGTTAGACCTACTGCATTGTGGTACCCCTGATCTGCGATATGTTCGCAAATTAATCAAAGTGACCGGTGAACCAATGTCTACTTGGAACTTGATGTTCTCGCCTGCTACCTCCAAATCCACGAACACTGTTTTCGTTTTCACTGCTGATCACCTCATTCACCATATTTACCTCTTCTTCTTTGTCTTTCTTGGTACCTGAGGACCCCCTTGACTTCTTTTGACACACCGACTGAATGTGACCTGTTACGCCACAAAAAAGAACACTTCACATTTCTGAATTTACACTTATCTCTGCTATGCGACACTCCACAGAATCTGCATGACTTGAAGTCCGGCTTCCGCGGGCTCTTTGCTTTTTTTAAATTTATTTTACGTCAAAAAAGCAGTTAAAAACTGCGTATGACGTTCTATGGGGAAAGTGAATTGTGTGCACATTTTCAAAATTCTGTGTTCCCTACACTAAGTCATATACTACTTAAATTTTGAAAGAAAAAAACAGCTTCCATTTAATAAAATCAATTTTCAAGGATAAAAAGGCAATAAATTTTGGCTCTTATCCATGTTGTCCTTCGGAATAATACTTCCTGTCGCGACAACATGGAAACGATAATTTGAATAATTGTATTTCCCACTGAATTCTAGAAGATGTGCACAGAAAATGAAGTTACATTCATGTCCAGAAGCAAAACAAGGGGCCATCTCAGCATTTGCTCAATGGATCAGGGAAACTGAACGAAAAACCTGATCGAGATGGCGGTCATTGGCCCGGAGGCTGCAATAAATTACTTGTTACAGGTTGTTTATACACATTTATACAGTTCAAATGTTAAATAATACATTATGTATCATTGTTAAAATTAATGTTACTTTTCTTGTGATGCTCAGTATAGTCTCTAATTGTATAGAAACATTTATGCAGCAGAAACGATTTCACTTGTGATTTAAACGTTTCTATCGAATTAATAGTTTAATGTCATCTGGCAAAGTGTTGTAAAATAATGTACATGTATTGTATGTGAATTTTTTGTAATGGGCTGTTGATACTGTCACCTGATGAATATGATTTCTACGTCGAGTGTTATATTAATAGACATCGGCATTTTTTGAAAATATATTCCCGCCCTTAAGCAACTCACTTTTGACAAAAATCACTGATGCGTAAATAAAAAGACACGGTAATTGTAGAATTCCTAGATTAATGAAGAGAGGCTTACATGAATCACGTGGGTGGAATTTGGTTATTATTCGTACAATTCGTTTTTGTAATCTAAAAGTCTGGGAGCTATAAGATGTATTTCCCCAGAATATTATGCCATATCTCAGGCGGGAATGAACATTGGCGAAGTATACACAACGCGCAGTATGAAGGCTGACTGAATTTGCAAGAATTCTGAACGCGGAGCATAATGAACATAATGTTGTGTTCAATTCATTTAAGGCTAAATGTACCGACACTAGTTCCATTTGTCGCCACCGCGTGGGAGCACCAAAATAAGCAAAATTTACTAGACTTCTCACGTCTGAACGAATTGTCCGATATTCGATCTGTAAACGGCATTGAACTCCTTTTTAAAATAGAATTCACGCTACGATGCCGTTTTTTCAAAAACTATTTCCAAAAATTTTTTTTAAATGATTTCTCATAGTTCCGGTGGGAAATTAAAAAATGTGGGCTTATTGCGCGATGACGACGTGCTTCCTGAATCCAACGCCGTGTCAATCATGCAAATCGGATGAATAGGAGCGGCGTAAAGTGAAATTTCGGAAAACATACCTGAGCCCCCCCCTCCCCCTTCTCGCTTCGCGCAGTCACCCGATCCTCCCTCGACGCGGCCGAACGGCGGGCTGCGGGCTGCGGCACGGGAGGAGGCCGGGCAGGCAATGGTTTCGTCCCTTTCAATCTCAATATATTTTTCTCCACTTATCAAACTAGTGATGCTGTAACACAACCAAACGGTCTCATATCATCTGTAATAGTCGTATAAAACTATATATCTTGTTCACATATTTCCGTCTTCCTTCGAATACCATCAACAAGTTATTTGAGGCACTACTCAAAATATCAATTCCGATTTGGAAACTGATTTCAAAAAGAAAATTGAACTAATTGTGTAAATATCACCAATATTCCATCACCTAACATCTTATTTTACATACATTTTACTTCTAAGATCTTCCGTTATCATTCCACTACCAGAAAGAATCAGCCGAAATTAGCACGAGCTCTTTATCCTGAGTCTCGATTTTTGATCTCAAAACGGCGTTTGTCTCGTTGATAGACTTCACCTGATGAATCTGTTTTCCCAAGTAACATTTTAAAACTGTTTACGTACTTTCGGACAAATTTGAAAAAATGGTAAAATAGCGTGCAGGCCAGATGTCTCCAGAATCCAACGCCATATCATACACTGAAATAAGATAAATAGAATTCAATAGAGAAATGTAGAGAACAGAAAACCTTCAGTAACGTTAACATTCTCTTTCGCGGCACTGCCCGACGATCTCTTGGCTAGAGTCTAATGGCTGGATTCTAATGTAATTACATATGTTTCGGTGTACTGTTCTGAAATTTGTGATCTTGGCAAATTGTTAAAATCTTAACAAATATCTAAATTTTTCGTCACATATTTTGTACAGTGTCATGTATTTTACACATTTTGCTGATTCTACAATTTTTTACAAATCTACCAATTTTCTTGAAATTATTAATTTTGAAAAACGTTTTCTTTTAAATTTGTTGTGTTTTTAGCAATAACCATATTTTGTCTTAAACTAATTCAGAAATGTCTCACGTAAAGATATTGAAGAGAAAAAAGTTTTTCTGCTCGTCCTTGAGTTTTCTACGTGCGTTCCATTGATTTAATTGCTGACTGAGATAAATAAATTCTCTTACACAAACAGTAAGCAGAGAAAGTATTTATTTTTAAATTCGATTTAATGAATATTTTATTAATAGAATTTAAAATTGTTAACATTTTACTTTCTTCCTCTTCTCTATCCCCTTCTCAATCTAAGAAGAGAAAGTTATGTAATTGTGCACCGGAAAACTCTTTTTGCCGGGCCCTGGTAGCGTAAAAGTGGATAAATTCTGTTGCTATATAATAATAATTTACTTCTTCTAACTAGTGGTGTAGCGAGAATGCATATTTTATGGGTCCTTGATACCTAAAAATCGATTGACGCCAAAACGTGTCTGTCCGTTTGCGGTCAACGCTAACGCCTAAACCGTTCTGCGGATTTTCTCCAAAATTGTTATTCCCCAATCTACCTGAAAGAACCTGAGCCTTTGGGAGTTTCGAACGGATATTATGATTTTTGATGGTACTTTACATTAAGTTTCAAAACCGTTTTCAAAATCTTCTCAAAACGTCACCAAATTATTTGATTAAATTTTGTCCTCGGGTAGCGTACAGAACGCAAGAGAAATGTGCAATTATGGTGTTTGTTGACATCCCTTATTTTAGAAAATTAGTGACGTGCAATTTTTGGGCGTCTTCCTACAACTAAAATATTGATATTTTTTTCCCTTACTGAAATCTGTTCTGACAGATCTGGAAATAAGATCATGTGCAATGGTTGAAAAATATGAGTTTTGTTCGTGCAATTTGGGACAAAGTAAATGCAATTAAAACAATTGTAACTTTTTCTCAAAATGAGCTCCAATTTTTTTGTTTAAAGACTGTAAAATATGTTGCTAGTCTCATTTTCGCCCAACCCACCGTATTTGCGAAGATTGCAAAGGTCATGTACAGTTTATTGCAAAACCGCGTTGTTTTAGAGTAATTTGAGAATGAAATTGATCTATATATTAAAAATATCTCAAAAACCACTTCAATTTTTTTCTTGGGATAGAAGGGACGCTTAAAAGAATTCCATTTTCGTTGAACTCTATCAATTTTCGAAAATTGCAAATTTAGAAATAATGCCAGAAAGTACGTGATTTATCCTCGCTAGCTTTTATTTAAAATTGTATTGTAAGGATACTTACACAGTGTAATTGTACTAAATGTTTTGTAATGAAATTTGATATACAGGTTACATATTGCAGGAAAATCTAATTTTACATATTGGCTTTTTAGCATTTTCCTTATATATTTATGTTCATATTTTGCAATTTCACTCTACAATTTTTTCCGGATTTCTCGTGGCAAACTACGCTCAAGCTGGGAACTGAGAATAGTACATTGCTGATCGCACATAGTTTATAGACAGGGTTGAGCAATATTTAAATACTTGTATTTGAAATATGTATTTTTGTATTCAAAAAACTTTTGATTTTTTGGGCATATATTTTGCAGATATATTTAAATACATAAAATAGATGTATTAAAAAAAGGAATACTTCTATTATTGTAAATACAAATGAAAAAGAAGATAACAAAAATAGTTTGTTTTCCTTTGATTCTGCTAGTGAATGCCCCTTATTGAATCCAAAAAGCTGCAGATTTTGATTTCTCTTCATTTTTATGTGATAACTCTAAATCTTTAAAAATCTAAACAATTATCCGACTTTATTTTTCTTGTAACACAAGTTTATGTTCATCCGCGCCAGTTGAATGACTTCTCTGCGCGTTTTATACATTCGCCAACTAGGAGTTTATTGCCTGATGATTTGTTTCAGAGAGTAGTCGTTTTAAGAAAATTCCATTTTATGTGATTTTTGATATTGTTATTTTCAGAAATTTGCATGACTGTCAATTAATTTATTGTAATTGGCAATAACACTATACCGTTCCAATAAAAAATATGCAATACAATTTATTTACGCATTTTGAGTATTTCAAGTATTTTAAATGTATGTATTATTCGAATCAAAAAGTAAAGTTTTTTGAGTATGCATTTAAATACTAATTTACAAAGTTTTAGGGCAAACTATTTCAATAGTATTAAATTTTAAGTAATTTGCCCAATCCTGAACCGAGCTAACTACCTTCTATTACCGATCGTTCTCCCGTCCTTTCTGTGAGACGCTCACAGCGAGTATGCTTGTCATCTGCCCTTTATGTATGTTTGATAAGTCTCACTCAAGACGCGAGAAAAATAAGCAAGTTTTTGGCAGATTCGACAGTGTACTCATTACACAGTTTCGGAGGTGTCAGATATGCCTAAACACCTTGAGTTTGGTCATAGAGGAGACCAAAAGGAAATTAGCAATTGTGAGATACAATTATGCTTTATAATTTTTAATTATACAGTATTGTTGTACATAACCATCCATTTTAATAAATGGATAGATCTCGACCATGAATATTTTATATTGTCAAATGTTCATTTCAGTATACTATATACTATTCTTTTAATGAAATGAAATAAATTTAATAGGTAAGCTTTGTCAATTAAATTTTGGTAATGTTTTGAAAGTCCTCACATTGTGATTGCCCCAAGGACGTCGTCGCTACATAATTATTTTGCATTTGAACACAAATCGTACATGTTTAATTATATCAGTTAACTTCAAATTATCCGAGCAAAAATTAATTTATTCATTCGGGCTAAAATATGTTCTTTATTATTACGTATTATTCCTGACACTGTATTGTCATCTGCGATCACTGACAAATGCTACATGAAGACACACAGGGTTGCTTTCACTCTAGTTGTCAATATGTTCAGATACCATCCGCCTCAGTCAGGAAGTTCCAATTACTCGAAGCATTTATTTTAGATGTTGAAACCCTCGCCTTTCCCTAGCTTGAAATAAATAGGAAATAAAACTTGATTGGAATAAATAGGAAAAATGGTTTTCCAAAAAATAGCACCCACACTTCTCAAGAACAAATAAAATACTCTCGTATAATACTAGAATAAATTTAATATTTAAATAAAAGCAGTCTTGACGAGCACTACAATAAGAAAGTAAAGTATTTACATACAGTTAACATATATTTAAATACGAAGTATATTAAAAGTTGCTGTTCCATATTGCAACACTAGAATGGCTAGTGTTGGCATCTTCCTTGGAGCCGTTTTGTCGCATATTTGCTGTGATGTAAGCAGTTATTTACCTAGTATGATCATTCAGCATGTTCTGGCAATATTATAACCGAAAGTGCATATATATATATTATAACACGCCCACCTACTACCTTCCAGCCGGTGGCGATGAAGGGTGAAACTATGAATGCTCGTGAAGCGAGCTTTAAATTCTCAGGAAGCAGGATCTTTCGGGTATGAGAAAGGTCTGAACCCTTGACACAATGAATTATATAAAATTCTGGTAAAATGAGCATATATTCAGTAAAACAAATTACACAGCGGCACAAATATACAATAAGTATGTACTTTACGTAGATGGTCACTGCAAAGAAAACAGAAACAAAAGAACAGAAATAACACAACCATAAGAGAATGTACAGGCGTCACCTTGACTGCCTGATTACTTCAATACGCACTATTTACAATACTTTTGCTTTGACCTCCTTCTCAATTACTTCGTGTACCTCATTTAACTTTTGTTAATCTAAAATTTTCTCCGTTCACGGCCCTTTAAGTGATTCTCTACAATTATTCTTTTATAGACTTCACAGAGATCAGCCTTGAGCTGCGCATTTATTACAACGCTGTTAACTCTAGCACAAGAATAAACGTGACACACACGTTACTAAATCGTACCCTTTACAAAATTATAGCAACTGATTATTCCTGACGTCATACAATGGAAACAATACTTTCGATAAGATTACTTTTACATTACATGAAAATTATAATTTACTTTAGAAAAGTTGTACAAGGTATGGCCTTTAAACGAATTTACTGGTGCGTACAGCGAATGAAATCAAACTGCCGCTCATACGTTCGAAATATTTCCCAGTAACTATTTGGAACTTTCACCTATTTTAGGACGCTACGACTGGCGTTTAAAGCTACACAGTTTCCTAACAAGTTGCCGCATAGAAGTTGCCAGTTCTTTACCTCGACATTTCCTTCCCGCTCGCCGTCAGTTAACCTTGGGGTGTTCGGTCGCTCGCAGTCCTCGCCACGTCACTCGACTGGTTTGATGTCCCGCGGTCGCACCTCTTCTTTCGCTCGATCTCAGGATGACGCCACACGTCCAAATTCCAAACCTTTCTCTCGTCCTCAGGCTCGTACCGTCTACGGATTGGTCCAAGTCTTTCTCGCCTACGCTTGAGTGTTGAGTCGTCCTTCTGCCGCCTGCCGCGTACCCGTTGCTCGCGCTTCCAGTTTTAAATAACTAACGTGCTTGAATTGACTACTTCTAGCACTCGGCCGACATACCACACTTTGAGCGTGCGTGGTCGTGGCGTACAAAATTAAATACTGGATTTCGTTCAGAGTCCTTCTGCGCGAATTTACTTCGATGATGAAACTATTTCAAGTTCGAGCAGTCACAACGCTTGCTTACTCGCGTAATGTTAGTGCAAATGCTGTACATGCACTTTGCTTCTGAATTCTATCACTTATCACCGCGTTTCTTAAATCAGCTTTACTAAAGCAAGTAAAATTATACTCCTGCACTAACCGATTACTACCGCTGAAGAATTTAGTTGAGTCGCCGTCGCTGTCGAAGTCGTAAGAGAGCTCTACCGAAGTGCGTCACGGTATTTATGCAACTCCGCCTGGGGAAAAATTTCTGGAGGGGTGAATTTTCTCCTCCTTCGCGCCCTCTCGAGAAAATATTATCCGCTAACTTTGGACATCAGAGTGCGGAAACCTGCGGGTAGATGTCGCCTTCTCGGACCATCGCTCCGCCGCGTACCCTATTTCTTAGTTCTCTGGTTTTTTCTAGTGACTTATGGTGGCGTTACGGGTTCGTATAACCCCGTGACGTCACAAATATATATATGCATTTTTCAGTAAAAATCGAAAGGGATTGTTTCTGGATTTGTCCCGAGTAGTTGGGTATCTAACCATAGATACCTCTCAAGAGGCCCGAGTCTTCATGGTTTTCTTTCGATTTCTACGGGTTATGGAAATTTGTAGTATAGATCACTGAAAAATCTTTAACCCATTAACTCCCAACTTATTTTTTTATTTTATATTTCACTTTTATTGATTACATTTATTATTGGAGTTAGTGAAATACTGGAAATTAAAACAAAACTTAGTTGTCACTTCTAGTTTTTTATTTATGTGTCGATCTATAAATAGACCGCTGGGCGATTACGATTCTAACAGAAAATGTGCAACCCACAATACACTAAACTGAAACTTAATTTTTATATTATATTTATTTGTTCTATGAAAACATTTACGCAAATAAAGTTTGAATTAGTCTATTAACAATTTTAAAACAATGCATTTCTTTTCCAATGTATGGGAAGGTTCGAAACAATTTCGACAAAGCGTTACATTGCATTTCTGACAGAAAGTTAGTGGCCTTCCTTTACATCCATCACACTGACAGTGCCTTTGAGATGCTTGCCTAAATAATGACCTTTCCCAGCATATCTAGTAAAATGTTTCTGTGTGATGACAAGCTTGGGCGACCCACTGTCCGTCGTGTAGCATACATCTTCAAATATTGCACAGTGATATTTCTGTGAAATTCTAGAAGATCCAAAGACTCTTTTCCATGAACTGTTCTGTACAGAATCCAAGCATTCATCAGTGCTATATTCATAATTCTTGTGAAAAGGGGCCAATACCACTTTTCCCTCTAATTGAAACATTGTATTTTCCCCCAAGCCAGTCGTGGTGATTCACGCCTCCCATGTGAACATTTAATTTTTTATTTCTTGAGGTTGGCATATATTTATTCTCGTTCCGAAGGCTTTACTCTACCGACTTGTAGGAGCGATTGGTTTTAAAGTATCAACATTTGTTCCTACTGAAACAGCCTTGTTGTCGTGCCATCTGACAAAAAATACTTCACCAATTTCATTAAAAGTATAATTGTACGAACATCTTGGCAATTATTGAATTTCTTTTCCTGTCAAAAGAGGGCAACTTGGAAGTCTGTTTTCTCTTATTGTGCCTGTAGCTCTCATTCCAATTTCTTTCAAATGTACTAATAGATCTCTGCTGGTAAAAAAGTTTTCAAGACCACCCGAATTCCAAGACAAATTTTTTCCAGTCGCTTTCAGCCTTGCCAATAGATTCCAGTTCTTTTCCACAATACAGATCAAAATTGTAACAATAAACATTGGAAATGCACAATGCTCACAACTTGTAACCAAATCGAATGGGTATTCCCTTACAAATTGTTTGAGCCTGTTGTGACCATAGCCTCTCAATTGACAAATTCTCTTCGAAACACCCAAATTGCTGAAATGATGAATTTAGTGTCGTAATTAGAAATTTAACTTTGAAACCTTTGTCTATCATATTTTCTTGTGCGCTGTTTTTGTCACAAAAATGCTGATATCGTTTTATTTTCTGTAAACGATTTCTTGACAATGCGTTTATCACAATATCGATTCCTAAATAGTCTTCTGACCAATATATTCTCTCTGAGGGTAAAATATGATACCCGGAAAGCAGCAAAATTCCTGAAAACACTTTTAGTTCATCTACATCTAAGGTAAATTCAGAACAATTTTGTGAAGTGGTCGCATTATAAACCGATTGTTTCACAATATTTTCGAACGTATTTTCGTAGTTAATTATCATTTCAGTGAGTTGGAGTGGAGTCAAGTCTTTCAGTGGTTATTTTCAGTTCTTTTCGAGTAATATTGGGACATGAGCGTTGTGTCACACAGTGTTGAATATGTCCTCTTTTTGGTATGTAGAGAGCTTAAATTTCTTTCTAAACCAAAATACTTATTGTTGACATACACAATATGGGTCATTTCAGGTGGACAAAAACGCTTGCGTGTTCCTCAAAATACTAGCAATAAATAATTACTTTACCGTTCTGGACGCGGGAGAATCTCAGCAAGCATGTATCTATAGATTCTTGAAGTTTTTGTAATTTTTCGATTTTGTAGCAGCCTCATATAATCGTCGCAACTTTTATGCCCATTTCAAGACTCGAAGCACTGGTGTGGTCTCGGAAGGTCATTTTCCTTCGTCAATATTTAGTACTATCCTCCAAGCTTCAACTTAGGCACAACATTCGGGACGTTACAGAAGAGAAATCGTCAAGAAACTATTGTGCAGAAACAGAGTGTTTCTCAGCAAAAGAACATAAGAATTGAGGTATGTCAAATCTCCCCCGCACGAGTTCCATGCCCTCCTGGGAAGTCCGGCGCATCTACGAGCAAGGGCAACATCCCTTTACTCCGCACTCATTTCCCCTCCAAATCTAAAGAGAAGTGTACAGGCTGAAACGGCGCGCAGAGGGGAATAATGGCGTCATTCGAAAATATGTTCGCCAGATTTGTTGTATCAAACAATCGAAATTTGAATTATGATTCTATTCTTTACTATTTATTACTATTTATGTTTATTTTCCTTTTAATCTGCATTTTATAAACATTTCTGCCATGGGGCAGGAACATGTTATAATGGCCATTTCTTTCCATGTTTTCGTTTTATTTTTAAATAATTCAATTATTCATTTATTTAGCAACAATCAAATAAATTAACAATTCTCGCTTACGGACGGACAGCGTTTTTTTCTGTTTTTCAAGAATTTTTGTCTGTTAAACCTCCTAAGCTGAACGTTAATGCTATTATATCACTAGTAAGTACAAATGATTACAAAATCAAAATAATTACTTTTACTCTCAATTAGGAATTTCAAATAGACTAATTATTATTTTATTTTAGTGGATAATTTCTTTGATGAGAAACTAGGAATTAATAGAGCAAAATTTGTGACAATAACTGTCAAGTAACTTTTCCCAACGATTGTCATGGTTCAGGTATCCAGTGACGTACCGCCACTCCGAGACATTTGCACACTTACTTTCCCGCCAATTTCTCTGGACGCAGTGCCCGCGAGCTGTAGTGAGCTTGTTACCTTGCCCGCTATCTTCATGTGCCTGATTTAATTGAAGAGAAGACGGTGATTTCTTTCATTTGAAATGACTCTCTATTTGTAACTTAGAATTGACAACCAATCTTCCTAATTAGGCTGGCGAAACTGAAAGACTTATCAGGTGATCTTCCCAGTTTGCATGTGCATTAGTAAAATTTAAGGTAGTTTTGAAATATTGGGCTCTCTTATACTCATAGATCTCGTCATTCGAGGATCCAAAATTTCAGGTAGGAGCACTTCTTTGTAGCAGAACACAAGTTTCTGTATCATTTTATTCTCCCAGAAACCGTCATCGCGGTGAATAATTTCGTGATGCATGTCCTTTGGGGTCCATACAACGAAATGGCATGTACTTTTCCCTGAGATTTGAAGCTGGCCCTGAATTTGATAATAATAATCGCTTCTTTTTTTAAGTTTCAAAGTCTTTTTATCAATGCAGAATTTTTTTATGTTATTGCAGGCCTCCTGTATTGTCATATTTTTAGCGGATTTTGGACATTTTATTTCCAATATTGAATCTTCTCCGACCAAACCGTCAGGGGAATCTCCAAGAAAACCATGAATTGTATGAACAAAGAGACCGCATTTTTGAACAACTAGGCCTGTTTTTTCTTGAAAACAATCAAAAGCGCGTGATTAATTTTCACTTCCGTACATCATGGCACTTGATCGGAAATGATCATAAAGTAGTTTTTTAGCGACAGGAGCCCACTTGTTAGACTGCCTCTTACAAACATACCCGAAATTTGATGCGGTGAGTCTGTCTTTTCTTTCCATGTGCCATCTCTCAGATTCTGCCTGCCCTCTTGTTGCTATTTCAAGTTTTACTATTTCCTCTTTATTAAGTGACAATTGCAATATCTTCTTATCTTTCATTGTTGTCAGTTCGTTATCCTCTATGTCCACCTGCATAGCACACACACCGTAGTCAGCTAACCCGTTCTGGCTCTCGTTATGATACGCTGCCCCTGATCTCACTTTCTTTCCGTTCTTTCCCTCTTGCCGTGCCTTGAAGAGTGACCTTCTGCAAGCCGCTCTTCGTTTTTCTTTCTTCTCACCTGTTTGCTTTACAATTGAAGCAGGACTTTCATTCGACATAGCCTTCCTTGTCTCGTAGTGCCAATTCGATTTCAGCTGAAAGTCTAAACCGGCAGCTTTCGTTCTGTGGGTAAAGGATCCTCGTTTGCCTCTGTTAATTTGTTTCCCTCCAGTAAATTTTGCCCGACATATAATTTTCTGCGCGTTCTAGTGTGTTGGTGATAAGTTGATGGCTTTTCAATACAAGGGGTGCAATAGAAACGTGCTTTTCCATTTCTTTCTTCTTTGGAGGTCATTGACTCACTTTTTGGTGCAAAAAGTAAGGCTTGCAGGATGTATGAAATCCAAAACATGGAGCGGTCCGTTTTTGAGATCCTCTTTCAAGGAATTTACATCTCCTTTCTTCGCGTTGTACGCTATTGCACCTCGAGCAGCCGCCTTGAGTCGTCTGATGATTTCAGTCGACAATTTCTTGGTTGCAGTAGTGGATTCTTTTTGAAGTGCATACAGCCTTTTGGTGTAATTCTTCACTACATGATTTGCACACTCCACTTTTTCTGTTGATCGACCGTACGTAACAGAGGTTTTGAGGTTAAAAAAGACGCTGGAGTCTCCATCTCCTACAACTGTATGGTACTCTAGACCATGAAGTTGTTTGCTGCGCTTGAAGCATTCTACCAGCACATCTTTTTCCATCGAAGCTGATGGTCCTTCCCAATTTTATAAAGTTTTCATGGTAGACTAATTGTTTGGCCTCTCGGTACTCACACATGCTGCAGTACTGGTTCCTAATTCCTAAATCTAATAATTTTTGGGTTCTCATTCCAATTACGCAAGATACACAGCTGTTGGCTGTGTAACGATGCCCATGGCTGCGATGTGACCAACCTCCGTCCACAATAACTGTGATAAACGGTGTACCATCTTCTGTTACATCTCCGTTCTGAATCGCTAGATTTTTCTCTTCTTCACCAGCCTCTTTCATTTTTTGGAATAATACGTCTGACCATACCTGAAAAACAAAAACGATGTTTCTAAATGTCACACTCCAAATCTTTCGGGATTAATACATCTAGTTTATATGATTTTGTAATTCACTGGCGGCATAATCAAAGTTACCTCTCCGAGAAGGGATTCCGCCTGTCTGAAAGATTTTGGACAAATTGATTTGATTTCCAAATTACTCAAAACTTCCTCCATATTTTCGTGTCCCGACCCAATGGAGCTAAAACCCCAAACGGTTTTTTGAGTCAAAGTAAGTTTTTTCTCTTTTGATCTGGAGTTGTCTGGCTGACTGTAGATGGTGGTTTGTTGTTGACAATAGGGACAGCGAAATGTCATTTTCCAAACCATGTCGGTTATTGACGAGGAAATTAATTGCATAAACCCTTCACTGCTCTTGAGGCAATGCATTCGGTGGAGTTCAAGATTCCTCATTGATCTGTAGAAGTACTGCCCATTTACGATGTAATTCCCAGAATTAATCATATCTATATTTTCCAACACTGCAGGTCCCGTATCAGTTACTAAGTAAGCATCTCTCCTAAAAAGGAAGAAAGAAACAGTTATTTACTAGTCGGACAAAACAATAAGCATCTGGAAAATTAGACGCTTACGGTTCTTCAGTGACTTCGGGGCCAGCCGCATGCAGAACAAAATCCATGCGTGGAGGTGTTTCAAAATCAGAAACAGGTGGCACCGTTCCTTGAGAAAATGGACCGTTACAACTTGCACTAAAAAAGTAGGCGCAAATGTTTGTGTGTAAGAAAAAACACATTTAATAAATATGTAACATTATTAGCAAGAACAGTCTCTATACTATATTTAAATGACTGAGCTGCAATAATTTATAAAATTTTAGATCCCAGAATGCGCTCCACAATAATTATTAATTTAATAGAAATAGTTATATATTTATTATATAATTTAATAATTATTTACGAGGTACCGAAACGCATAGTGTAGGGAAGAAACGACGAAACTTCGAAAATAAGCTCTTAGGCTAATTTTAAGCATATTTTGATTAATACAATCCTTTGATATTTCGAATGGCTGAGCCGCAATAACTTTAAAAGTCGTTTTGAAAAAAATATTTTTTCTACAACTGCATAAAAAAGATAACTTCTTTGCATCGCTAGCAGTACATGAACTTCGTCATTTTTTAATCGCCATTAAAAAAAGATCGTTGCCAAGACAACTATCTTGTTACCGTGAAAAAATTCTTTTTTGCACGGTTTTAGAATACTTTTTTGCACGTTTGGTTCTTTTTCCAATACAAGTTTACGAAACTATTTGTATTATATTTTTATGCAGTTGTAGAAAATAGTTATTTTCAAATCAAGTGCTTGAAGTTTCCGGTTTTTCATGATCGAGATTGAGATTTTTTGCCGGGACCATAGGTCGAGGCAAAAAATCTCAATCTTGACCATGAAAAAAACGGAAACTTCACGCACTTAATATGAAAATAAATATTTTATGCAAAAAAATTCATTTCAGAAACTTATGAACACTTCAGAAACATGTATTTTTTGGTTTCTAAAATAAATGTATAATTTGTTCACAAAGAAAAATTAACTCTGAAATAAAAAGTATCTAATTTACATAATTTAATTGCTTTTGTATTTCTGTGTTAATTTTTCTTTGCGAACAATTAGATTCATATCTTTTGTAAATAACAAACAATTTATGTTTCTGAAGTGATTATATGTTTCCGAAAAATAATTGCATAGAAAGTATTTTTCAAACCAACTTTTGAAGTTCTCATTGCAGCTCAGCAACTCGAAATATCGAAAGAGTGTATTAACCAAAATATGCTTAAAATTAGCCTTAGAGCTTATTTTCGAAGTTTCGTCATTTCTTGCCTGGACACTGCATTTCGGTGCCTCGTAAATAATTATTATATTATAAATATATAACTATTTCTATTAAATTAACAATTATTTTGGAGCGCGTTCTGGGTTCTAAAATTTTATAAATCAAGCACTGTAATATATAAGTGAGTCACGTAACTTTAGCCATTTCTGCAGTTTTTGAACCATTGAAGTTATAGCAATGCAGTTTTCACGGAAAAGCAAGAGGGAATGAGGCTAATTAATACATGAAACATTTCTATTTTATCATTTGTATTTTTGGAGATATTGAGGTAATATTTTTTCTAATGGAACTATACATATTTTTAGTCTATCATGACGAGCGTAAAAAGGCGAATGCAATGATATGCATACTGTCATATGTTAGATAAGCATTTTCTTGGGTAATTTTGATATTTGCGACTCGTTTCTTGCCGGATATTGTTACGCTCCGAGAACATGCTAGTAAGGAGAGCGCTGCGCGACCTTAGTTGGTGGACTGTTGCATTTAAAATATACCATAAATACGAGTCAAAAAACAACAAAATTACTGAAAAAATGCTTATCTAACACACAACAATATGAATATTATTGGATTCGTCTTTTTACGCACGTCATAATAGACTAAAAAGTATGTACAGTTCCATTTGAAAACCACAAAGTTACCACAACATCTCGTAAAATAGAAATGATAAAATGAATACATGCATCAATTAGCCCCAATCCCTCATGCACGTTCATGAATACTGCATTGCTATAGCGTCAGCCGTTCAAAAATTACAGGAGGTGGTAAAGTTACGTGACTCACCTGTATATAGGTAGAATTGCGAATGCGATCTCACCTTTCAGTAGCTATTTTAGAGCCTTGATGCGTGGGCGATAACGCAGGAAGAAGCGTAGTGGATGAGGCAATATCAGATCCATACTCATTTCCTTCACTAGAGGCAGGATAGTCCTTCGAAGGTAACTTTCTGAGAACCAAATAACTATTTAGTGCGTTACGTTCACGCGGACAGTGCTTAGTTAGACATTACTCCAAACTTTATTCATAATTTCATAAGTAGGACCACAGCAAGCCGTGCTGAATTACATCGAAATTTGTGAGTACTTGCAGACTCAGCCTAACTCGAGCTGGCGTTTCGGCATGCTAGTAATTACTTGCTATTTTGGTAGTAAACGCCTCGTTTTCAAATAGTCAACCAATCGGTGGAATTATGCAGTTCTAAAAATAGTATATTTTTAATAGGGGACGTGGAACGTCAAATATTAGGTTCATAACTTCCCTCCACCAAAACCAGCCCTCAACAAGATTGTGCGTCTGGCGAGTCGGCTCCTTTGTACGCACACCAAAATCACGAGAAGAGCACTGGAGCGGAGAGAATGACAGAATGGGAGGTGATCGAGTGGAGGATGGGTTTCGGCAGCGAATTTTGATTTCGGCATCGATTTTGAAGATCCTTACGAGGAAACAGATTCGATTCCGATTTGTCCTACGTGTGTTGCAGTGTGAAGAACAGAGAATGCTGTAACGTTGATTCCAAGGTGGATAGCATGGGAAACTGTGAGGTCAGATAGCTTCCTTTGCTCTTCAGTTCTAATTTGACTTTTTATCAGGCATCGGGCAAGTTCAAGGCGTCTCTGATTCTAACTGCCACGTTTTGAGGAGGTGAACTGCCACATCCACAGCTCAAATCTGCAGTGCACCAGCGAGCAGTTACGCTGTTCTTTTCTAACTTAAGTATTTTCTCATTTCCAATTTTTTCACCCAAATGGTATATTGAAGAATTGCTGAAGAACTTTTTGAAGTATTGTACTTCTCACGTCGCACCTCATTCGCCTTTCTTTAGATGTTAGTTTGGTCTTATTTTTTTCACTGGCGGTTTTTATAACATGGTCCAAAACTGAATTTTACAGTGACATATGTGGGAGAGATTATAAGTACAGTGAAAAGCATTTAGTATGAAGTGGTAAAATATGTATATAAATATGTAAAATGAAACATGTGTACAAATAGATTTAATAAGCAAGATCAAAATTCACTAAAAATCATTCAGTACACTAACACTGCTCATGTACCCGCATACAATGGAAGTAGGCAGCGGGGGCGGTGGCAGTAAGCAAGTGGGCGGGCAGGTGGGCCGGCCGGCTTGGCGACGCTGTACCGCGCCCGAAGTGCATCCCGACAGCGGTCGAACCGACTGATGGCTTTGTCAACGGGCGGCGTGCGAGGCAGGCAGGCTGGTGTCATGATCGCTGGATCTACGCTAAGCGGGTGGATCAATCCTTTACGGCAATCGTGAATCACCAGCGGAAGCCCCTCAGCTCACGAGAGCCGCGAAACAGCCGAAGCCAACGCCTGGTGAACTCTCCGCAAGTTGGGAACGAGCGAGAATTGAGAGGTAGCGACTTCTGCAGCGGCAGGCCAATCTACGTCGGCGTGTGCGGGCGTGACCGCTGCGTTTGCACTGCCTTGGTTGCGAGGGTAGGAGGGGGGAAGTGGAGGCGACCCGAGCCGATTGCAGCCAGGTGTCTGGGTAGACCGGGCCTAGGGAGGAGGGGGTTGGGGACGAAAGGCTTGGTCCCGGGTGCCGGGCTGAAACAGGCTGTCCATTGATGCAGCTTCACCGTAATTCGCAAAGAGTATTTTACATTTATTAACTATTCATTCACGTCGAATACTGCGGTCTTTAGCGGCTAATGTATTACAGTTAAAAAGAACATTACAGACATATACATTGCATTGCAATATATGAAACCGCCCGCCCTATCTTGCTTGTTTACCTGCCACCGCCGTCGCTACCTACTATCCTTCCCTTCCCCATCCCCTTTCTCTCAGCGACCGTCGAGCTCGGTGACAGCTGTACGAGCAAGAACAGTGTTCCTTTTTTTTTCATGTTTCCCCTCCACAGTAACCCTGAGGAGGCGGGAATTTATTTAATTTAATTGTGTACAAATTATGCTGCTGCCTTGCGGCTTAAGCAGCTAAGGGAGAGGTAAAGAAAAGCTAATATTAACTAAGCTAACTTAATTCTAGCTTAAATCTAACTTAATAATTATGTTGTAGCACTTTGGCATACTTAATTTACAAAAAATGTTATTGTTATTTTTTTATTCTCTTAATTCTAAATGTTTTTGTGTGGTTTGGTTCTTTCACTAGTTTATTTTTCGTTCACGCATCATTCATTCATTATATACATAACCATTCATTCATTATATACATAACCATTCATTCATTATTTACATAACCATTCATTCACTATATACAATACCCATTCATTCCCACAGCACTGCACTGACTTCTGTTCGCCACGGCACTGACTTGGCTCAAAGTGTCCGTGGCGCTCAGGCCCATTGGGAGGTGTGGCAGGAGGGGCGCGTCGTCGCGTTGCCCACGCGTGCCTCGGCCGATGGCGAGTCTTCCCCTCCGCGTTCGGCTGCCTCCGCTTGCTCGCAAAGGTAGCAAGCGTGTCGTGAGGCAGCGCACGGAAGGTGAAGGCGACGTGTTCGTCCTTTCCGTAGATAGGACCGATGTGTGTCGCTGTTCGCCTCTCGGCCGGTGTCGCGCAGGATGCGCGGCGCCTTCGGCCCCAGCGCCTTTGCAAGCGCCGTAGCCGAGCGCCTTTGAAGCTCCGGCAAGAATTGGTTTTTTACGCCCAGAACTCCAAACACGTTGGTGTTTCTAGGGTATCTGTTGGGTGGGGTGGGGAGGTGCGGAAGCGCCGCGAGACGCGCTGCACGGTTTTCCGCCGAGCGAATCGGACGGAGGGTGGAGGGAGGTGCCGCCGCGAATACCTCGCAGGCGTACGTCCAAATGGACCGTACGCAAGCGGTGAATAAGCGGCGTTTGAGGGCAGGATGGAGTTCGGGGGCTCGTAGAAGCGGGCGTAGGAGGGTGGTTCGGGCAAGGTTTTTCTGGCTAAGGTATCTTGCGTGAGCGTGCCAGCGGAGACCGCTGTCTAGCTTCACGCCAAGATACTTCGCCGTCTTTTGCCAGGGTAGGTGCGCGCCGGCTAAGCTCACGACTTCATCGGGTTGGCCCCTCTGTCGGTGAAGTTAACGGCTACGCACTTGTCTAGGTTGAGGGCGAGCTTTTTATTGCTCAGCCATTTGGGAAGCTTGGCGAGGCAATCGTTCAGATATCTCACTGATTTCCTTTTGTCCGCCGACTTCGCGTAGTAGGCAAAGTCATCCGCAAACATTGTTGAATGCCCGCAATGTTGAATGCCGGTGTTTCTATCAACTGGTAGCGGCGCGTCGTTGACGTACAGGCCGAATAGAGTAGGGGAGAGCACGCTTCCCTGTGGCACGCCTGCCACGGCTCGTCTTAAGGACGATTGTACGCCATTGACGCGAACCTGAATCGTCTATCTTCAAGAAGCTAGCGATTAGTCTGACGTAGCAGTCGCTGATTCCAATGTCTGCAAGACACGCGAGCGCCCCCTCGTGCCATACAGAATCGAATGCCGACCGCATGTCTAGAAAAACCACCGGCAAGTTCTGCCGTCTTTCGAGAGAGAGACCGACCTCGGTACATAGCCGCGTCAGTTGTTGCGCGGAACTGAGCCCAATTCGAAACCCGAATTGCTCATCTCTAAGAAGCTTAAGGCGTCGTATTTCCCGTTGCAAGCGCTCCATGATCAGGCGCTCGAAAGCTTTTGCAGAAGCGAGAGAGACTAATAGGTCTATAACCGCTCGGAAGAAGTTGGTCCTTGTTGGGTTTTGGTATCATGGATACTGTCGCGATTTTCCACGCTCTGGGAAATATCCTAGCGCTAGGCACGAGTTTAGGAGGTTCCGTAGGAACTCTTCCCGTTGCGCCGAGCGCGCGGAGCTGGGCGGCAGTTATGCCGTCCGGCCCGCATGCCTTACGCTTATTGAGGTGACGCAACGCCTCCGGAGCTCCTTCCGTCACACGTCGCGCTGAGGTGCTCGGCGCGGCGGTCAGTAGTCACGCAAGCGTGCAACAGTGCTCAGGCTCCGAACTCATCGGACCCGAATGGACGGAACTGCCGTTCTAGCGAGTCCGCGAAGAGTTCGCTTTTGCGGCGTCCTCCCACGTATTCCGACTGCAGAGCGGCGTGGCCGGGCGGCTGTGGTGCCGAGTTGGTGCGGAGTGGGCGGTTGACTCCGCCTTCGGCCCAGCGCCTTAGATAATCCCCAGAGGTTTCTTCCACGAAGATTGCAGTCTTCGATCGTGCGCGACCATTTTGCGGTTCTCTCGTCTTGTAGAGATTTACGGAATACTCTGCTGAGGGCTCGCGCCCGCGTCCGTCCGCAGGATCGCCATATCGGCTGTTAATTTAGAATATCTGCGGAGCTCCTGCAGCGTCCTTCTCTGCTCATCTGTAAGCTCAGGACGAGATTCCGGTTCGCGGGTAATAATGGTGTTTAATTTGTAGGACGTTCGAATCGCGGAGGTGATGGAGTCACCGCGCTATCGATTTCGTCCCGTGAATTTAGCGGTTTTGCTCAAGCACAGTGCTTACGTGAGCTGTGAAACCGGCCCAGTTGGTATTGTGTGTTATTTTGAATTTGTTTCGGCGTGCTGCGGCGAAAGACGAAACCACGAATGTTACCGGCCTGTGATCGGAAACCAGATAGGAGATCGAAAGCGGGGCTGCGCAATCGATTCCTTTCGCGATCGCAAGGTCGATAATTCCCGGGTTACCAGTGGTCGGGTAGATCGTGGTTCTTTCGGGGCGCATACGTATACGCCACGTCTCGTCGCAATGTAGTTGGCTAAACGGGTGCCGTTTCGGTTTGCACCGAGGCAGCCCACTGTCTGTTCCTCGCGTTGAAATCCCCTAGGATGAGGACTTTAGTATCTAACGCGAGTATCGCGTCGATACAGGCAGTGTCGAGCTGCTGATTTGGGCAATAGACGGACGCGACTGTAAGTCGGCCGCCCACCGTCCAGACCCTCACCACGACCGCCTCTAGAGAACGCAAGGCACCAGGTGGGGTCGTTACTTCGAGCTGGGGGATGTCACGCCGGACCAGGAGCGCAACGCCGCCCCCCCGTTTGACCTCGCGGTCTCTGCGATACACTGCGTATCCTTGAATACGGGCAGTGTGATGCTTGTGAAACCACGTTTCCTGCAGCGCCAAAATGTCGAGTTGTCGCTCGATGGCAAAGTTATGTATTAACTGGGTCTTTTCGCACGCACTTTGAACATTCCAGGTGCATGTTCGCAGAGGTGCTTCGCAGTAAGACGAAGAATTTAGATTATTCTGCGCCATTGTTGGGCAGAAGTGTGGTAAGGAGCAGAATCATTCCCCGAATCTGGTCTTCGGAGAGTGCTCCCAATTGGGTGGTGAGAGCGCGAGACCGCATCTCATGCGCCGCTTTATTCTGCGGCGCGGTGGGGTCCTGTGCGGCGTCCATGCCTCTCGGTAGGTTGCCGTTGGGCCTCTCCATGGGTTGCCGTTGAGTGCTCGATGAGCGCTGTAACGGTGTGCACCTTCCGCATTTAGTGTAAGATGCGGTGTGTTGCCCGCCGCAGTTGCAGCATTTCGGGTGGGCCGAAGTACCGCGTATGGGGCAGTCCTTCGTACCGGGCTTGTCTGCACGGGCCCTCTCCGTGCAGATCTTGCATCTCACGGGATATTCGCAGTTTTTGCGAGTATGTCCCCATCTGCAGCATCTCTCGCAGAAACGGGGGCGCTTCCATTTCTCGCGATCGACTTTTACCTCGCAAGAGGCAATGGCCCTGATGCCGAAAGCTTTGCGCGACTCGTCCGCGCGAAGGGTGACGCGAAAAGCGCCCGTGCGCACGGAACGAGTTTCGGTGGCTTCGCCACCTGCAGCATCACTGCTCTCCGAAGTTCCGGCGGTTTCGGAGAGTTCGCGGCGCACATGTTGATGGACGCCCAACGGGTGGAGGCCTGCGCCTACAAGCTCCTCGCGCACCTCGTCAGCAGTGATGCCGCGCGGAACCTGTTTAAAGTACACGCGATGTGTACGTTCACTCAGTGGAGGTGGGGGTGGGTGCCCAAACAAAAAGATTTTATGCAGTCTTGCATATTTTTCAGCTTCCCGTTACGCAATTGGGAGAGGTCAAAATCTGGTAGCCAACTTTACCCTTTCGGGTTGTGACGCGACCGATTGTGGCCAACTTCCCAGTGGCCTCTCCAATTGATTTTGCGTGCTCTTTGACCGCGTCTGGATGTATTTGCAACCGGATGCGGTAGGGTCGTCTCGCCGGTCGTGAGGCGACCGCCGGTTCAGGTTCCGCGGGCGGGGCCCACGCGGAGGCGCCCGCGTCGCCATTCGCAGAGCGGGGCTGGCCGCGCTGGCGCACGGAGTCGGGCTGCCAGGCAGCCGATTGCTCACCGAGAGGAGGATCGGTTTCGGGGAGTGGAGTGGGAGACCGACGCGCTTCGGAGCCCGTGGGCGCCTTACCTTCCCTGCCGGAGCTCCCGTTCGCTGCCTCTGCCATGGCGGCGGTCGCGGCGTTGCGGGCGGCTGCTTCCTGGGCAGCTAGGCTCTTCTTCTTCTTCTTCTTCTTCTTCTTCCCCCTCCTCTGCCCTCGGGGATCCTCGAGCGGGGCTTCAGAAGGGCTGGGGTCGTGTTGTACCTCGTGGCCGCTGGCGGGCGCCGCGTCGGCACTGGGGGGCGGTGCAAAGTCCTCCGTGCGCGGTCGCTTTTCCGGAGGCGAGCGCACCGGAGGCGAGCCGCACCCTCGGTCCCGGGTGCGGCCGGGTCGTTCTGCTGAGTGGGAGGGGCGGTTCCCTCCATAAGCCGTTCACAGGGCGGGGCGCCTAATCCAGGCGTTGCCTCGGCCGGTGCGGCGGGGCCGCGTTGCCGCTTCTGCGTCGATGCGGAAGTCGGAGGCGGAGTGCGCGCTTCGATTTCGCGCGCCCGCTCCCGAACAGTTGGGGAGTCGTTGGGCTGCGCCAGATTCCTCCAAAAGTGGAGGAGCTCCGCTTCCTTCGCCCGAGCGAAGGCCAAGAGTACCTCGTGAGGCACCTCGCTGCAGCAGTGTCCAGAAACTCCCGAGGGCTGTGCTACAGCCGGGAGCGGCGCCACTACGGCACTGCTCCATGAATCTCCTGCATCCCGCGCCACGCGGAGTTTGATGCTCCGCCGCGGGGTTAAGATGTCATCTCCGTCTCGCGGAGGTGGCGGGGGTGGCGCCACCGGCGGGGAGCTCGACATACTGTCGTTGTCCTCCGGTTTGTTGTCGCTAGCGGGCGACCATGGCCCGCCTGGTACGCCGGATGAGCGGCCCACGGGAGCGGAGCTCCACCGCGGCCACAAAGACACTTACCGCGCGGGCGGTGAAAGGCGGCGAAGGGTCGCCTGGCGGAGCAGGGCAGGGACGGACACGTCCGTACCCTTCGACTGCCTGAACGAGAGTGAACAGTGTTCCTAGAGTCCGGAAAAATATGTAGTATGAAATGACAAAATATGTAAAGAAAATTAAGAATGTGTATCAATTATGTAATATGAGGTATAATATGCAACATCAGAATTCACTAGAAATATTTATACTCAAATACTGCTCAAATATCCTCTCAAAATATTCTCAAACAAAATAAATGTTTTGAAAATTGAAATTACATATAATATTTATTAAACCAATTTTAATAATAAAACTTGCTTGACCTACTTTTTTGAAGAATAGATTTTTATATTTGGCAGCAATGAGGGCAATGACAGAAATGTGGGAACTCAATGATCAGCAGAGAATCATTGTAGCATTCTCTGGGACACGTTTGCGACAATCAATTTTTCCCACAACTTGCACATTAATTTAAAAAACGCGACCTATACTTTCCACACCTAAAAGTAATATTCTCAGGGGTTCTCCGCACATGTTGCGGTAGGGCAGTACAGACTGAAGTGCAAACAGAACGCGTACAGCCGGCCACGCCCTCATGTGCGGCATCTCCACTCGTTACCATGCAATTCTGAATTAGAGTAAGACAAAGTATGCCGATTTTTGGAATAAAAATAATAATGAAAATTTGTTAAATATTTTAGGGCAATAATTTTGAGGAAATTGGTAGTTTTTTATTTACTATGTAAAATAGCAAAATGAGAGGCGAAACGGTGACGAGGAGACAAATAGCTTTGAGAGTTGTGTTTTCATGACGTGAACTACAGTTACTGGCAACATTGGGTAGCATTTCATCTCGTAAACTAAAAATAAATTATAATTTTGAATTACTTAGTTCTTTTTATACATACAGCCGGAATACTGCCACGATACAATATGGAATACTGCCACGATCTCTGCTGTACACACTGACATATATTCACAAGAGAGGTAACACAAACCTTTAGTGGCTGACCAACGAAATTCTAAAAGTTCTTACATTGGTAACATGAAAGAAACATAACAAGAAGAGTTATGCGTTTTTTGGATAATGTTTTGATGGATAACTCACCGTTTTTTATTTTCCATTTTCCAAGTCATGAGATTAGTAGGCAACAATCTCCTTTTCCTCCTTCCAGACAACGGCAGAGACTTTTTTGTTGGTGGTATTGTAAGGGATTCTGACGCAGAAGCAACATTGGTATTCTGATCCATGCAGTGACCATAGAGGCTCTAAAATTATTATTGAAAAGAAATGTTAACAAATATTAACTTCATTGAACTTTTTGTACTTGAAATACAGTGCAGATACCCTCTATAAATCGAAGTTTTTAGTAACTGAGATAGTAAAATCTAAAAGTCACTTTCACTCTTTGCGGTCTCAACAAGTTACTTTTGAAAACCTGAAGTGTTCACACTAGTGAAACGATTTTTGACATCTCATCGTTCGCAAGGCGGCAATTTGGCAATAATATTTCTTGAATAACGAGGGCAATTCAATTACATTGCACGAATAAATACATTTCCAAAACTGTAATAAACCCATTTTTTAAAAATATTACTGTCATCTGTCGTACATACGAGTTTCAACTCGCCAAAGACCTAAAACGTAAGTATTGCTCCTTCGTCAGTTTGGCGCGTTTTTCAGTCAATTTGCCGTCCAGACGCGCTGTCGAGGAAATAGTCTATCTGCTTTGACATTGTATGAGATTCAATACCACTTCATCTAATACAGAATGTGCCCTTCTCTTGAGGAGCCATGAACCCAATGAGTAACATGGGTTGCATTTATGTTTTTTTCTGTGAGTATTGAAGAAAAAAAATGTAGTATATGAGACTTACCGTGGTAATCTGGATATCTTTCCTCCTATTATCCTTCCCTTTACTGAAAGCCGAAGTTGTTTCTTGGATTTTGTAGTAATTCTCCAAGAAGACTTCTCTTGCACTTTGGCTGGCTCACAGTTGTTTCCCTCCATACCACAAACGTTCTCAAGTACCATCACGAAAAATTGACACTCAAGTAAATTGTTTGGAATTCGAGAACTCGAAGACTAAGAATGAGGTGGCTTATGAATGAGCAAACGCGCAGCGGACGAGTGGACGTGGAGCGAGAAATACAAAGCGGAGAAGAGCACCGAGTAAGCCAGCCAATCAGTGAACTTGGAGTGAGCGTTAGCAACGATATTCGAGAACCACTGTCCCAGTGCCATATCGGATTTGGAAATTCCGGAACCTCTCCCCCACGGCCACTTTAGCCTAGCCCTTCGCGGCGGGCGCTAAAAGAACGCCCGCCCGGTGCCTAGAGGTTCTCACAGAGTAACAACCTGCTCCATGGTTTCACAATGGGCAAACTGAATCAGACCTGTAGAGAGATTTCAAGATTTTCACCGTGAATTGTAAATATGGAGTCTCACAGTTGTTATAAATCTTGGAAACTCAGTCATCGAAGTGAAGATTCGAAGGATTATATAGTACGAGTATATACACTTTACCTTCGATTCCTCTCCATTCGCGTGATGATGATTATTATTGTTGTTATTATTATTATTATTATTATTATTATTATTATTATTATTATTATTATTATTATTAATAATAATAATAATAATAATAATAATAATAAAGTCCTAATGTTTCGTTCTCTTCAAGTATTATATTTCTCTGCTAAGAAAGCAAAGGATAAAAGTCAGAGAACTCAGCAGGTATTCCAGCGTAGACCAAGACAAGATAAACAAAAGTTTCTTCAAGAAATAAAGCACGTCATATGCAGTTTTTAACTGTTTTTTACGTTAAATAAATAAATAAAAAAAGGAAAAATGCAAAGAAGTGGAAGAACATAACAACAAAAGGAGACCTAAAGAAATGTTCTGGGTCATTCGAAATATGACCAGAGAGTGTAAACTGGCAATGAGGAATAGGCAGGGACCGAAAAGGTATTAGATACCGGTAAAATACCGGTATTTTACATACCTTTTTCAAATACCTATGTTCTTTTATACCGGTAAAATACCTCTATAGGACGTCTATAACGGTATGGACGTCCATAAAGGTTATAAGGGTATTATACCTGTATTTTCAATGAAAAACAATAGCTTACCATCCATAAATGTCGACTAAATAAGTTATTTTGGTTTATAATATCTCAAAAAATGTTTATTAAACTAATATACTTGTATAATTGTTATTTATTGTTTGAATTATTATTTTGTGCATATATAATACTTGGTTACTAATAATTAACGAGACGCGAATGATTCTACTAATTCTTGTATAGTAAATATAATCTCCACTTCGTCATTGCACAATGTTCTCGCCCACTGAAAACTGCTCACCGCCCTCTTCCTACGCTTGGGCATATCGAATTGCCCTAGTGTAGCACGCAGCCCGCCGAAGAACGCGGCGAGATGTCTGCAGAGGTCAGAAAAGTCACGCTATCACGTGCCAGAGATGTGACCCGGCTTCCAGCTCAGAAGGGTGACTCCACTTGAGCGCGTGCCCTGGCGGCGCTGGGCTTGGATAGAAAGGAGCGCGAAATGAGGAGCAAACATTCAAAACGTGACATGTCCACTTTACTCCTTTTCGAGAAAACGCAAAAAGGTTATGTCATCAAAATTATGCAGATGTTTTATTTGTACGTAATTCTGAATTATGTAATAATGATAGCTAAATATATTATTAATATAAAATTTAAATATTCTATGAACTTACATTTAAAGAAAACAACATTTATGTCAACTGGTAAAAAAGGAAGCCTGCACATCAACGGAGAAGTGATATACATGGCAGGCGAAGTTAAATACTTATGAATTACAATAACAAATTCTGGATACTGTACAGAAAAACTAAAGAGAGGAATAATTTTAGAACAAGCAGCGGAAAGAAAATTACACATTCATAAAATATGCAGGCATATCAAGTGATTGATTTCTAAAATTTTAGGTCCCGGAACGCGCTCAAAATGATTTATTAATTTAATAGAAATAATTATATATTTATAATATTATGTAATAATTATCAGGAGATACAGGAACGCCGTTCCGTCGAAGAGGAAGAAAAATTAAACGTACAATGGGAGGGCAAAAAGATAAATGCCGAAATTTTGAAAAGGAAACAGAACTTTTTCTAAAAGCCAAAGCCAAAAAATGGAAAATAAAATATTTTGGACATACTATGAGTCAAACAAAATCTCTAGAAAAGGATATTATGCTTGGAATGATAGGATGAAGCGGAAGAAAAAGGTGTAAGTGGCACAATTGAATAACTAATACGCAATATCACAAACAAAAGGAAAAAGGCAGTTCGAGTCCGAGTGAGCAATGAACAAATTGCTAGCATCCTATTGCGTGTATATCCAGATAGGTCTAAAAGGGATGGCTTGACGATCTATGTTCTAGTACTATTTCTCTGCGCGTTCAGACCCCGCGAAGAATTGGGACCTGCAGATGAAAGGAGAGATGCTCACAGCCGCTGCTTGACCGGGACTGGAGCCGACAAATAGACATCGCACTGAACAGTGTGTTTGATACCCGCAGTCTTTCATGCGTACATTCTGCCATTATTAGGGAAGAACTCGCTGAATAATCGGCGCATCCCCTCCCAATTTCGGATAGCAAGAAAAGCGAAGGAATGATGCTCAAGTAATACAAATGCAAATATCAATGTTCAAAATTAAAACATCTTTCAAAAACCAGGTTTAGAAACATCGATCAAGTTAGTGCGGAAGATAATTTGTTTTGTCAGTGGCCGTGATTGTTAATTTATAATTACGATTTAGACAAAACGGCAAAAGAAAGTAAAAAGAATAACAGCGAAACTAACCCTGAAAACTATCGCCCAGGGTCATCTTATGGAGTCACAACTTCCTCAAATGGGTACAGGAAGGTGGGCGAGAGACCTACACCTAGAGTGCTTGCGTTGGCCGCCTCTCTGCGTACGGTAGGACATAGTACGTAAGAAATGTCAGAAAAATTGGGTCATTTCTTGGGCTGAAGATAGTCTACTGGATGAGGATGTTACAATCACCGTTCGCTTTATTCGAACACATGTATTGACAGTGGTATAATGCAATATTATTTCATATTTTAACTTTTTTATAAAATTGTGATTATCAGTTCTTTTCATTCACAACAACTTATCAAGCACATCGATAATAAACATCAGGTTTCATAAATGTTTCAATTTTTTTACGAAATATGTTCATGTGTCTATACAAAATCTATGTTTTGAAAAGATCAACATCAATGTTGCATCCCTATTCTCGACACCTAGATGAGGATCGCCGATTTAATACGTTTGCATTCTGATTCCCTAATATGAGGTTTATCAGTGACTGGTACGCTACGTTTTACTAGTAGTTTATAAATCTTATAAATAGAATTGCTGCCCGATTAAATGTTACTGAAAAGCGTGTACGATGTTTAGAAAAATGGTATCTTAATGTAGAAATGTAAAAGTCGCCGAATTAATAACTGTATGACAAAACATAATTTATCCCCTCATAGACGGATAATTCTCTTCTAGTGTGGTGTTCCTGTCTAAGGGTTAATGTTGTATTGCTTTCATGACAATTTAATGCATTACAATATATATGTCACAATACAATGATTTACACTACAGCCTTTTAATTTATCATTTACGTCTGAACAAAATTAGTAATCTCTCTTTTAAATCCATTGTTGTATGTGGAGACTTCAATATTGATTTTCTGAGCGAATCCCACGAAAAAGAGCAGTTTCTCAATTTAATTCATTCTTTTAATTTAGATATTACAGTGAACGTACCTACACGGAATACTCTTAAATCACAAACAGCAATAGATCAAATTATAATTAACAAAACCACAACTAGATATGAAATAATAACGAATAATCTAGGTTACAGTGACCACGATGCACAAATTCTTACAATTACTAATAACATGAATACTGAAATAAAAAAACACGCATGTACAGAGCATTTACTGCAGTTAACATAAAGTTATTTACGGATTACTTGCTGAAAGAATCATGGGAGGCAGTTTATAACGCTATTGACACAAATGAAAAATATAATTTATTTTTCTCAAAGCTTTCATCTCTCTTTAACGCATGCTTTCCTATTAAATAGAGAAAATTAAACATTGCACGAAAAAGTAATACTTGGATCACAAAAGGAATTAGAACATTGTGTAAAAATAAACGTACTCTCTACTTTATTTCTAAACGTCATTACGTATCTCAAGATTTCCCTATCTACTTTAAAAAATACAAAACATTGTTACGAAAAGTCATAAGGCAGGCTAAAATCATGAAAAACGATCAGGATATTTTGAACTCGAGTAATAAAACAAAAGCAATGTGGAATATAATAAAAAATACTACCAAATCAACTAGAAACCCCGTAGAGAATGTTGTTTTAAAATATAACGATATAAATGTGAACGATCCGGCAACAGTGGCTAATCTCTTTAACCAATACTTTTCGAGAATTGCTGCCGATCTCACTAAGGGTCTTCAGGCACAAAATTCAAAAACAGACAGTTCACCCAAAATTTTAGACACAATGTTCGTTTCCGAAACTTCTTCCTATGAAATTCTCAACATAATCGGTAAACTAAAAAATAAATATTCGTCCGGTTTAGATGAATTCCCGGATTCTTTGTTAAAGACTTGTGCGTATGCCATTATACACCCGTTAACTCACATATTTAATGCATCTTTATGCACTGGAACGTTTCCAGATACTTTCAAAACAGCTAAAATTAAGCTGCTTTTCAAAAAAGGCAACAAAAATGAAATTCAAAATTATCGGCCCATTTCTCTTCTATCAGTTTTTTTAAATATTAGAGAGACTTTTTTACGTACGAATGGAAACCTTTCTCACTAAACACGACGCGCTTTCAGATTGCCAACATGGATTTAGAAAATCAAAATCAACGGAAACAGCTAGTATATTTTCTTTTCTTAAAGATGTCGCCTCATCATTGGATCAAAACGAGGTACCAATTGGATTATTTTTAGATCTCTCAAAAGCTTTTGACGTCATTGATCATGACATTTTACTTTCAAAATTACCATCATATGGAATTCGTGGTATTGCTCTAGATTGGTTATGTTCGTACCTTAAACAACGATCTCAGAGAGTTGAAATACCTTACTGGAATGATGGAACATTACGTACGCACCTTTCCGACTCTTTGCCCGTTGCATGTGGAGTTCCTCAAGGATCGATTTTAGGTCCTATTCTGTTCCTACTTTACGTAAACGATATGCCCTCGACGATTCGAAACGGAAGAACGGTTCCAGAACTTCCATTACTGCTTTCGAAATGCCACTGTCTACCGACCAGGATGGGGCCCTATATATACGCCCCGAGGCATCAGAGCGAGTCTCTCACTTCCCGCCTCCATGGCGGGAAATCGAGGGGAAATGCCCCCTCCGGTGACCGCCTTGCCGACGCGGTCCGGTGCCCACGGAAAAGCGCCGCCGCTTGCTCTGCTCCTGGTGGAGTCTTTCCGTACTGCTCATTCCTTCTCTGGCTGGCCGCGCTCCCCGGTTCAACCCTGCAGTGGGTACAGTGGGTTTAAAATCTAAGCTTCTTGCAATGTCATTTTCTATTGACAATAGAGCCAAATTAGATAGTCTTTATTGACTTATTGTTGATTATAAATAAGATTTTATAATCTTCAATTTAGAGAAGCTCCTTTCATATTCAGCAACAGAAACACGAATTGTAAGAAACAATTTTAAACTAAGGAAACGGTTTGGAAGGGATTCTACAAAGTCCCACTCTACATTAAAATTTAACGTTCAGAGGGAAGATCGATGTTCAGCTTGTTTTAGATCGTAATATATATGAATTTCGTTATTTTGACTTTTTGTTTCAACAACACTTCATTCATTAAGATGAAGTACTCCTCCAGATAGACACATTGACCATTGAAAAAAGGCGCCTGCTTCGCAGGTCGTAATTTTATAACTTTTCTTTTCTTAGCTTTCATATTATTTAAATGTGCATCATATGTGATTGATACATCCCTATTCTCTATGGAACAGAAAACGCAAAGTTTTTAGTAGGAAGTGTGACTGTGTCTCTCTTCTTTATGAGCATTGCATAAATGCTGGATATTTTTTAGGTGAAAATTGTTGCTTAAAAAGTGTTTAAGCAACACATTTTTCATAATATCTTTTTCTCACCTGAAAATTGGTGTATGAATACATAACAAACAGAAAAATTAAAAATATAGTGCGTTATTTTTTTAGAAAAAAAAAAATCTTACTGTTAAATTCATTGGGGCCCCTGGGCCATGTCCTGTCGGTCTGGGTGGATGTTACGCCAGAGTAACGGAACAAAAGAAAATTATAAAATGTTATAAATTCTACCCATAACTCAATTTTCACCAAAAACAGTTATCTGGATTTTCCTAAAACCCACAGATGTATTACATAAGTGTATAATATAAGATACGGTCATGTGGGTTTTAATTATATATTTAATTTAATTATACAAATTTCACTAGGTAATTTAATTAAGTATTTTTTCCATGCATTAAATGTTTTCTTAAATTACTTTAACTTTAATCTTCAAAACATGTTAATGATATCCATGCATTTTTAGCATTTGGTCAAACATTATTTATAAAATATTTTAATTATTATAAAGATTGTAGGACTGAATTCGTTTTTAAAACGAACTGAACGTGAAGAATCCTCGTATTTCTTTATTTATTTATTTAGTAGCAATAATGTTTATTATATTTTATTTTTTGCTCTTACCTTAAAGTAGACGATGCTTTTGTTTCTATTAACACACAACACAATTAGGAATTTTTCAGTTTTTCATAATATTTAGGACTTTACTCGTACTACAATACATGAAATAAATATAAATGATCCAGCTTTTGACGTACTCTTTATTTTCTCAAAGTCGGTCTCAAGACGGTTCTATTCAGCTGCTGCAGTTAGTACCCTTTAACCGATATTGTTTCAAAAAGAAATTTGATGTAAATAATACATATGATTTTGTGAGTATTACCTCTTATTCCCATCAATAGTTCACCCATTAAGATAAAGTACTCGCTGAAATCAAGACTCTTTGACTATTGAAGAATAGGCGCTTACTGCTTACAATTTTGCATTTTAGTTTACATTATTTCTAGCCTTCGCTTACTTAGTATTTATGATTTAAATGTATATTTATTAAATTAATATAAATAATTTAAACTAAACCACAAAAGTTATATAATTCTATCTATAAAATTTTCAAATTACTAAAACTAACAAAACTCAATATATAATTTTGAAGTAATTGATTTAAATTAAATAATTCCAATTATAAAATATTTTAATTGTCCCCTAAAATGGCCTCACCCGGGGTGCACCGCCCCTCCTGTCCCCACCACCTGCGCCAGAGGATATGCTACATTAAAGAAAAACGTACTTTCTATTTTCAATTACACTGAATGGCTTAATCATGACAATTTCATAGACTATTAATATACCTAGTCTAAAAGTTGAAAACAAAAACTGCGATGAAGACCTGCAGACAAGTGATGAGGCCCAAAATGCACAAAAAACTCTTTTTGATTGTCTTCCCTGTGACATGAAATAATTGTCTATTTATTGGATCAAGGAACTTGGCGTGATGATGAATAATATAATTTTCAAAACCTGGAAAAGTTTCTACAGTCTATTATAATATGGGAAAATAAAATCTTACATGACAACAACTATTTAGCATTTTTGTACAATATTGTAATATTACCCATATTAAAATTCTGTAATACTTTTATTTGTTAAAGAGAATTTGGTAATTGCAGTAATCTGAGGAGTCTTGACATTCCTTCACCTCCTATCGAGATGTATCAAAATAAAAACTGGAAAAGTGTGGGTAATTTTGAAGTATTTGTTGATTTACCCCTCACTCAATATTCTTGGACTTTTCAAAATCTTACTACCAGCATGCAAATGTAGAAGAATAAAGTTCAATAACAGATTGAGTATAGCAAGATTGTTCTGTTGTAAATACTTTTAAAAAAATGCTACACAAGTAGTATATTCTAATATTAAGATGCCATCTGAAAATTGAAGCATGTCTAATGCATATTCATGTGACATACATCAGTGTTTCGAGAGACTTAGAAGAAAAGACAATGTAAAGAAGAGATTCTGAGAAGGAATGGAAAAGATTATTTCATGAGAATTTTTTCAAAATTATCCTTAGCATAAAGTGCAAAGAAATGGAATATACAATGTAGGAAGGTGAAGTATCTAAAAAATATTTCAGTGGTAGATCATGAATAAATGCATTGAAGAATTTAATAATAAGTTTTGGGATCTTTTATTGTTTTATTAAACTGGATATAATTAAAAGTATAAAATGTAGAATACATTGCCTGAAAATTTTTTTTCAACTAAGAGTACATATTACTTCCAGTAGGAAGTCATGGATACATAAATATGTATCTTACATGAGCATGAATGAACACATGAACACAAGACTAAAACTTTGTCAGAACTTAAACGTTTCAGAATATTTTAAAACTATATTTGTTAACTATTAAACTTAATATTTTTTAATTTTTAAAATAAAAATTGCACATAAATCTGAATATTAAAATCAATTCTTAGTTATTCTTTTATACATCAGGGTCTTTTTACCTTTTTTTTTTACAAACTGGCTTAAAGAGATTCTGTTTCTTTTTGGCAACAATAGAATACATGTGAGGACACTTTTTGAGATTCATAATATTCATAGTTTTCAGCACCTCCTTACTCACAGTTCCAACAGTTCCAACCGGAAGATTGAATTCGAGCTCATCACCCAGTTCTAAACCCTTGTGCACATCCTTCAACAGACTCAAGAAAAGGTCTGCAGAATAAATATTTTTTAGTATGACTTTAGTTTCAGCTAATAACTCTTGAGATACAGATGATGTTAGGTTCATAACTTCAAATAACACTTGCAATGGAAGCCCTGCATGTTTGGCAAGGGCTAGCCCCTCTGAAATACCAGAGAGGATTATACCATGCATGTACTTGACAACTCTGTTAATTTTAGAAAATTCTTTGATTCCTCCGGGATACACAATTTTTTTTTTTTGCTATAGGTGCAAATTTATTTTCGCATTCATAAAATAAATGTTTGTTACCACAAGCAGCAAGATTAAGTAATCCTTTCTTGGCTAACTCTTAACCACCATATGTATGTATTTGAAGATATCGACCCCCTTGGCAATGAATGTTCTCAACAAAACTCTCTGGAAGAGAATTTTCATAGGTTACTAAATCCACAATTCCTGTGCTGTGATTTATAAAACAATAAATTTTGTTGCAAATGAGTTTCATATCAGACTTCCCTGAAGATGAAAAAATTATAATTTCAGCCATGTTCACAACATGAGAGGGGGTAATGGCATTACTGGCGCCAGCCACAGAATCTCTACACGCACTGTGTGTGTTATCCCAAAGAACTACTGGGCGGCCACTTGCAATAAAACCCTCAATGAAAGGGGAAGAAATTTTTGTCAGACCTATAAATCCATATTTAAATGGTTTATCATGGGCAAAAACAGTATCCTCTGGCTCTAATATAAATATGTCCTTGTCACTCATCTCCAATGATAGATTGTTGTAGGATTCATGAATTACAGAATCATCGATTTCCACGTTAGGAGGACTCTCGACGTTTGTAACTGAAAAAATATTAAATAATACTGAAAATACATCTAAATAATCAAAGAATGAAAAAGTAACCAGCAAGTTATTGAAACTAGAAATTTATTTCAGGAACTAATAAGGCATTAGTCTCATGTACAGTCAATTCTCTTAAAACGTTCATAACCAAAATAAACTATACGCATTCTTAAGGTATTCTTTCTTCCATTACGAGACGTGAACTAAATCAATAATTTCTAACAACATTTGTCATAATTTGCGCTTGTTTGATTACTTTTTTTAGGATTGAATTGTAGTATTTTATACATGTTGCGTTTTCTTTCACAAGACACTTTGATGCCTTTAGTAATCCACTTTTGTTTTTATTATTTTGAATCTTTCTGAGTTTTTGAGGAAACGTGTCATTAAAATGTCTTAAGTATATATTTATGAATGAGTTAAACTTATAGTTTGTGTCAGTTGTCTTAAATACTTCATTCCAATTTTGTAATCTGAGTAAGTTTTGGAATTTTATTATGTTTCCTTGGGAATAGTTTCGAGTTTCTTGGTAAGTTGTCTGTTCTGTGATTTTTGTTTCTATTTGAAGTGTTAGAATCTGGGCAGTGTGGTCACTGAAGCCGGTAATAAATGTAGCAACAGAAAAACTATTATTATTTGCATCTATTGCAATTTGCAGTTGGAAGCTGTAAAGTGTGCATCTCATGTCATTGTTTATATTTTGGTAATATTAATCAATTTAAATTTTAATATTTTTTAATACATTATATATTATATTAATGTAATTAAAGTAATGTATTGTTATATAGTCATTATATTTTATTAATTATGGTTTTAAGATAAACGTTGTAAAAACAATGGATTTTCAAATGCAGAACGACTTTTATTCAGTGGGCGGAACTGCAAGAGAATATTCTTTTTAGGACTTTGCAAATGTACGTCAATTTCGAAAACGAATATAGAAAAATTGGATTCTTTGGAAACATTGTATTTGAAACTCTGAATATGAAAGTACTTGTTAACGATACTTTGTTGACGAAATGTTAATGTTATGTATTTTAATATTCGTTAATTAATATTTAAAGTAAATGCAATGTTATATATTTATTGAATTTGCGGAATCAGGATACTGCACCGAAAATACTTGCGCCACAAATCTACTAAGAGTGCTGGAGCGGCTTCGTAAACCTTGTTCATTAATGTATTTGTTATAAAGTTTTCTAAGAAAGTAATCTATTAAAATTTGATTACCCAAATTATAGGCCTGGAAACATACGTAAACGTAATCTCAGGTTTAGATACTAGGGAAAAACATTTGAAAATTCACTTTTTCGTGTTGAAATTTACCTCACGTTTTGCAACGGGATTACAAGATTGCATTATTCGTATTTCCGTCACACTCCATCTCACATTACAGATCTCTTAAATAAACTAACAATGAAGATTCCCACCCTTTTCCCTTGTAAGGCTTTCAAATCGTGAAAAATTGATTCTTCTATCAACTTATCGATCAAGTTCACGAATTCCCCGAGGTCGTGAATCACCAGTCAATATATCGATTTTGTTAAAATTACTCCAATCAACGTAGAGATCAGATTACGATTTCACCAATCAACGCATCCAATAAACCACCATATTTCACCAATAAAGTAACCGATCACTTCTGAAATTCAATAATCCACGGATCGAATTACTACTTCTCAAATTAGCAGTCTGCAGATCGATCTGCCCATGAATACACCAAACCACATATCTACAATTCTCGTGTAACATCAGTGTCTCTCTCTGGGTTCATGCATGTTCAATAATTACTCATGGAATGCATTTTTTTAAACAAATTAACCTTTAATTAATCAAAACAAAGAAAACAATATGATGGATGATGATGGTGATAGCATGCAACAGTAGTTCTTACAATGGTGTTAACATGTTGCTTACTGCGGCCTTTGATTACATTAACTGCTTAACAATCACAAAAGTAGCAAACACTTGGCCGCTACCCTCGTGCCTAGTTACCGGCACGTCCGCTGCAGCTCCGTGAATTAAAGTCTGTCCGCACTTACGCGGCAATCGGGCTGAGCGTCGCTTAGTGCGCAAATTTTACTCATCTTAGGCTTCTGCGGCGTGGTGTCTGCAGTGGCGGGGATGATACCCCGCAGCTGGCGTCGAGCGGCTTGGCGCTTTCACGGGCGGGAATCCCGCAACAGCGCACATCCTCTGGGGGCCCACTGCTGCTCGTTGTCGAACACATGCCTCGACACGCGTCCCCCGGCCACAACAGCTCGTGATCAATTAGACAGGGAACTCCTTCCAGCATTGAACCTTAATAGTTCTCGTAACATGAAATGTTATGCGGAGCCGAATTCTAGGTTGATGCACCAAGTTCCCGAACACATGTCTTGAGTGACATGATGAACTCGTCGGGCCACAAAAATCAAGTGCACTAGTCGAGTGACAAATGTCAAGTGAGTTGATCGAGTGCCAAAAATCAAGTTGGAGTGGTCGAGTGCCAACTGCCAGGTGACTTGCACGAGTGCCAAATGCTAAGTCAATTAGTCGGCTGCCAAACGCCAAGTGACTTGCTCGAGTGTCAAAAATCAAGTCCCTCGTGGGCCACACGCGCCCACGGACGAAGGCACGCCTTCACTCTCCAGGATCGGCGGGCCTTTTCCTCATTTGCTGGCCCTTTGCTTACGTGGCGACGCTTGAGCCAATTGCCCGCGAGTTTGATATTACAATAAGCAGTGTGTTCGAAGGTAAGCCGCGCCCTCCGCGGATGGACACTTGTGCGTAACTAATGGGTGTTCCTTTCCTCGCGGCACGACCTGTCAGTTACATTTGGGTTTCCCTGTCTTCGCGTCCCGGTCATATCGTTTTACCTTTTTTTATCACGTGCCGGGCCCGGTCCGTCCTTTTCACGTATGCACACTTGTGCGTAACTAATTTTGGTAGCCTATTTAGCACCGCGTACGCGGATTGAAATTTACGGGGTCTCCGGCAGTCGCGGGCGTCGCACGCTCCGGGGCGTCTCAATAACACAAAGTGCCCTGGCAGTCGTAAATGTGTCCGCGTGTTAAATCTCAAACTTGGCTGACTGCTTAATTTACGAAAAATCAATTTAATACGGTCGCCAGCTGTACAAGACAGCACAATTTTTAAATAAGCCTTGCTACGAAATAAATAGCAAGGTGACCATGCTTGCACCTAATGAATGATTATGCAAAGCTAACACAAAAGCTTCTAAGCTATCGAATTCGAGAAGACTGTCGTCACATTCGAAACTGTTCAAATGGACGCTCCAGGTTCTAACATAAACAGGATCTTAATTTTAAAGGATCTCAATACTGGAGATATAACAATCAAATAACTCAAACATTACAATTTATTCATACAAATATTATACAACAAAAGTTTTTCCTGATGCGCAGGTTCGCAAGCAGCTGCGGGAAAAACAACACAGAATTACGTAAATACCAAGCAAACATGAAGGACGGCAGCGCCGTCTTAAAAGTTTTTCCAAAACAATTCAACAGCTAACATTTAAAAACCCTTTTGGGGGAAGTTGAATACATGCAAAATACAAACTTGTAACAAATCAAAACACTAATATTAGCGCGTCTAATGCGCTTACATATACAGAATTACTGTATTACAAGCAACCTCGGTATATCCAATTTAGGACGAGGTAGTTGAATACACACACAAACAAAATTGAAAAGGAAGCCGACCTCGGCCTTCTTTCAATACAAAAGAACATGAGAAAGTGCATTACCGAATGAGCCAATAAACAACTTTTCGTAGGAGTGCATAATACCAAAATTCTTGGAAATGGATCTTTTACCATAACTTACGAAACTTTACAAACATAAGAATGAAGCAGGTTACTCCGGGACGAGAAGGAGCGGCCCAAGTGCCCGCCCGTCTCTCGTTCAACAAAGTCGTGACCGGACACGAACGTCGATCAACATACGGCCCAACAATGCCTGCATGTGACCCCACCGATTCGTGCCGATGACGAGCTGTCGCCCAGCCGACTCCTCTGCCGGCTACGGGACCAGATAAGTGACGCTGCTTTCCAATGGCCGCGGTTCAAAGCTACCGCACGGGCCTAGCAGACGCCTTGCCAAAGCTCCAGCTGCCGAATGCGGCCAAGTGCCGTCTTACTCACGACAGGAGCAACAATCCAAGTACTGCCGAATGCGGCCAAGTGCCGTCTTACTCACGACAGGAACATAAACTGCAACATTAACAAACACATGAGAAATGCGCAGTATCAAAGCTAAACCTCCACAACAATCGGAGATCAGCAACCTTCAGACAAACAACAGAACGTACAGAGTAAACCCGCTGCAAACAATTGAGAATTTAAACAAGCATACAATTTACAAACATTTCAACTCAAGAGATCCATTTCCAAATCCAAAAAACATACATTTCCAATAAATCACACCATTATGCACTCGTAAATACTTTAAAACTTTACGGTTTAGAAGGAACCGGGCCTTTTTACTAAAATACCACGAATGGCTCAGGTACATGCGTGACACTACATATGGCAAAACAAAATAATAGGCATCTAGCAGGCTATTGCAACGACTCCGAAGGAGCCGGGCACAAAATGCAATAGGCTACATAACAACGTTAAAAGTCAACAAGACGAAAAGGCTACATAACAACAAAATGTGGCGTAAGGCACCGTGCGCGGGGAGCGCACGTCTTATATACCATCCCCTGAAGGGGTAACAGTGTGGCATGAGGGGGGGTACAGTGGCGGGGAGGTATCGATCCATTATTAGGAACCTCTTTGCCTAAGAGCGTAGAAGATAACGCCTGCCCATATAGGCAGCCCGCCGATCACCTCGGAGGAGGTGGCGGCCTCTCGTAGCGTAACAAGGCACTGCAGACATTGTATTGAAGATACATAAATAATTTTAAAATTGATGAAAAAACATTAATTTTGAGGCTACAAAGGCAAATCAGGTGTCCAAATGATCCTAAATTTGATGTAGATTGCGGATTTTGATATAAGAACCCGCTACATTCAGTGGTTCTCTTATAATAAATAAAAACCTGTTTTGAAACTTGAAAAAATTGTTGCACATAATACAATTTTTTTCTCAGATCTTACCAAAGCAAAAAATTAGCTCTCAGTAACAATTTCTTAGGTTTTTGAAACCTTCTCATGGCCATGAAATCACAGTTTGACTGTTCAAGATTACCTTTTTAGAGAAAATTAAAAGTAAAAAGTTATCCATATATTAGTATGGTAAATCTAATTACATAAGGAAACCTTACAAACTATGGATGTAGAATCTTCTCAGCAGGTCTTCTAGGATGATTGTTGGCTTCTTTCAGGTGTTCACACGCCGGAGTTCAGTAACTGTGTTTACTTAAATTTTCAAATTTAACACCGCGAGTTTGCCGGGGGAGGGAGCCGAAAGTTGGATGTAGCCGGTGTCATAACTGGCGTCAATAATTGCCGCGCAGCGTGAAGAGGCTATTGAGTACTTGAGCGGAGCTGGGTGAACCTTTTGTTGGAGCCGGGCGGTCGCAAACAAGGAACTCCCTTTAGGAAACGAGTTGTGCTGCGGGGATGGCGTGTGGTGGCGTCGCCCCGAACGCGGAGGGGCCTGGCCTCGTTGGGGGGGGGGGACGCTAACGGGACGCGTGCGGCTGGGCGCGGTCGCGTTGTGGGGGGCGGCACGCCTTCCCTCTCCCAATTGTGACCAATATTTTATTTATTTATTTATTTATTTTATTATTATTATTTTCTCGGAGGACGTACCGTTACACTCGAAACAATCCACTTCATAAATCACGGATAGAAAGATTGTTCGAACGCATTTTCTCAGGGAACATAGGTCCTACAGATTTTTGCGTGGCCATTTAGACCCTGACGTGAACATGTACTAATAACACTAGCGCCCCTGTAGTCGTTTGGCTGGAATTACAATAGAAAATGTTTTTGTGTGTTATACATAAGATCTTCAAATTTACTTGTGATTAATTCCATCGCATTGAAATCCATCTTAAGTAATTGCTTCTCAGATAGAATAGGGTTTTTGGTAAAAATACTAAATTGGGGGAGAGGGGCTAATAGCAAAAATGCGCTTTCTCTGAAGTTCTGACCGCCTGTCAAAAATGCTAGCGCTCTTACCTTGCCCAACATTTTCACAAAGATGGATATTCCTCGATCAATCGGGCTGTTTCGACCCCTCGAATTAATAAATGATCTCTTCACAATAAATCCTCCTTGAAAAAAACAACTCAAAAAAGGCTCTAAATGGCCCGTCCGACCGGCCGAGTGTTGGGTCGTTTGCCCGCCCGTCAGTGAAGAACACCATCGCCTTAAACCATGGACTTAACGCAACTTCATTTCGTGGTACTAGACGCATGAGAAAGTTCTTAGATCCCTTCGGATGGATCACTGCCACTCAGTATCAGCAATAAATGAACTGTCCTTTCCGTGAAGAATGTTCTGGTGCAATGTGCCAATTCTGGAAGCCATTGCCTTGCCGCTTCTCTGGAAGAGATGCTTATAAATGTCGAATCATCTCCCCGCCAGCTTTTATCGAACATTGATTGCGGAGTAATCTGAGAGGGGAGGATTTGACTAATTGTCATAATTTTTATTTATGAAAATTTAAGCGTCTATCTGGATATTTGGGTCAGATCTCACTTTTTACTTGTAGTGATTACACGTTTTTGATTTTCTTTATGCATTTTACTTTGTATTAAAAATCTAGCTTAACTTTATTTGCTGTCACAGGAGTTATGTTTTTACGATATTATGACATGGTTGACATTTTCATGTTCAATCATCAGCCTTGCATAGAATTTTTACCAAAATGGACATTTTTTTATATTTGTGCAATTTGTGGAAGCTCGATTTGAGACGGATCTCTTATTTTTTGGGGATACTGTAGCCCCAGCGTCATTTTTAATTTTTGTTAACTGTAGCTTCAATATTTTCGAAAACGGAAAGGTTAAAAATTCTTTGGACGCCCTCGTTCAACTGCTTCATTGAAGATAGTCTTTTTCGTACTATTTTTTCCTAGGGCTTTTTCCAGTCGACCGCAGGTTACCCTTCACGTCCCGACGCAACACGTATTCGACCATACACTAGACCCTCACACACTTGCGGGTTCCTCTGATTTGGGGTCAGCAGAATACGAGGCCCTCCGTGACAAATACATGCGAGACGAGGGATAAAAATCTATGCCCACGGCGGGACTCCAACCCGCGACCCTTCGGACCGAAGTTGGTACAGCTTTTTCATTTTTAATTTTTATTTTATATAATCATACTTTTAATTTAATTTTTAATTTTAAAATATTAGGTCATCAGAGGTCATAAATTTTTCAAAATATTAATTTTAGAGTTACTTTGAATGGAATCGTAGGAATTAAAATATACTTGTCCAAGATTTTCTCAACAAGACTCCACCTTTTCTCTCGATTTTTTCCTTCTCGTTTTACAATTGAAAATGTCATAAGACTTGCATCTCGAGATTGTTTGAGTGAACGTGGGTTGGGTGAACGACTGGGTTTAAATTGATAGATTAATCTAACGACCACGTGTAATACAGATATTTGACGTTACCATTCAACCGTTGAATAGATTACCAAAAAATTGTTTAAAAATATTTACACCATTTACATTACATATTACATTTGAATTGTGGTTTTTATATGTGTGGTTTTCACAAGTATGGTTTTCACCTAGTGTTTCACAGCTTGTTTTGTTTCACCCTTGACTATATACTCATTATCGGAATTCGTTATTCTTTCTAAGTTAGTTCTATTTTTTAAACTATAGCCGTATTATTATGTCAAGGGTATACAGGCAAGTCAATAAAAAAGTTCGCCTCTAATATTTTCTAAACGGTTCAATATATTGAGATGCATTTTCCACCAAACTATTTAAGGTCATTGGGGCTCATAAATTGTAGTCAAAATTACATTTTTGATAGAAATTTTAATCTTAAAGATATTCAACTTAATTTTTTTTAACGGAATACTACTTATTTTTACACGAACAGAAAAGTCTTCAGAAAACAAATTCATAAATACCTCATGTGGTGGGATTTGAAGAATAATTAACACCACAGAAGATAATGAAATCTCGCGAAATCATACGAAAACAAGGTACCTAAACGGACGTTCATAGCACGGCACCGGGTAGTTCGGTTGACTCCATCGCAGGGCACTGCAACGTCCTTGGCGACAATCGCTCGGATTTCCCTTTCAACAAACGCCACGGCGAATCCCTCGTATGTTACGATCGTTCGAAATGCTGAGTTCCCATTTCGTCCAAATGAATCAAAGAAATGTCACATATCTTTGGCATATTTTCATTAGTAGCATCAGGCAGATTTGAACATTTCCGATTTTTGAAAGGTGCGTACTCGTATGACATGTGCACTGATGTGAAATCCGTAGTAAACATTACGTTGTTGGATTTTGAAATCATTGTGTCTCAAATCCCACTGCGAACTCGTTCTCTCTTCTTTAAACGGCTTCGGTATATTTCCTTCTTCACTTAGAAAATCGCGCCATTTTCGGGCAAGGGCGTATTCAACTGATTTGCAACATCTTCCGTAATATAGTGACACTGAATATTTGATAATGACTTATCAACTTTCTATATGTCGTAGTGAATTCGCCTTAACCAATTAATAAAACTAAATAAATTTCACTGAAATTACTCGTTGATAACACAAGTGAATCGCAAATTTCTAAACTTTTTAAGTCAATTGTCCCCAGAGACAACTTACCACTCACTCATCAACATTCACTCATCACTTACATCATTCACTCTCTGCATGGGACTAACATTTTTTTTCACAACTGGACAAGACTGCTTCCTCCTTGAGTCCCGCAGTATCGATTGTCATGTTGTCACAACATGCGCTAGACAACTTAATTCGTTGCGTTTTCAAACGGTGAAAAAGTGGCTGTGGGAACATATATAAATTCAGCCGCACCGAAAACGTCCGAGCCTGCTACGACGCCGGATTTTAAAACTCATTAGTGTATATAATTATACATCAAATACAAAATCAACATGTGCAGAATTGCTCAATTTGTCTTCTCACGATATACCTAATCGTGAAAACTAGTGTTCCGCGTAAAATAAATTGAAGTTACTCCAATATCTTTAAAATACACAATGCTATTAAAAAGGTAGTAACTAAGGACCGGATTGTTAGGTGATGCACCTACAGACAAAGCACATATTGGAGCTTTCATTTTTTACTTCTAAAATGATATATAACCCAATAGAAAGCATTTCAGAAACTTGCTTTGCACCTAATTTGCCCTACACCCCTCTGCACCTAAATAGACCTTCTGCCCCCATTTCTCCCCTATTTCCCAATTTTTGCACACACAAAAAGTCACTTATTTTTAATGTACACATTATATGAAACATATTATTTACTGTTAAATCAAACAATATGTAAATTATGCAGTTTGCTGCACTTGCTCCAAAATAACGTGCCTCCATTTATTACATGAGAAGATAAGCAAAGGAGACACCATTGTCTTTCATTACCAGTTATTGCGAAAGAACTGTCTTTTTGACCGGAAATCTTTCCAATGTCAAAGGTGTTTTAGAGCGAACACCGTTAACATACGATGTTTTTAGTGTGTTGCTACTTCACGTCTAACATGTGCACTACTGATTGAAAATTTGATGTTTTCTCAACTGATGCCTGACTAAAAGCTCGATCGCATTTACCCCATCGTTAACTCAAAGACATCTTTCAAGCAAATCGTGTAGCCCATCGTACTGCATAAAGGTGTTGAATTGTGTTCCAAAGAGTATCAGAAGTAGTTCGTGAACAACAAAACGTCGTTAATAAATTCACATTGTTGATGAACGTGCTAACTACATGTCGTTCTCAATATTCTTGAATAAAATTATAGTACTGTCGATTTCTGTTAACCACCTCGTGACTGGCTGAGAAAGACGCAGAACCCATTAAGCGTTGTATGCTTTCTCACTAAGGGTCTTCAGCCACAAAATTCAAAAACAGACAGTTCACCCAAAATTTTAGACACGATGTTCGTTTCCGAAACTTCTTACTATGAAATTTTCAAAATAATCGGTAAACTAAAAAATAAATATTCGTCCGGTTGAGATGAATTCCGGATTCTTTGTTAAAGACCTGTGCGTATGCCATTATACACCCGTTAACTCACATATTTAATTCATCGTTATGCACCGGAACGTTTCCAGATATTTTCAAAACAGCTAAAATTAAGCCGCTCTTCAAAAAAGGCAACAAAAATGAAATTCAAAATTATCGGCCCATTTCTCTTCTATCAGTTTTTTCAAAAAACATTAGAGAGACTTTTTTACGTACGAATGGAAACCTTTCTCAGTAAACACGACGCGCTTTCAGATTGCCAACATGGATTTAGAAAATCAAAATCAACGGAAACAGCTATATTTTCTTTTCTTAAAGATGTCGCCACATCACTGGTTCAAAACGAGGCACCTATTGTATTATTTTTAGATCTCTCAAAAGCTTTTGACGTCATTGATCATGACTTTTACTTTCAAAGTTACCTTCATATGGAATCCGTGGTATTGCTCTAGATTGGTTATATTCGTACCTTAAACAACGATCTCAGAGAGTTGAAATACCTTACTGGAAAGATGAAACATTACGCACCTTTCCGACTCTTTGCCCATTGCACGTTGAGTTCCTCAAGGATCGATTTTAGGCCCTATCCTGTTCCTACTTACGTAAACGATATGCCCTCGACGATTGGAAACGGAAGAACGGTTCTCTTTGCAGATAATACGAACATCATTTGCAATAAAGAAACCGTAAATAGGACAATATCAGATGTTTCAAATTGGTTCCGAAATAAATTAATAGTAAACGAAAAGAAAACTGTTTTAATGCAGTTTTCCACTTCAAATAAACAATTCTGTGCTCCATTGAAAATGAACGGTGTACCATTGACTGATGTTAAGGCAACAAAATTTTAGGTCTCTCAATTCAGTCAAACCTTAAATGGAACGTCCATTTAAATGAATTGAACACAAAATTAAGTTCATTATGCTACGCGTTCAGAATTCCTGCAAATTCAGTCAGCCTTCATACTGCGCGTTGTGTATATTTCGCGAATGTTCATTCCCGCCTGAGATATGGCATAATATTCTGGGGAAATACATCTTATAGCTCCCAGACTTTTAGATTACAAAAACGAATTGCATGAATAATAACCAAATTCCACCCACGTGATTCATGTAAGCCTCTCTTCATTAATCTAGGAATTCTACAATTACCGTGTCTTTTTATTTACGCATCAGTGGTTTTTGTCAAAAATGACTTGCTTAAGGGCGGGAATATATTTTCAAAAAATGCCGATGTCTATTAATATAACACTCGACGTAGAAATCATATTCATCAGGTGACAGTATCAACAGCCCATTACAAAAAATTCACATACAATACATGTACATTATTTTACAACACTTTGCCAGATGACATTAAACTATTAATTCGATAGAAACGTTTAAATCCCAAGTGAAATCGTTTCTGCTGCATACCTGTTTCTATACAATCAGAGACTATACTGAGCATCACAAGAAAAGTAACATTAATTTTAACAATGATACATAATGTATTATTTAACATTTGAACTGTATAAATGTGTATAAACAACCTGTAACAAGTAATTTATTGCAGCCTCCGGGCCAATGACCCCCATCTCGATCAGGTTTTTCGTCCAGTTTCCCTGATCCATTGAGCAAATGCTGAGATGGCCCCTTGTTTTGCTTCTGGACATAATTGTAACTTCATTTTCTGTGCACGTCTTCTAGAATTCAGTGGGAAATACAATTATTCAAATTATCGTTTCCATGTTGTCGCGGCAGGAATTATTATTCCGAAGGACAACATGGATAAGAGCCAAAATTTATTGCTTATTTATCCTTGAAAAAATATTTTTTTATACATGGGAGCTTTTTTTCTTTCTTTTTTATTCAAAAAATTAAGTAGTATATGACAGTGTAGGGATCATAGAATGTTGAAAATGTGCACACATTTACTTTTCCCCATAGCACGTCATACGCAGTTTTAACTGGTTTTTGACGTAAAATAAATAAAATAAAATAAAATAATTAAATAAATAAAGAAGCTGAGAAAGCACTGGAAGCTAAGAGATGGGTCTGTAAGAGTTGTTTAGGTCTCTTCTTTAGTGGTTTTCCGGGTTTAGGGATCATGATAATCTCTATTTTAAATAGCTTCGGCACATATTTCACTCGAAACGAAACATTAAATATACGACTTTTCTTGCAGACGAAATTCCCTGACACGAAACAGAATTACAACAGGAAGGTACAGATTTCAGCCCGTGAAACTTTTTTTTCTACCAGCGATTAACTCTAGAAATATTTTATATAAAAGCCTGTTAAAAATTCGCAGGTGGAATCGAAGAAATCCACTAAACTTTGATGGCTTGTTGAGTAATTTTTCTGAATATTAAGGCGTTTGTTTCCGTAATTTTGTGTTGTATGTAATTTATTTCTGTCTCAATTTGGTAATGTCCCTTTTGCTCAGTATTCGACTTTACTTGGCTGGTGTTCCTCGTTGTTGCTTCGTCTTCGTAACCACACCTCTTAGTACCATAACTTACTGCCTCTGAGCAGAATAATTTATTAATGTAGTAAATAAATATATGGCCATGAGATCGCTCTGATGACATTTTTAACTGGGAGTTTCCAAAAATTAATCAAGATGCGTTCCATTCATTGACTCGTGTAAAAGAATGTTCTATTACCTTTAGTTCTCTCCATTTTTTTTCAAGACTTAGTTATATATCGTTGTTTTGATTTTATAACTTTAATTGCAGCCGGAAAATGTAAATAATTTTTTTACGGGCAGGGGAAAGAAAAAGGACACCCCACAGGAACGCCCGGACGCCCCCTTGCTGTTTTCACCGCAGTGGGGGGGCATTTATGCGAGTTTTTATCGCGTATATGTACTGCCCTCCACTCCACTGCGGCGGTGGGGACCTCACCCATGCCGTAGAGGCAGGGTCATTAGATGCCCCCACAAGCTCGCGTCCATCAACACTACGATGGAGGGTGGCTGCCCAATGGCGCCGTCTCCCCTCAGCGGAGGAGACCGGGCCATCACCGTCATCTGGTAGGGATCGGAGAGCCCAATCGAGCCTACCCGCCACCCAGGCAGCCCCAGCCACGGCGCTCGCCCCCGGAAAACTAGAGGCACCCAGCTGGCCCATCCGAGAATGGACCAAACCAGGGACCAATAGCGACAGGGAGGGAACGCCGAGACCACCGTCGCGCACCGCAGCGTGAATGAACGCATTTGGAGTGTTATGGGGGAGGCAAAGCCATCCCCTCACGCTGCGGCGCACGACGATATCGACGGCGCGAAGGTCCGCCATCCTGACGGACCCAAGCACCATCGAATGAAGATACCTGGGAAGCAGATAAGTCCGCAGGACCTCCAGTCGCTGATGGGGTTTGAGGGGGGCTCGAGTAATGTTAGTGAGCCCTTCCTCGACTCGGGGGCGGGAGCTTCACGGGAACCGTCCCGCGAAACTCTACCCCCAAGTACGTCCAGGTACTGTCCGGGCGTATTGAACGCACAGGCACACCTGCTACGCGGATAGGGGCCTCAACCAGCTTAGTCTTTCTGTCCTTGGCATTGGCATAAAGGCCAATAACCAAGGACTTGCTGGGATTGAAGGTGAGGCCAAATTGCTCGGCAGCCCCCGCCGCCATGTCGAGGGCCTTTTGAAGGCCCACGACAGAAGAGGCGAGGACTACCAAGTCATCCGCATACGCCAGCGCGCCCAGACGCTCATCGCCGAGACAGTACCCTACCTCCCTCGGAACGGCCTCGATTACGTGGTTCATTGCGAGGCAGAAGAGGATCCCCGAAAGGGGGTCCCCCTGCCTCACGCCCCGGCCAGGATGGTACGGCCGGGTCAGCACGCCACCGAGGTCGAACCGAACCGCCGCACTGTGGTACTGACCCTGTATGAAGCTTACGAGGGCGGATGGAATGCCCTCATATTTCATCAGTCGCCACAGCGCGGCGTGAGAGATAGTCAAACGCCTTAGATACGTCACAGAGGGCTCCGTAGAGCCCCCTATGACGCATCCTCGCGTCATTCATCGCGGCCGCCAGGGCCGCACAATTGTCGGAGCAACCGTCCTACATGGCCCTCTGGCGGAGGTTGACAATCCCGACCTCCGCCAACCGCCGCGCCAAAATCTTGTTAAGTTGGCGGTGGGCCACACTAGTAATTGATATGGGACGATGCTCCGACGGATGCACGGCCGTAGCGGACTTAGGGACGAACACCGTCCGACCCTGGAGCCACCGCTCAGGGACCTGACCCCATTCCAGGATCAGGTTGTAAGCGGCGGCAACCTGAGCCGGGGGCGCCCGACCCCAAGCCGCGGCTGTGACGCGGTCCAGGCCTGGAGCAGTAGTGCTCCTGGCCCGGGACGATCTAACCTCGGCGGAGGACACCGGGCCCCATACCCCCCTCAAGGTCTCCCTTTTAGGAGGCCTCTCAGGGGGAGAGGCCGAGCTCGACGCCGTGATCAGGTCGCCCCAGTATCCCTCCATGGCGTCGCGATCAAATGATGAGGGGGTAGGTTTTTTCCCCTCAATCGCCCGTGGGCGGCGCGTCTAAAATCGTTTTGCTAGCCTCTGCATCTCCGCAAACTCCCTGCGGCGGCGCGCGCGCCGCGCCGCCCGCGAAGAGCCAATAATAGGCTCCCGCGGTCGACCCGGCGGCGCGCGCCGGAGCCACCAGGCCGCCCACCGAAGGATTTCCCCCAAGGGGGAGACCCCCCGATCGAGCAGACCCCGGGCCGCCATTAGCGCCGCCCACCCGGGATCGCAGACGTAAATGGCCTCGGGTCCATTCCTTAGTCCCCGCCACCAGGAGTAGAAGTCGTCGCCCAGGGGCACAACATCTTGGCCGTCACTAGTGTATACTTCCGATGACGCCCCGGTCACGGGGGCTTTATTAACCTGGACAGCACCGAGGGGGGGAGGCGGGGTGAGGAGCCTCTCGCGCCCCCCGCCCCCATCGGCACTCGCCAAGGGGCGGATCGGACTCTGCTCACGGGACGCAGGAGCAGGGCGAGACTCAACCCGCTCTACCCACCCCCTCGTGGGATCTGTAGGAATAGAGAAGGGAGGGGAACCAGTAGGGGAAAGCCGGGAGGAGGGGCACACCAAGTCCACCTCAGCCCGTACTCCCCCCTCGCTGTTGTTAATAGGTAACGCGACAGAAGGACTTGATTGGGAAGGAATGGGGTGTAGGTTTGTCGTGGCCGGGGAGTCATCGGCGTGGGCCCCATCCTGACGGGGACCCGCCTCCTGGGGGACCACTGGGGCCACCTCGCCGCCTTGATCGCGAAGCCTGGCCACGTGTCGCCCCACCCGGTCTTTGTGTGCCTGGGCTTGGCGCTGCTTCTTGATTGCCTCAAGGCTTCGACCGGATGCGGCGATCGCGGCCTTTAGCTTCGCATTTACGTCGACGCCGCACTCGCCACGCACCACCAGGCCGGCTTCCTCGAGGGCGAGGATCTCTCTCTCCTCCTCGGTCCACCGGCACTTGGCGGTGCGGACGGGCACGGCGTCGTTCCGTTCTACTTTGTGCTTGGCGGCGATGTGAACCCCAAGCCCCTTCTTGGTAGCAAAGGACGCTGCCTGGCAATGCGGGCACAGGTAGCTGGACAGGAATCCAGCATCCCCGCCCCCGCGTGTCATCTGGAAAGAGGAAAACAAACAAAACTAAGACTAATTGACAGATATAATCGGGTTGCAACCCCTACCCTCGGGCTGCGGCCCGTGGGATAATGCAAAAAAAATTGTTTAAAGTTCGTGAGGGGTTGATAGCCTAATCCCAGAGCCTGGCTTATTGCCAGGATGGACTTTCAGATCAAACACTCTGCCCGTGGGGGTCGTGCTCGGACCAAATTTATTTTTCGTAAGCGTTAGCCCACACGTGGGCCCGGAAAGAGGAACCGCCCGGGCACCATACACAAACAAACAAGCAAGGGCTAAGGCGGGTCCAAGCCGGTTCCCCCAGGGGCGTGCGTACAATTATTTCAATAATTAAATTAAAAACATTTATATTATTTTAAAATTAACAATGTAGTAGCCAACATCAATTTCTAAAACACAGTTGTCAAAAATTATAAAAATCTACCTAATTTATGACTCTCTCGAGGGCTATGCTTTATTTGGTTTAAAAATATTTAGAGGGCAGTTCTCGCCGGCACGTGAGCTCGCTGGAAGTCGGACTCTAAGCTTGGGGGGGGGGGATTTTCCTCACCCAGCTTCTCTCAGTCGACTTATGTTACCCAGCGAGCTTGGCCGCAGGGGCAGCCCAGACTCCTAACGGACAGGGCTGCTTGCGACCAAGCACTTTTGCGGCGCCTCATTTACTATCCCGGGTGACCAGCTTCCCGGGATGCAATAGTGCCCGCATGGCCCCCTGCTAGGGGGGCCCTACCACCGGACTGCGGCGCTGGAACCGCAGCCCGGTAGGAGCGGGCGATGGTGGTACTATGGCGCCGGGTCTTAAGTCCAGAAGCATGCGTGATCACAACACGGCCAGCGGGAACCACCCCTCTAATCTTTTCTTTCGGTTTCGGCCGAGGTCTAACAGTTGCATCTACAGTTGAAATCGTTCTAGATGCGTTGCTTTACAGGCTGAGTAATTTCAATATATACATTCCAGAAAAGATAACATTCTTCCTTAACTTTCTCGTCTTTGTTCCCTTTTCTTGAAGAAATTTATAATTTCGTCCTCGGCCTGTTTCTGTGCACCTTCTGCATGGTCTGCAACATGAAAAGAAAATTTTTTGAACCGAGGATCCAAAAAAGTGGCTAACCGTGGAACAGAACGCGACTCGTGTACAAGGAGTGTCTGTATAGATTGTAAAAGGTCTTGAACTCTTTATTAGCATCCATCGTGAGAGTTTTTTCTAAACACGAAACTTCTAAAAATGATTCATGCACGAATGGAATTATTTTGAAACGTGTAAATACTCCTCTCCCATTTTTCAGTTGAAACGTTTTTAAAAACCGGGCAATGACCGACTCGTCTTTCCTTCCAATAATCGAGATCCAGGTGGAAGGGAATCCTGGATCGGGTCTCCATGTGAAAGGGACCACTCACCAACTCTTAACCTTTGTAAGGGAGTGGTCAACCACGAGGATTTTACTGCAGAGTGAGGAAGGACTACTCTTTTTTTAAGAGCCAGGGTGTGACCGACGTCTACAGGATCAAGATGAGGGAGCATGGGAGAGAAATCCCCACTTCAAATCTTTATCTGATTTTCAAACATCCAACTCGCCCTCGAAGGATCTTGTGCGGTTTTTAACCTTCACGTACGGCAATACGTACCCTATCCTTTGCGGTGTTTTAAGTGCCAGAGGTTCGGCCATACACAACAACGGTTCATGACATACCCCGGTGTGCGGGAAGTGCGGAAAAAACGGTGCACGAACCCGAACCCTGCGCCACTACACCGCATTGTGTTAATTGCGAAGATGACCCGGCCAACTTTAAGCAATGCCCTACCTTTCTGAGAGAAAGAGAGATCCAGGAGATCTGTGCCACTGAGAAAGTGTCCTTTCCTGAGGCCAAACGGGGGTTTCCAGCGAAGAACCCTGTTGATCTTTCTCGATTCTTCTCCGGCGCCATGAAAGCTAAGACTCAAAGGGTAGCAGCGGCCTGCCAGGCAGAACCAGCCGCTCCCCAAGTGGTGAGCTTCTCATGTGAGGTTACTCTAGTGAACCTCCCTGTGGATGCCTCACCCAGGAAAAGTGGGAGAGTGATAATCCCAACAAAATATAGGAAGATTGACAGAAAAGCTCAGTCGTCGCAGTTGACCAAAACGTTGAACAAGCCTTTTTCAATGAAAGCTGATGTCGGTCGGACAACTGCCTCAGAACTGGTAATAAAAAAGCTCGTTATCAACGCCCCGACTACTTAAAGCTTCATAAATACGCACTGAGCGAGCATCTAGTCCTTCTGGCAATGCCCAGGAGGTATCTGCTTCGGAGGAAACTCCCTTCGGGGAGGAAGCTCGTTCATTCGGTTCCCAACGTCGGAGGAAAGAAGAGTCCACCATGGACTTGGGATTGTCGTGGAATACTAATGGTTTCTCCTCGCGATGGGACGATCTTAAACCGTTGTTGTCCCATTACAATCCCCTGATTATCAATAAGAGACTCACCTCATCCCTACCTCCTCTCTTGTCTCTTCATGTTTTTTCCCTTATAGGTTCGATGTGGATGATGGTCTCCGTGCTCATGGTGGAATTGTCTCACTGGTACATGATTAGCTGCTGTCTAGAGTACTTCAGACAGACTTTCAAGCAGTATGTGTGCAGGTGCACTTCCCATCCCTCACACTCACTGTATGCAACATTTACATCCCTCTAGGACTGAGTGTATTATCTGATGGAACTTTTGGGCTTGATAAACCAGCTGCCCTTTCCGTTCGTGATACTTGGGGATGTTAATTCCCAGTGTACTCTCTGGGACTCTTCCCGCACTTGTCCGAGATGCAACGTATTAGAAATGGTAACAGACACCGCGAACTTCGTTATTCTGAATTCCGGTGAACCAACTCATTTTGCCATCGCCACAAACTCCGCAGCCCTTCTCTTGCAACCGTCCTGCAATGGTCCATCCTAGATGAACTGTACGGAAGCGACCATTACCCTGCTATCGTGCACATTGATCGACTTGCTCGTGGGTTGGCGCGCCCCCCGCAATGGTGTGTCCGACGTGTTGGCTGGCTGATATTCCAGGCTAACGTCAGTCTATTGGAGGGCGAGTTTGTCAGTGTGGAGGAAATGGCAGCACATTTTAAGTGCTGTACCAGAAACGGTGGACCTTGCAATTCCTAAGTCGACCGGTAAATCGCGACACCCCGTCGTCCCGTGGTGGAACTTGGATTGCTGAAGGGCTGTTGGTGCTCATAAGAAATCGTTGGAGCGTATAAAGCACAATCCAATAGCGGATAATCTAATTCACTACAAGAGGTGCAGAGCGAAGGCGAGGAGAACCATTTTTTTAGATAGATATTTATTATTCTGCAGATAGGTATATACAACCTGGTGGCAGAACTCTCCAATTAACATATTAGTAATATTAACTTTAAAGAATTTAATGTTACGTTGTTAAGTAATTTAAAGACAATAATAATAATAATAATAATAATAATAATCTAACAATAATAGCATTAACTACATTTTATGGTTGACCTGCACAGTTATTTTAAACTATTAAATACAAGATTACACGACTTTTTAATTACACTTCACTTTCACTTCACTTCACTTCACAACATTTGAAATTCACTTCTTTCTCTTCTACGAACTACACTGCACAACACGTCACAACACTTCAATACAATACCACTTTGAATATAATTATATATTTAGAACAGGAACGCATTTAATAGTAATTAACACAATAATAATAGCATTAAAACTATAAAAAATTAAAATATAATAATACAACTTACTAAATTAATGAAGTTTACAAATACCATTAATTTATTTTTAAATCTTTGAACACCTAGAGGAAAGGGTTCCAAGGCTGTCGCAGGTAACTTATTCCAGTCCGTTATTGTTCTATTTGTAAATGAAAATTTTCCAATATCTGCTCTCTGTGGCCTAAACTGAATTTTGTGTTTGTGATTCCCCCTACTAAAGTACGAAGGTCTACCCAATCGGATGTAGATATCTTTCCAAGCTGGATTACCGGCATACGCTTTGTACAGGGCACAGAGTCTTGCCTTAACTCTCCTAATTTCTAGACACTCCCATTCTACATTCTTCCTATTCCCTCGGAAAGTAAATTTATACGCTCTTCTCTGTACTCTATTCAAATATTCCTTTTGGGAACTTCTATACAGGTCCCAACAAACAGCCCCGTATTCCATTAATGGACGAACTAGAGATAAATAAGCTAATTCTCTCGCTTTCGCAGTACTCTTTTTTAGTATTCGCATAGTAAAATGCAAGGGCCTCCAGGCTTTCCCTACGACACAATTAACCTGATTTTCCCAACTCAATTTGCTATCAAAAATTATCCCCAGGTACTTACAAGACATGACTCTTGGAATGTTTTCGTTGCCTAAACGGTATTGAGTTTCATTATATTTGCGGCCCCTACCAAACGTGATGGTTTTGCTTTTCGAACTTTTTTTCTTTCGCCCAAAAATGCAATCTGTCTAGATCACCCTGCAAAATATCCTCGTCTACATTTGATTGAATAACTCGATATATTATACAGTCATCTGCAAATAGCCGCACCTTTGAATATAAATTGTCTGGCAGGTCATTCACAAATGCGAGAAACAGGAGAGGTCCAATAACGCTTCCTTGAGGGATCCCTGAAGTTACTTTTGCTCGAGTCGAAAATTGTTGTCCAACTCGGACTTTCTGTTTCCTATCTCGAAGAAGCTCATCAATCCACGCCACAACTCTGGGGTCAATACCCGATTGCATTAATTTATTAACCAGTTTATGGTGTGGAACAACATCCAATGCCTTCGCGAAATCTATTGTTACGGCGTCCTATCTCCCACTATTATCAACTTCATCAGCTATGTCCTGAAACAATGATTCTATCTGACTCTCGCAAGAGAAACCGTTCCTAAAACCATGCTGTCCCTGAAATAGCCATTCTTTTCTTTCCCATTCTTGTCTAATATAGCTAGTTATCAAGTGCTCCATTAGCTTACATACAACTGACGTGAGACTTACTGGTCTATAATTGGCTAATACAGTTCTATCACCACTCTTGAAAATCGGAACAACGGTAGCTAGCTTCCAATCATCGGGCACGCTTGAATTGTTGATCGAAACCTGAAATAATCTTGTTAGATAAGGTAATATTGCCTCTCCACCGAGTTTAATTATGTCAGTTGAAATGGCATCTGGACCCCGACTTTCCATTTTTCATACATCTAATTTGTTGTCGCAATGTGTTTACGTCTATATTAAACTGATTTGACACAGCCTACCTCGATATCTGAGTGAGTTGAGATTTTGTTTTAAAAACGGAACTGAAGTAGACATTAAAAGCGTTTGCTTTTTCCCGATCATCTGTAAGTCACCTATTTTTGGTATCTTTAACGATAGGAATTTCTTCATTTCCTCTTCTTCTGCGAACATATTTATAAAACCCCGACCAATTATTTCCTCCTGTCAAGAATATGCTTTAAAAATGTCTCCTGCGCAATTTTTTTTCCTGCTCTAATTCTTTCGAACTATTACGATAATATATCTTATGATTTTCACTACGATTTCTGTTATTGAAAGCCTTTCGAGTTTTCCTTTTCAGATGTCGAATTTTCACATTGTAATATTGGGGGTCTGAATTTCTTTTTAAGTGTTTGTACGGCACAAACGTTTGCAATGTTTTATCTAGAATGCTCTTAAACGCGTTCCAAATTTCCTCCATGCCCCCCTCCATTCTCAGAAATCCATCGTACTGTTCTCTTAGGTAGTGTTGAAGCCCCTCTGTATTAGCCTTCTTGAACTGCCATATTTTGGTTCCCTTAAAAATTCTTTTCTGTAAAATACTTATGTCTAAGTCTACTAACACCGCTTTGTGGTCGCTTATGCCATCAACGACGTCGCAAGATAAGAAAAGCTCTCGAGGCCTAATTAAGAAAACATCTAGAAGTGCTTCCTGCCGCGTGGGTCTATCTACTATCTGCGCTAATCCCCCTTCCCAGACGAGTCTGTTCACTAACTGTTGTACTTTCGCTTCGCTCACGGCGCCTTTCCAATTTGCGTCTGGAGTATTCAAGTCACCAGCAATAACTACAGGATGACTATTGGCGTTTTCTATTTTCTCAGAAATGGCTTCCAAAATCGCGTAATTTTCATTCGGTGGCCTATAGCAAGCAATAATTTTTAGTACATTCCCATAATCACTTATTTCTATCTCCATTATCTCAAATTCTTTACTGACCCAATTTCTCCTTATATCTATTACATCCCTTACACAAATAAATATTCCCCACCTCTAGTATTTCTATCTCTTCTAAAAGATCTGTAATTCGGACGAAAAACTTCAGAGTTAGCTATCTCTTCCGTTAGCCAAGATTCAGTTCCTATTATTACATCAGGATCACAAGCATCTACTAAATTCCAAAATTCGATTTCTTTATTTTTAATACTGCGACAGTTCACCTGCAACAGCCTTGTGAAACATTTTCTCACCTGAACATTTACGGTGTCCACTCTTCCGTCCCGCATCGGCGTAGTGTCAGTCTCCTCCCGCATCGTCACCATCACTGCCGCCACCGTCGTCGTTGCTGCAGCCACTGCTGCTTTCGTAGCCGTTCTTGTCGCCGCCGTCGTCCCGCGCTCGTCGCGTCGCGCCGTCGCCGCCGTCGCCGCCGTCGCCGCCGTCGCCGCCGTCGCTCCGTCGCCGTCGTCGCCGCCGTCGCCCTCGCGCTCGCCGCCGCGCGTCGCTGTCGTTGCCGCCGTCGCCGCCTCTTTCGCCACCACCGCAGGTTGCCTCTTCGACGAGTTGGTTCCAACGTGCACTAGGACCACTTCCACGCTATCATCATTTTGAACTTTTTCAACCACTCTTGTCATATTTTTAACATCAACGCCGGGTTAAAATGCCACCTTAGCACCCTTAGCGTGACACACTCCTCCGCTGTGCCGCAGCATAGTCACCAAACACCTTCACTTTCCCTTCGAATACGCGTTCAGTTGGGTTTCCCGGTGTTTTCGCTTCAGCGGGACTTGCATCAACCAGGGCTTCCTGTGCAATTTCCTGCCCTTCCCGGCTGTCGCGTTGCTGCTCCAGAATTTGCAACTTTAAGGTTAACTCACCGATTGACTTGTGAGCCTCCTCCAGTTGCGCCTCCAGTCTCCGAAGCCTCCGTTCGCTCCTTTCGCACTTGCGACATGTATTCCTCACAGTGTCCACCGTAGTTTCCGCTCCAGGGCCGGGATTCTGCTCTATTCCGGCAATCACAAGCAGAATAGCCACTATGCTCGCGCATAAGAGCTGCGAATACCTGCTGATGCCTGCGCCGCCTGTGCTGGCCTGCATGGCTGCGTTGCGAGCCACCAAGGCGCCCAGGCGCGCCGCCCAGGTACCAACGCGCGCGCGGTACGACGCTAGGCAGCAGGTCATCGTAATCCTCTCGGAGCTCCTAAGAACGCGTCCTCTCTCCACGACTGACCGGCAACGACTGACTGACCGACCGGCAACGACAGTTCAACGACAGTTAGAAAGTAAAAATGCGTCACGGGGAGCGTACGTCTCCTCTCTGAATTTCCATACGCCACCACGTCTAGTATGGAGGGAGGTACTGTAACCTCTCCTCAGGTTGTCTATTTTATTCATGGATTCGTGGCTCTTTATTAATGAAGATTTTGAACAAAAAAACAAACGCAAAGTCATAGTCACAGAACATTTATAATTGGACGTTTTCTTTAACATTTACCAAAATACAGAATGTCAATCCCCAGACAATGATAAAAAAACACAAACATTACACAATATAAAAAAACACATATCCCCAAAACAACACAAACAAGTTTCACTCAAATTTAAACAAACTTTGTTTGCTTCTGAAGACAATCATTTGTCCATTTGCTAGTTTCTTTATGACTAAAGCAAGAATTGAACACTAGCACTAATCAGATATCAAAAGAAAATAAAGAATGATATGATAGTAAAGTAATATTCACTCAATATTATCACATTCCTAATGGCTCTATCAAACTGGTGTATATGTATAAACAACACTAACTGAATTATTATTTTCTTTAGGTGCGGAATTGATTGCAGGTTATTTTTCTTAAATGACTCTTAAAATACATCCCACCTTGAAGACCTAAATGGAACAAGTGAATGCCTCTACAGAATACTGTTCTGTTTCAATGTTAACACCACAAAGACTTTTAAATCAGAAAATTAACTCCGCAGACAAAACAGTATCCACTCTGATTTTTAAAATTTAATTTAAATTAAGGGTTTTTTTTTCTTTCGTCATATTAAACTTTTAATAATCATAAAGCATAAATATGAATGTCTCATTCCATAATACTCTGAATTTTACTCAATGCCTTATTTGCAATACTTAATAGTCACGTAGTAAATACAATAACATTCTTTAATACTCTCGTTTTGTTCAAAAGAAACTGTGATTCGTTACGCACACTATTACAGCCCACATGTTCTACGTGCCATTGCACAAGCGGAAACGGTTTCTAAATGTTAGCCTCTATTTACAAAACTTCTTGCAATCTGTCTTCTTTTAAACGAGTCTATTGAATGTTTATGATACTATTTAACAGAAACTGTATTTTCTAACACAATACATTTTATCAACCGAAACAATGATCACAATCTATACTGTATTAACAAAATGTAGAGTACTAATACCTTTTTTCTTAAGATAACCTCGTTCTACGCCGTCTGGAATACAACATGAAGGTTTTCCTCTCGCCCTCTTGCCTAGTGACGTCTCAACGGACGGGTGGAGAGAACCCCCTCCCTACTTTCGATACACCCCTCTTTCTTGAAATAAACAGGTGTCGTCATAGCGGCGGCGGCGGCGCCAAATTCGTTTGTTGAACATTCGAATGGTCACAGTACGTCAAATTAAAGGATACACTTCCCCAAACTCTGTGTCAGGTCTTCTTAAAAAGTGTCAGGTGATAACAGCTCGAGACGCCATTGTAGAGGAACTTGCCACTCGCTATAAAAATCTGTCGAGTTCGGCGAACTATATTCCAAACTTCCATTTGCTTTAAGGCTAAATGTACCGACACTAGTTCCATTTGTCGCCACCACGTGGCAGCACCGAAATAAGCAAAATTTACTAGACCAAACAACTACGTCTAAACAAAGTGTCCGATTTTCAATATGTAAACGGCATTGGACTCCTTTTTAAAATATAATTTACACTACGATGCCGTTTTTTCAGAAAAGTTTTCCAAAAAAATTTTGAAAACGTTTTCTCAGAGTTCCGGGAAGAAATTAAAAAATGTGGGCTTATAGCGCGATGGCGACGTGCTTCCTGAATCAAACGCCGTGTCAATCATGCAAATCGGATGAATAGGAGCGACGTAAAGTGAAATTTCGGAAAAATACCTGATCCCCCTCCCCCTTTTTCCCTGCGTCACCCGACCCGCCTGGGCCCTCCATCGACGCGGCCGAACGGCCAAACCCGGCGGCCTGCGGCACGGCAGGTCGAACTTTCAGACAGGCAAGCTGGGCAGTCAGTCCCTTTCAGTCTCTATATATTTTTCTTCACGTGTCAAACTAGTGATGCTGTAACACAGCCAAACGGTCTCGTATCATCTGTAATAGTCGTATGAAACTATATATCTTGTTCACATATTTCCGTCTTCCTTCGAATATCATCAAACAATTATTTGAGGCACTACTCAAAATATCGATTCCGATTTGGAAACTGATTTCAAAAAGAAAATTGAACTAATTGTGTATATATCACCAATATTCCATGTCCTAACATCTTATTTTACATACATTTTACTTCTAAGATCTTCCGTTATCATTCCACTACCACAAAGAATGAGCCGAAATTACGCACGAGCTCTTTTATCCTGCGACTCGATTTTTGATCTCAAAACGGCGTTTGTCTCCTTGATAGACTTCACCTGATGAATCTGTTTTCCCAAGTAAAATATTAAAACAGTTTTCGTACTTTCGGACAAAATTGAAGTGGTAAAATAGCGCGCAGGCGAGATGCATCCTGAATCCAACACTGTAACAAACATTAAAATATAATATTAAGAATCGTGACATGTCCCAGCTTACTTAGTAAGTTATATTGATATAAAACGATTCTGTTCTATTTGTATAAACTTGAAGATTGGAATAAGTAATTTCCGGCGCGTCATTTTGATACAAACTACGTAAATGATAATGTAAAAGGATGTAGTGTAAATCATTGTATTGTGACATATATATGTATTTTTTAATGCATTAAATTGTCACGAAAGCAATACAACTTTAACCCTTAGACAGGAACGCCACACTAGAAGAGGAATATCCGTCCATGAGGGGGATAAATTATATTATATGTAAATTCCGTGTGATAGTGCTGCGATCTATTGACTTTTCCTATAAGTTTTTTTCGGTGCATTTAGCCTTAAAGAAAGAATGGAAAGCCGCGTTTTTCTCGAGCAGAGCTCATTAGGATTATAATACCCCTTTCTCCATGTATAAAAAATCCATAACTTAATGCTGTAACATCTTCCCGAAACGGCCATGCAATTTCTTTTACGGCTCTATAACCGTATCTGGGAAGTGCACACCATCTGTACTTTATGGCGAGAAGTCATCGTCCTAGTTCCCCAAAAAGTGCAGGAACGATCACTGCCACCAAGTTATTGACCTATTTCTCTCACGAACTGTGTATGCAAAGTCCTGGAACGCATGGTGAATCAGCATTTGGTCTGGACCTTGGAGTATAAAAATGTTGACGCCAATCGGAAATGGGTTTAGAAGAAACCGGTCAACGTAGAGACAGCTGTTGCTAACGCAACGAGGTGGTCGGTCTTGAGACGCCTTGTGTCCATATTATTTGATATAGAAAACGCCTATTACACCATTTGGACGCACGGCATTCTGCAAACCCTGCACTCTTCGGCATTTAGGGAGAAGCTTGCTCTATTCCTCCAAAGCTTCCTTTGGAACAGATCCTTTCGTGTTTGTGTGGGTGATAGGCTTTCTCGTCACTCTCTTGAAAATGGTATCATCCAAGGATCAGTCCTGCTTGTCGCTCTGTTTGCCATCGCTATAAATGGTATAGCGTTGACTGTGCGAGCGCCTATGAAAGCTTCGTTGTTTGTGGATGATATTGCCATCTTCTGTTCATCCACCAGCATGTGCGATTCGGAGGCGCTCAACAAGCTACATGAATGGAGCACGCCAACAGACTTTAACTTTTCTGCTACTAAATGTATCGGTTTGCGTTTCTGCAGGATATACCATTTACATAGCAATCCAGTCCTTTACTCGGGATGAAATCGGCTTCCATTCGCTGAATCTGCGAGGTTCCTGGAGCTCACATTTGACAAGTCCATGTGGCGTGCTGATATCCGTGGACTACAAACCAGATGTCTCCTCCCTTAATCTTCGAATGGTCAATGGTACATATTGGGGTGCCGACCTATTGCGCTTATATAGATCACTCATCCGCTCAGTTTTGGAATACGGTAGTGAAGTGTATGGCTCGGCAGTTCTATCCACTCTCAGACCCATAAAAAATATACACCACGCTAGTATCTATCTGTCATCAGGTGCGTATCGCACAAGCCGAATTGAGTGCCATTGAGCCGAGGCTGGGGAGACTGCCTTAAAACGGCAGGATATTTTATTAGCGTCTTACGGTGCTAAAGTATCAGGATTCAGTAATCATCCTTGTCGCCAAATGATTATCCATCCTGAATATGAAACATATATTCTTCGAACATTGCTACCTCAGCCTCTAGATATTTGATTGCGAAATCATTTGGCGGATATTCATGTTGGTTTCCCACACCTTTGAAACCCTCAAGTCACCCCATTTCCCCTGCAGTTTTCTGTTCTGATTCTCTCAGCTCACTTCAAGCGTTCACCCGTTCTTCCTGAGACTACCTGACGGAATCAATTCAAGACCTAATTCATCGCCTTCTTTCTCGGCACTATGATCTGGTACTGAGTTGGGTCCCAGACTATGTAGGAATCATAGTGAAAGGACCTGACCAGGCGGCGAAATCGTCGACGGAAAAGTCTCAGGACATTCCTTTTGTACCATCGTCTGATGTTAAGGCGTTTTTAAAACGATCCATCTTTAGTGGCAAACAGAGTGGCACAATATCACCTATAAGCGAAATGTAATAAATGATTCTGTTTATTACTGGCGTTTCTCATCCCGACCTTGTATGCGCCAGGAAGTCATTTTGACTCGTCAGCGTGCCGAACACGGCCACTTTTCTCAGTTTTCTCATTTGAGGCGAATCTCCTCCTTTGTGATTCATGCAGGACGGTTGCTGCAGTACAGTGCTGCTGCATTGTAGGAAATTTGTTGGCAGCTGTCGAAGACATGGTCTAGGCAACTCGCTAGGAGATGTGCTCGGAGATGGCGATTCCGCGCTCTCAAAGCTTTTTTTGATTTTTGAGACAAAGCGAAATTTATAATTTTATGTGACACATAAGGGCAACAATGTTTCTATGTTTTCCTGGCCCCAGATTTTTTTTGAACTCTTTTGTCTTGTCTACTTCTTTTTATTCGTAATTGGATTGATTTTTTGGGGTATGTATGTGCTTTTAAATTAGCGGGTAAGTTGCATCTGCAACACTTTTAATATATATTTAATTTATTTATTTTACAAATACTTTGACACAAGCATTTTACAAATAATTTGAGCGGCAATGCCCTTAGTAGTTGAGGCGCCGTTGAAACCTAATCAACCAATCAAGAATTTCCTCAGCGTGGGAGCAATTTTGTATTTGTTTTTTCTGCTATCGTGTGTGTACATATATGGCGAACTGGGGCATAGGAGGTATTCTAAGGCGGTGATGTGGGCTCTTTCTAGCAAACGAGAATTTTGGTTTCGCGAATTTTGCGCGTTTACGCTGATTCGGCCCACTGGTGAATTGTATGACAATTGAGCATTTGTGCATTTTGAGGAATTGAACAATCGTGCATATTGAGGAAGCGCTTCAACCAGGTAGTGCAATTTTGCTAGGTCTGTCAAGTTTTGGTTTTCAGTTATTAGAGCCGTGAAAATATCTTTGAACCTTTGCCATTCTTCATCGCGGCTGGAGAACCGGGGACGCTGTGTCGGTTTTTCCTTACGAGGATGCTGTCGCTGACGAGGGCGGACTGGTGGGTAAGGGTGGTGAGTTTTTTCCCCGTTTTGTGGCAGATTGATGGTGCGAATCCGCGTGTAAATATCGGTTCGTATGCGGAGGCTTTCGGTACACGGAGTGGTGAAGGGTACCTTCGGTGCGTCTAGTGATCAAGTCGAGGGAGGGGAGCTGACCGTGTGGTTCACCTTGCATAGCGAGGTGGATGCGAGGATGAATGCTGTTTAGGTGTGCAAGGAAGGCTTGTAGAGACTCCGGCTCGTAGCGGGCCGTGGAGCCAGATGACAAAAGTGGCATCAACGTAGCGGAGCCGTATAATCGGTTTTAGGGGCGCGTTTTCGAGTTCCTGTTCTTATAATGCTCGGTGACTCCCGGGAGAGCGGTGGGGTCACGGCAATGCTTTCAGTCTGAGTGTAGAATTCTTGTTTGTTCTGGAAGAACGTAGTAGACAGGTAAACCTTCACTAGTTTCGCCCATTCCGTCGGCCGATGGTGTTTCCCGAGGCTGATCCCCTCGATCTTGATGGCGTCACTGACAGGGACCATCGTGAAAAGAGTGACATCAAATCACGAAAGGATATCACCAGGACTGGTTATAATGGAGCGAATAATTTCAGTAATGTGGATCTTCGGACGACCATACATACGGGGTGTGTGGTTGTTGTTGGTAAGATATTAGAGTCTTCCGTCTTTCTCGTTAATGGATGAGCTTCACCGATCATGATCATGACATTTTCTCTCACTTTCGGAAGAGGATTCGTGTCGTTTCCGGTACGTATCGCCGTCACTAAGGATGTTGGACATCTTGGAGTGGTGGTCACAACTGTCCATCACCACCGTAACGTTGCCTTTATGAGCGGGAAAAATGAGAATGTCATCGCGCTGTATTAGCTGTCTTATAGCTAGTCACGCTTCACGGGAAATATGTTGTGGATGAATGGTGCTGGTGTCCCTTCTAATTTCTTCATCTAGATCTTCGGGAGACTGCGTCTCGCGGTTTCCACCGCCGCGATGACGTTGCCAGTAGGAATTCGTTTGGGGACGATACACAATCAAGCCAATCATAGCCATCAATGCATTTCTCCACAGTTTACGCGCTAAATTTATTTAGTATTTGAGATTTGCATCCTATTCTTTCTAAAAGTCATATAAAAATACACTAATCAGAAAATAAGTCATCTACAGGAAATAAACTTATTAATTACTTGGTAACATCGTATGCCTCGCATTTATTCTACCGACAAACGCAATTGCCCCGTGTTTATCCGGTAATGATTACTTATTGCTTTATGAAAGACTTCTTCCAGAAGGTAGTCGTTGAAGTGTAGTAAATACTCTACAATTTGTGGGTGAACATGCCTGCACTGATGCCGCAAAAATCGCGATTATTTCGCTATCGCCCCCTGGAGAGAAAAAATTCGTGCCAGTCTGAAAAAGCCTCAACACTTGACTCTTCAGGAATGGAACGATCTGATCGAAAATACTGTTTGCTCTGACTACTGTGACGGGCGCCTTTGAAGGGCCTTGACGCTTATGACGACCTTCTCATGAAGTGTGGGATTGTGGGAACGCGCAAATGGGGCTGTACGCGTCCGTGCGGGGAATGTACTGCAGGCTGTCATGGGCATCTCATCCTCCATTCTCTCTCTCCATTCGACGCGTCGCCTTTTCTCTTTTACCACCCTTTTTGCTTTTTACTGATCAATGCCCATAAAATTGTTATTCCGTTTATACTTTTGATCTGTACGGACTGAGCAAGACTCAGAAATGCTCTCGGCTTCTTAATTGCGAGTCTCTTCTCGGTATGAAATAAATTGCAGGCGTCAAAGCAAGCTTGTAGAGGATCTTGGTTCTTGGTCTGCTCTCTTAACAGCACCCATAAAAAGGAACACATAAGGAGATAGGTGTGAAAAAGTAACATGACTGTAGGCTACGTCGAACTCCATTTGTTGTGCGAATCGTGATGGCTGTAAGAGTTTAATGCGAGGTTCGACGCTATAGCCTGTCCTCTCATTAGCCATCGTGGTAAAGGGCATAAGGTTGTGGCCCATTTACTGGTTGCTCTTCTGGTAACATTTATTTTCTTGCTCGTCTCCATTTCTCTGCTTTGTCTTTCATTGTCAGTTCACTCTGCTTTACTCTCTACTTAGCGTTTTATTGTCTATGGCACCGCTGTAACTTGGTGCTTTTATTGGTGCTTGTGCTTTTGGTGCTTGTGGATTTGGTGCTTGTGCTTTTCAAGTTCGAAGTTCAATTCCCCTAAACCTTACTTCAATAACTCGGATAAATCTTACTTCGATTTCTCTTCGACGACGGCTATTCGCCCTGAAACTACAGCCTCGATCCATTGCAAGAAAAACTTTTATTGAAGCTGTCCTAACACGTTAGTTATGTCTACCTTTACCATTTCTAAGTCAGCTTTTCTGTCTTTATAACTACCAAGCATTTTGAACTTTCCTATTGCTTTTATGGTTCCCCCCCTGAATCCAAACATACATTTCCCAATAAATCTTTTTTAACAGTTTCATGTTATATAAAGACGTTAATGAAACACAGAATACATCACGTATTGAAAACAAAATCAGGATCACATCAATATAATAATCAGGATCCTTGAAAAAAAGATAAACTGTTGATAGGAAATTAAAAATATAAACAAGAAATGCCACCACAAAGTCCAATGTCGACATTTGAAACAACGCAACGCCTTTGCTCTTTATCTTCCCTTCGTACTTTCTAGATTTCTAAAGCCCCAGAATGGCTCAATTTTGGTGCAGAGAAAGCCTTTCTTCGACCACATTTATGTGGTGTTGCTTTTACTGGTTCTGCTGGTGAATACCTATTGTGCTGTGAATAATCTCGAGATATCTGATGTTACACGCGGAATCTTTATGGAAGTTTTTCATCAAATAATATTTTCTCCGAAATCATCTTTTGGAAAGTGTTCCTCTTTGGTTACAATTTATAGTTGGGTAAATATGATGGATTTTCAGTACTCCCTATTACTATTAAGTCTTCATCCCGAGTTCCTGAATATTTTCGAAGGGGTAGATACATCTTTATATTTCGCTTACAATTTGGTGATTAATATTTCAATTATTTTAATCCACGCTGGATTTTATTCTGCCGCCACAGCAGTTACTTAGAGGTTATACCATTACATACCATACTATTTATGGTTTCTTTATTGCAAAGGATGTTAAAATTAAAAATGAAAATGAAAATTAAAAATTAAAATTAAAAATGAAAGACCTGTCGATTTGCATTCTGTTATGTTCAGAATAATGCACGCTTTATATAAACAGAAATTTATTGACAACACAGCCAGTACAGCAGGTACACTTCAGAATCCCAAGAATGTACCAAAAAACAATTGCCCAAATCACAAAACCAAAAGTCCAGGAGATGTACCAAAAAACGAGCTAAGTTCCACCGATAAGTAACAGAAATAATCAATAACTTTGCCGGGCCAACGATCACTTTCTCAACGTACTAATCTCCTAGTAACTACACTTGACTGCCAAACACTGACGCACTGCTGTTTGGCTGGCGGCGCCCGCTCTTAAAGCGGGCGGCGCTGGAGACTCGCTGCTGGCTCTCCGGCCAGCTCGTCTCCCGGGATTGGGCGGCGTTTTCTTGCTCCGCCGCCTCCGTTGACTCCCTTGACCGCCGCTGAGCGCTGCTTCCTAGGCGCGCTCTTCAAAGGTGTTACACAGCCGCGACACCTCCCCTCTTGAAACCGTCGTGTACGGTGCAAAACGTACACGGCGTCTTGTGGACCTCCTTGGTGCTACCGCCGGAAGCTCCGGCGTGGGCGGCGGCTCTGTGGGCTGTTCCTGTAACGGGCGTCAAGAATAAGCTCTCTCATAGCTCTCTCTTATACTCCTTTCGAAGCCTCTTCCTAACATGTCTACTGGCTCCAAAGTGTACCTGGGGCGCAATTCCCCTGGTGTCTCACTACTGTTTTGCTAAATGTCAGAATTTCATACACTTTACTTCCTCGAATTCCTGTTACCACTCCAGGCCACCAGGAGGTTCCTTTTTAAATGAGGTACAGTAAACTTTGCTGCCTACCTGGAATTTCGGCTGCAACTCCTCTTCCTTGCGACTGTTACCTGGCTTTAGCAACGACAGCAGCGACCTATGCTGCCGGCCATGCAGAATCTCTGCCGGGCTCTTTCCCTCAGGTCCAGGTAGCGTCCTATATGTTGCCAGCACCCGCATCAGCGCCCTGCTCCTCTCAGCTCCGGCGTCTCTCGCCTTTCGCATTGCAGTCTTAAAAGTGCGCACGCACCGCTCCACCTCCCCATATGTGCACATATGTGCTTGATGCCGTTGGACCTACAGAATTGAAAAAAAATCTTCTGATGTGAATTGGGGTCCGTTGTCGGACACCAATGATTGCGGCAGTCCCTCTGTCACGAAGATCTTCTCCAAGGCATCTATCGTCGCCGCGGCCGTGGTGACTCCCATCTCCACTATGAATTGGAAATTGGATAAAGCATCAACTACCACTAGCCACATTTTCCCCCAAAAAGGACCGGCAAAATCGACGTGCACTCTCTCCCAAGGCACCTCAGGTGTCGGCCACGAGTGCCAATCCTGCCGCGGGGCGGACTGATTCATTTGGCACGCGTTGCAACTCCTAATCATTTCTTCTATGTCACAGTTCATCCCTCGCCAATAGCAGTGGCGCCTAGCTAACTGTTTTGTACTAACTATCCCCCAATGTCCTTGGTGTAACAATTCCAGTACCCGCTTCCTCAGGATTCTCGGTATCACCACCTTGGTTCCTTGTTCACTAGCTAGTAATAAAACTCCCGACTTAACTGATAAATCGTCCCTTTTATTATACCACGCAGTGCTACTCTTTTCACAACTCCTCGGCCAACCTTTCCTTACATATTCTCTAACCACCCGCAACTCCTTATCCTGGTCAGTAGCTGATGCAATCGTTGCGGCTGTGATGGGGAAATCCTGTAGCACCTCCAAGTCTTCTAGATCGACTTGCTGGCATGCTTCTTCCGATTCATCAAATTCCACGTCTGGACCCACTGGCAACCTAGACAGCGCGTCTGCGTTGGCGTGCTGGGTTGTGGGCCTATAATGAATTTGATAATGGTAGTCAGTCAAAAACAAAGCCCATCTTTGTAGTTTCTTTGCCATACTTTCCGGCAACTTCTTTCCCATATGAAATAACTGTACCAACGGCTTATGGTCCGTGATAATGTGAAACTTGGACCCGTAAATGTACTCGTTGAACTTTTTAACTCCAAAAATTACCGCTAAAGCCTCTTTTTCTATCTGGGAGTAATTTTTCTGGTGTTTGTTTAACGATTTGGACGCGAAAGCGATGGGGCGCTCTACACCCGCTTCATCCTTTTGCGATAATACTGCCCCTACTCCATAATCTGATGCGTCAGTCGCAATCGTAGTCACCCTACCCGGGATGTAATGGTTAAGCTGTGCCGCTTCGACGATCGCTTTCTTTAATTTACCAAGTGCCACCTCACATTCTGGTGACCACACAAATTTTACGCCCTTCTTTTTTAACGCATTCAAAGGGGCTGTAATTGAAGAAAAGTTTTTAATAAACTTGTTGTAATAGTTTATTTTCCCTACCAAAGCTTGAAGCTCCTTCACATTCTTGGGAGCAGGGAGGTTTTTTATGGCTTCCACGTGGTGCTGCGTTGGCTTAATACCGGATTCTGTTACTTCATGGCCTAGGAATGTTACCTGTTGCTTGAAGAATTCACATTTCTTAAAATTTACTTTGAAACCCCACTCGGCCAAAAGTGCTAACAATTCTTTTAAGTTTCTTATATGCTCTTCCCTGCTTTTGCCCGTTACGATAATATCGTCCATGTAGTTAATGCAACCTCTCATCTGTGACGTTATCTGCTCTAGAACCCTCTGGAAAATAGCCGCTGCTGAAGCAATTCTGAAAGGCAATCTATTATACCTAAATAGTCCTAAAGGAGTGTTAACCACTAATACTTTTTTGCTTCCTCATCGAGGGGAATTTGCAAGTATGCATCTTTTAAGTCTATTTCAGGAACTGCTGACCACCTGCCAATTTGAAAAATAAATCTTCCGGCTTGGGAATCGGATATTGCTCAATTTCTAGTTGGTCGTTCACCGTGCTTTTAAAGTCACCACATAGACGCACATCCCCATTGCGTTTTGACACCACCACTAACGGCGTAGCCCAACTGCTTGTTGTCACTTTTGTAACTATTTCCTGTTCCTCTAACCTTTTCAACTCTGCTTCCACTTTTCCTTTAATGGCCCACGGCACCGGCCGTGCCTTAAAAAATCTAGGCTTAACATTTTCTTTTAACTTAAGTTCTGCCTCAAATTTTTTGCATTTCCCTAATCCGGGCTGAAACACCTCAGAAAATTCATTCTTCAGTTCATCGACCAATGTCGACAGTTTTTCTGTTGCAGGGTGAACACTTATCCACGACTCCTAAGCCAATTTCTCGAAACTGTCTAGGCCAGAATGTTATTACGTCATACCTGTCTACCACGATTCTTCCAAAACTGCTTTTCTGTTCTTATACACTGCTGGAATTTTCACTTTTCCTACCACTTTAATTGGATCTCTACCAAATCCAAAACTGGCTTTCCTACTTTTTTACCTGGGGGAACCTAATTTTTTATAAGTGTCTAGATTTACTAAAGTAACCGTCGCGCCTGAGTCCACCAAAAATTTCACTTTATTTTTTCCCAACTCTAAATCTAGGATCAGCCTATTTTGTCCCTTACTATTTAGCACTTGATTCACTGGTTAATATCCATTTCCTCTTGTTCTGCTAACCTTCTTCTTTCCCGCCTTTCTAACTCAACCTGCCAACACACTTCCTTTATGTGGCCCACTTTACCGCACTTGAAACACTGTGCTTGCCTGAACTTGCACTGCCACCTCTGGTGTGACTTCCCACAGTCTTTACACGACTTCCTTATTCTGTTATCGGCCCTGTAGTTGCTGCCACTATCAATGCTACTACGCGCACTGCCCTGGTTATCTAACCGCTGCTGATAACGCGGTGCCCTTCTGACGTCACCCGACTCGCTCGAGCTGGAGGTGTCCACCGATCGATGGCGCCGCGGCGGCTTCTTATCTTGCGCTCCAAGGTTTTACTCGCACTCCTGCTGTTATCGCGGCGGCGCTCTTCCCCGAGCCTGCTTGCATAATCTGATTATCGACCGCGATCTGCCTTGCCGCTTGCGTTGTAACTTCGAAGGTCGTTGCCAATCTCCTAACCTCCTGCAGCGACGGGACACTACTGTTAAGTGCTTGCATTCTGATGCCGTCTTCGGGTGTATGCAGAATTACTACATCCCTAATTAAAGTTTCTGCGTAAGATTGTTTACAAGACTCCGATTGACACCTAAACTCACAGTTCTTAGCTAGCCCGTTTAGATCCGTTATCCATTCAGCATGCCTATCTTTTTCTCTCTTTCTGCACTGAAAAAACGTATACCTGGCTGCGACCACATGTGTGGTTTCCTCTCATAATGCTTGTCGAACATAATTTTAATTTCTGACCACTTAAGTTTATTAATCTCCTGCCCGGTACATAACTTTAACAGTGCGCAAATTTCACTACCGCCATAACTAAGAAACGCTGCCCTTTTATTTTCTTCACTCTCGCCACCTCAAAAAATCCAATGCTGTTCTAGTCTTTCCGCGTAATCACTCCAATTCTCTAACTGCGGCTTAAAAGGGTCAAAAGGCGCATTCAGTTGCTTGCCTTTGTTCTGACTCACCGCCTTCAGCGTTTCTAGTTGCTCTAAATGTTGCTTGGCTTGCATTTCAAACATCTGCTGCATAAACTGTTGTTGCTGCTGCTGAATAAACTGCAGCACTTGCGCCAACTCCGATTGAGCTGGTGCTCTCGCCATCTTCTACTTGTAGTAAATACCAGATTGTTGCACTCACTTTACTTCGTCGCCTGCCGCTACCGGCGATAACACGTAACTAACTTTCTCAAAAGTTTTATCCTCGTCGCAAATTGTTATGTTCAGAATAATGCACGCTTTATATAAACAGAAATTTATTGACAACACAGCCAGTACAGCAGGTACACTTCAGAATCCCAAGAATGTACCAAAAAACAATTGCCCAAATCACAAAACCAAAAGTCCAGGAGATGTACCAAAAAACGAGCTAAGTTCCACCGATAAGTCAGAAATAATCAATAACTTTGCCGGGCCAACGATCACTTTCTCAACGTACTAATCTCCTAGTAACTACACTTGACTGCCAAACACTGACGCACTGCTGTTTGGCTGGCGGCGCCCGCTCTTAAAGCGGGCGGCGCTGGAGACTCGCTGCTGGCTCTCCGGCCAGCTCGTCTCCCGGGATTGGGCGGCGTTTTCTTGCTCCGCCGCCTCCGTTGACTCCCTTGACCGCCGCTGAGCGCTGCTTCCTAGGCGCGCTCTTCAAAGGTGTTACACAGCCGCGACACATTCCACACCAGAATTCACAATTCAGTATTTACAAAGTTCACTTAAATTCTATCCATAAGCTCTGGTAGATTTTTCGGAACTGGGTAGGCACTTACAGCGCTACTAATAAAAGCGTGGGGTAACTTGGATATACCACGTTTATTCTAGGAGTAGTTAGTTCTGGCCTAAGCTCGGTGTAAGGACGGAATAAATTTGTACTAATAATGCGGCCTAAACCATGGAATAACTACACCTTTTCTAAAGCGAAAACAACGCTTGGCAACGTTGCTTTTTGTAGCATCTTTGGCAATTTTTCTTTATTCTCTGCTGTGGGGAAGTAGCGAGCAACAACACCCGCCACTTCGATCAATTCATTTCCGGATTTTGTGAGGTGCATTTCGTTTCACGAAATTAACTGCAACGATGGCTGAAAAGCGTATGAGAAGTGTGAACTGGGAAAGTGAGGAGAAGGTAAGAAATATTTTTTTGTTAAATATTTTTGCATTGTGTTATGCAATTGTGATATTTAAATGTGCTAATTTCACCTGTTTTCATTTTCTTTCCAGCAATTACTGAAGGAAGTGATGAGGCAGTACATTCCTGTAATGAATTCCAAAAATAATGACCACGTTGTAAATAAAAAGAAAGCTCAAGCGTGGAAAGAAATTACAGAAAAATTTAATAATTTGAATTTTCGGCCGAGAGATGTAAAACAAATATATAACCAGTGGAAAACGATGAAGAATAAATCGAAGAAAGAAATGGGGGAGTATAATAGACAAAGCAGAATGGCGGTGGGGACCAAAACCAACAAGTCCTTCCCAGGAAACATTAGAAATGGTGAGCATGGATCCTGCAGGGTTTTCTTACCCACAGAGTCCGTTTGATTCTGACAATTTTGTAGTTGTTCAGTGCTGCGAGTCGCAAGTGGAGACTCTTGATGTGAATGTTTTTGCTCTGGGACGGAGTGATGCTGCGGTTGCCAGCACTTCAGGGACTTCTGTTGCTGCTGGCGGTGTTCGTAGTGAATGTGCTAGTGTCTCTGCAGTGTCTGCTACTGTACCTGCTGGTGCTGGCTGTAATATTGCCACGCCCCCTGCAACTGCTGCTAGTGATGGAGAAGCTGTTGCTGCTGCTGCTTCTGCTTCTGCTCCTCTTCCGTCTCCTACTATTTCTGCATCTACTCCCAGATTTAGAAGAGGGCAGACAATAGGGGAGGACTGCAACTTCAAAAAAAAATCTTTTGAGTCTATGGAGTTATACAGAAAAAAAGAAGACATGAGACTGGAAAGAGAGCACGATTTACGGGTGCAGTGGTCAAAAGAACAACATGAGCAAATCATGAGATTGTTGTCTTTGCAGGAGCAGATTTTGTTGAAGGAGTTAAAAAAATAAATGAAAATATTTTTTTTCCAAAATTGTATTATCTTTTTCCATTTCACCCTTGTGAACCAATGATTCAGTGAATTATATGTTAATTGGAAATATTGTCGCAAGTGAAGAGTAATTAAATGGGTAACATTCAAAAGCCCAGATTTCATCTGAAGTACAGTAAAATTTGCAAGTAAACGAGAGAGGAGTAAAATTTGCAGGAGAAAGAAAAATTAGTTATGTAGGTTATACTGAAGTAATGTTTGTTTTGGTGAGCACGTTTAAATGTTATTTAATCATTTATAATTTTTTAAGTGTAAAAATTTAAGTAATCCTTTTCTTAGGAAAGTAGTAAAATTATATTTAAAATTCTAAATTGAGAGCTTTTCCTACCATTATACGTTTATTAGAAGTAAAAATTTAACCAATGTGTAAAATAATTGAATTGTTTCTTAATCTTCAAAAAATTTGATCTAGATGCTATAAGAAATTCTCTGATCTTTCTGATTAGTCCTGATTTAACATGTTAAGCGAAGATTAAAGTGGCCTATAACAAGTTTAGAAGATTTGTATGGTGCCTCTTGTTTTGCTTGGGCACAGCTAGCCATTAGTGGATTTTAGCTTGTGACGAGTGTAAATTTCACAATTCGATATTTTAGTACATATGTATTTATGGACCTAATTACATATTCATGTGAGAATGTGGGGCAGCTGAACAACTTTAAAAGGGGAATGTGTTTAGTGGTATGGCCATTAAAAATAGGATCCACAAATTTCATTTTCGTAAGAACCGATTTCTCATGTCAACATGAATATTTGTGGCATTTTCCAGGTAAGATACAAAGGGAGGCTTTTGATAACACAAGTTCATGAAAATAAAATGAACAATATTAAACTTTATTATGAAGAGAAACAATGTTTTTTTTTGTGCTCAAGACAATTTTTGACTTAAGATTTGATCCAAACTACCCATTGTAGAATTCATGACTGTGATATGAGGGATGTAGTTCATCGGTTTTGGTCAGATTAAACAATTAGTTTGTAGATGCTTCAGAATCTTTTGATTCCATCATCAGGTTAGTACAAAACAGCATGAAGGCATCAATTGAATACACAATGCACAAGATATGAAAACCTTACTAAATAATAAAAAAATCCATATTTAGAAAGATCTGTACATTTCTTTTGCATATCATTATTGTGCATTTTATATTCATACTGAAGTTTTCATGCCTTGTTTTTTTGTAAACTAGCCCTGATGATGGAATTAAGATTCAGAAATGCAAACTAATTATTTATATACTGACATAATCCCGTGAATAACATTCATTAATTTAAAAAAAAGGCTTGGAGTTCAAATCTAGTAGAAAGTTCTGTTCACATCAGTTTTTTAAATTTTTATCAATTCACTAATCCAAAATTCTGATACTAATTTGAAAAAAGTTGAATGAATAGTTAAACTGTTAGGAAGGGATTCTGAAATTCAAGAAAGCGTGCACAGATGATTTTCTCCCCCATACAATTTTTACTGTTTTTTGACTAAATATCTAAACAATTGGTTACCCACCCTTTCTAAAGAATTTCATGTTATTATTTTATAACATAATAGAATTTGCCATTTCAGTAAAAACAGTGGAATGTGAAAGAGTTTTTATGCAAGGTAAGTTCTTAATCATAATAAATTTGATTATTTAGAAGATTTTTCACAGTGGTGAGCAGGTTCACATTTTTTATTAGAAAAATCTTAAGTGAAATATTTATATGAAATTGATGAGGAAATATAAGTCTGCAATTATATTCTGAATATCCTTTCAGTTTCGTATACACATTTCAAATCTAGCCGCTATTAATTCTTTGATATTTTTTTCCTGGGGGTTGAAAAGGGGTATGCTCCACTGAATGCTACCAAAAACAGACAAGTTCAAATTCACAATATTGGTGTAAATGCTTATTAATCCACATTAGGAATTACATTTTAAAAATATGCAATATGGAAGTATTTTAACATGGAAAATTTTCGTATGTCACTCAAATACCAGATTTTCTGGGAAATATGAATATTTGAACAAGTCTGGTTTTGCTACCAGAAAGCAATTAACAACAAAACCATTATTATTATTATTATTATTATTATTATTATTATTATTAGCATCATCATCATCAGACACCTGGTAAAACTTTATTTACATTCACTTCCCTTGCCTTTCACAAATACATAAATTTCCTTTTCTAAAAATTGTCCTCTATAAAAGCTGCCCGAACTGCTGCCCTCGACCTACAGCTTCAATTGGTTGCAATTGTAGTTCTTCAACCACTTCTTCTTCCACAGGAAATTGCTCTTCATTAAAAATTATTGCTATATTGTGCAATATTGCAAGAGCCACAATGTATAGTTTTATGTTTTCAAGAGAATTTCTGAAGCCTGTTTGGAGGCAACGAAATCGGCTTTTCAGCACACCAAAACATCTTTCCACTGTGTTCCTAGTGCGCACATGCTTTCATTGTAGCGCTCTTGGGCCTCAACACTGGGGTGAATAAATACGGGGTACATGCATATCCGGAATCTCCCAAAAGCCTACCATGAAAATGTCCACCTTCAAATTTCACTTTCAATGCAGATTCATTGAATATACGGGAGTCATGTGCACTCCCATACCATCTTGCCACAATATCCATTACCTTTAATGAAGCATCACACACAACTTGTACGTTTAATGATGGGAAATTCTTCCTATTTATGTAACAGTGCCCTTCATTGCCTGGTACATGTGGGATGCGGATGGAGTGCAATCAATGCATCCGATTACACTTCTGAAGCCACAAATATCAGAAAACATGTTTATTTTCTGCACCTCTTCATTTAACGTTTCAGGCATTCGAATATACGTCTGCCTCTTTTCCACAATACACAGTGCCACTCGTCGGCACACATTAGTGACGGATTGTTGACTTATCCCATGCAAGTCAGCAGAATCGTCTTGAATTTCGTTTCTTCCCCAGCAGCGAAGAGCAGTTAAAATTTGCAGATCAGGAGAAAGTTTTCTCCTTCCGTTATCACATTTCAACTGGGCCCCGAACAAGTCTATTAATTTTATCAGTCCTTCTTTCGAAAATCTGTATTTCCTGCGGAATTCTGTATCAGAATATATGTCCAATGGGCTCACCCGTGCTCGGTAACACTTCTTCTTCCTCCTCGGATGTTCACAATGAAAGAATTCGTCTATGAACTCAACTTCTTCCACACTTTCAATATCTCGAAGCGACATCGCTCTCAACAAAATCAAAAACGGAATCACAGTTCCAATCGAAGCAGCCGAATCACTAAATATCCGGGAGAAAATATCAAAAAACGAAAGCAAAGGTCGAAATTAAATCACATGAAATCCAAAAGAAGCCAGGTCACAAAATATCCAGGAGAAAGTACCAAAAGAACGAAAGCAAAGGTCGAAATATATGAAATGATTGAAAGGAAAGAACGAAACTCACGCACGAACAGCTGGAGATAAACTGGAGACAAATGACTATTGCAAGGCGCTTGTTTTCCTCCGCGTTATTTCCTTATTCAACACTTAAACTATGTCTCCCCGTGGTTTAGCGGTTGCCATGGAAACTACGCCGCAGTTATTCCATGCTCAAGTTATTCCATGTTTATTGGTAAAAGTTTTTGCTATTCTCATGCTATTCCAGGCGTAAGCACAGAATAAAGTTTACACCACGTTTATTAGTAGCGCTGTTAGAGGTTACTTAGAGGCTGTACCACCTAAATGGGTCACGACATATCTTGAAAAGTCGTGTTCTCAATTTATTGACAATTTTGTGATTTCGAATAAAGCAAAGGATCAAACTCATGAAATAGTGCTACAGTATGTAAAAAATGTATACTGCTCGGGGGTAGTGTACACTAAGTACAGCGATTGCACCGTAAGAGCTTAAGTACAACTCCAATGTTTCTTCTGCGTCTGCCATTAAAATCTTTCTTAAATTTTCCTTGAAGGCTCTTACTAAACTTTCTGCCTCCCCATTGCTCTGCGGGTGAAACGGGGCCGAAGTCAAGATTACAATGCCATAAGCATTGGGCATTGTATAAGGCCCTTTATTCACTAATCCATTGTATATAGGATTGCTTGGGTTTCGTATTAGTTCTGAAAGATTTGAACCTTGCTGCCGTGATATTGACTTCGCTTTTAAAATGTCGGCAACTTACTTTTTAGCTCACTAAACTATAGGTCGGAGGGATTCGCCTCTGGAACTAGTTTCTTGATTAAATTGTATATTTCCGGGCTCACCCACGACAAGAACAAGGCACGTCGCTGTCCGTCGACTGTTACCTTGTGTGGCTGGAAATGTTGTTCCAATCTTTTCGTATAACTCTCATATTCTTCTTTAGAGGGTCGAATTCTTCAAAAGCCGATGGTGACTTGTGTCTATTTTCCATAAGCTGCTGGATTATCTCGCTCTGCTTTCGGATTTCTTCCTGCAATTGTTTTTGCTGCTCGAGATACTACGCCTTTTGCTGTTGCTGCTGATGATGCCCTTGCATTTGCTGGTTCGATTGCTGTAACAATTGCACAATGATTTCCCAAGATCAGGTAGCCATTAAGGTAGCTATTAACTACCGTTCACACGTAGCTCTTACAGTACCTCGTCGCCAATTATTGTTTTCTAATAAATCAAAAGATCAAACGCATAAAATAGGTTTATTAACAATGCAACAGTAAGTTACAATTACATACGTCTCGGAGGCCGTGTACATAAGTAGGGCGTTTGAGCCTTTGGGGCGGCTTACAAACTTCGTGTGACGTAACTCGTGATTCTGCGAATGCTGGCCTCCGTCGTGTAGAAAGGCCGAACACGTCATCCCAGCGGGGCGGGCGCCGGGTCGGCGTGGCCTTGGCCCAACGAGGCGGATCGGTAGTGGTAGCGGCGGAGGCGCGGGCGGAGCCGTGAGCGATGCCGCCATGGGGAACAGGCGGGTTGCGTTATGTCGCTCCTGTGCGAATGCTAGTTGCAAGCGTAATTCGCGCAGGAGATCTTTCACGTTAATGAACGGAGAGTTCTGGAAGAGAAGTGGAGGAAAATGAATACAAGTGTGCTCATTGCAATTGTATAACTCCTGTACTGACCGTGACTATTCTACGTACTAAAAGGGAAAGTGAAGGAAAGAGACAGAAAGAGAGAAGGAAGATAAAGGATGAAGGGAAGTCGAGAGTCGCTCGTGATGGCGTCAGCTACTTACCGTGGCACCAATCTCGGTCTGCAGAGGAGTGGCTGCTGCTTCTTGACTCATGGCGTCTGGCTCGGCGGCAATAGGGCTCGTGCGCGAACTAGCGAAGGCTTGGCACGCAGATCTGAGATCCCTGTCGCCTCGTGCGTCCCATATATATACAATTCCGGTGTTTTTGAAAGTGCTCTTGCGAAAGTCGTGTCTAGACAACGTTTTCGTCAGAGCACTCTTTCCCAGCGCGGCGATTTTCCTGCTTCACTTTGAGCCATGTGGCAAGAATTTGTAATAAATTTAAAGTTGAATTTTCAGTTTGGTATAGCTCATCACAGGGACGGCGTGTCTCACGAATCCAAGAGCGTGACGGGTGACGAGCGGGGTCGAGCCACAAAACCAGTTGAGAATCCAAAATACCAGCTAGCGGTCGTTATCCCAAATCTCTATTTCAAGAACTTGGAGAATGTCCGCCGCCAACGAGGGTTCTGGATACAAGAGAGAAACCGAGATGACCTCGGATAACTGAACACCACAGCACTTGCTACAAGACTGCGCCACATTCAAATCCCGGAACGGGATACAACTGGCATCTCGCATTAAAGATGACACAGATTGTCTAACGCTGATACTACTACATAATACGCCAGTCATAAACGGATGTATGCCAACGAATGCTAATGTTAATTTGGTGCGGTTGAAATTACACAATGCGGTTATAAATGATATAACAAAGTAAATTTGACTATTTTATGAACATCATAGCTGTTCACAAAACTTAAGTAGACGAAGTGTAATTCACAGTAGTAATGACTATTACATTTTTAAAGTTAGTCTCAGAAATAGGTCTATTTCCGTTCTAACTATATGAAGAAAAAGATTGGCATGAAAATCGAATCTTGTTCTCCCTATTTTCTTGGCATGCATTCAAATAAGTGTTTGAATATGTTTCTACAAGGAAATTCTTTATGCTCAGACAAACATCGAATAATGTTAAAATTTCCCTTTTGTTGAATGCCACTATTTACATACAAAATTAGCTTTGAAGGAAATGTGAATAAATATTTAAATAAGTCATTATTTAATTATAAAATGTGTTTTATTGCCAAAAATGTCGAAAAAGTTTAAAAACCCTTTTTGCCAACTTTTCTCGCATCTGGCCCCACTGTGCGACGCGTCGACCTGCGCCGGGCGCTGACGCGTGGCCATGAGGCAGCCCGGCGTCACCACAATATTTGACATTGTTTTATGTAATCATAAAAATAGATGCATGAAAATTCAGACCAACTAATTTGAAGAAGTATTTTGAAGATGTTTAATGAACAAAATGTAACGAGGTAATTTATTATTACATACAATGATGCAATATGCATAATTTGTTTTTAGTGATAAGTACTCGATTCATTGACATGCTAGGATTTGAAATTATGAACATGAGTTGCGAACCTTCGAAAGCTTAAATTTGAAATACAATTCTGTGAAGTGTATTTTCCACTCTCTCTCTGTTAACCACGTGTCCTGCTGATGCTAGGAATGTTGAAAGTTTAGTTCAAAAGTTTTACAATACCTTACAGATTCCAAACGTGCACTATCAGATTTTGTATATACAACCTGTTTTGTAGTGCGTAACTTTGCATAACGTCACCAACTGAAGAGTTTTGAAGAATGATTTTCGCTCGGCACCATCATCTTGCACGGCGAAAAGAAATCAGCCTTTGATATGAATTTCATGCACCTTACACGTGAAGGAAAGTTTGAATGTGTAAATTGAATTGTATTGTGTCTTGTTGACTTTAAATTGTGACAGTGAAGAGAAAAACAAGACTAATGTTGCTTGAATTTGTGCGTTTATGCAAACGCGTGTCAGCGCATGGGCCCAACCGTCGTCCACTGCGCGGCGACGGCGACTGACAGACCGGCCGGGCGTGGCAACTCTCTCGAAGGCCATCTGCCGCGATGCCTCACGGAGCCGCCCGATCTGTGCCTTCTGTCAGCTCGAAAATCCTAGGCGAATCGAGGGAACGTTTTGTAACAATTACATTTCCATTAGGATAAAGCAATTCTAAATTGCTGATGCATGTGGATATTCTTTTGGCCACATAAATTTCCTGAAATGGCTCTTAGTTTTGATTCGAGTATTTATAAAATATTTTGAATCGGATGGTTACTTCAAAACGAAGCCATTGTATTCTCAAGCATTGTGCTTTCCAATTGCCAGAAGACAATTTTCTGTTAGTGATGTTTCTTCCGAGTTGTTTTCTTCAAAAGAAACATTTTGCATTCATATTGATTACCTTACAACATCGTTCCAATACTCTTTAATTTTCTGGACCAAGCCAAAATCCTGATAACAGGGCAGATAAGTCTTCGCTCACTCAAAATTTTCTTTACATGTTACTCAGAGCTGCTTACAAGGTTTGGGCTTAGTACAGCAACTTTTATGTTTCTATTTGTCCTCCACGCTGATCAGAGTACCTCGTTAGTTTTTAGTCCCCACAAAATTGAGTATGAAATGGAGCAGACGACCAATTTCTTCCAGCCCTCTGGACGCAGTGGATTCATTCGAAAGAAACTAGTTTGCAACGTAAATTTGCATACTGTGGATACCAAGGCAATACACAACTGCAACTGTAAAAGTGCAACACAAGGCATCCACAACTGACGTTTGCGCAATAGCAAACTAAAACTCCAGTTGAGATTATCGGTGTAGGTAAAGTTTTAATCAAATTAAAAGTTATGACTGTAGTGTTGCCATGTGATTTGTTATGCAAAGAATCACTCCGCAAACCAGCCTCTGCATACGCAGCTTTTTGCTGATGGAATTCTCATTCTGCAGTTATCACAGTTTTCTCGTTATCATTATGTGAAGCAATTATTTATACTTGCTGTGCAGCACATTTTTGAGAAGAGTCGAACACTATTGGATTAAACGACAAATGTTGCGCAAAATGAAATGAGAAAATGACATTTGATTCTCTTTACAATATAGTGAAGAATACATAATTGATAAATTATTCAAAAACTGCAGGAAGTGTTAAAGTAACGTGGCACACCTGAATATATTTTCTCCTTTGCAACAACTACGAAGCCACTTATGATAAATATTAAAACCACTCAAAAAATCGTATAATGTAAATGTTTCAAAATGTGTACATCACAAATTTGCAACTTCGACCTTTAAGCGAGAAGAATGTTGAATTCAAAGTCCACATCTCGTAATCATTTTTATTACTTTGATATGCGTTCATGGTCATCTATGAAATAAAATAAAGAACATTTATAAGTATTAAAATTGATAATTGGTATAATTTAACAAAGAATAACAATGTATTGTTATATAAATATATTAACAATGTTTACATAAACGTCTGTGCAAATATAGTACATAATTTTTCATGTTTAATTTAAATAATGTTTAAATGTCCATATTCTATCTTAACGTGTCCATATTCATGTATAATGTGAATGCCAGTTTAAGAAAGAAGGTACCCTCTTCACTAATCTAAGCGGCTTGCGGCCGACGCCGCTAACCGAATTCGTTAATACTTCATTTATTTTACTGAAGTCATGGTGGTTAAGTGAATTCGAGACTTCGCGGACCACTAGTTGAGTGATCCTAATAGAAACGCTGGGATCCAACGGCGCCGAGCCCCTGGCCAACCGGATAAAAGACACTGGCTGACTGACATGAATATACAGGCTGACGAGACCTACCAATTAAAATAACGGAGGATTACTCCATCCGGCGCAAAAACAGATTCAGAGACGCTTTGCGTCAAGCTGACGCAACAAATAAAAGAAACTTGTGTTCTACCGATACCAGAACGATTGTAGGAGTGTGCTCTTTAGAGAGGACGGTAGTTGAGAGGAAACTGCCTTAAGTAGGGGAAGTGAAGGGACAGGGGAGGTGGGGAGACATCAGACTCTGGGATAACATCTGTTAAAAAATATCCAAAACATTAACATACATTGGTAAATGCATTTATTTCTGTTATCGTGTTCATGGCCTCATGGGTTCTAATGTTTCGGTATTAAGTGGCTCCCATTGTCTCATCATGCGTCTTGCGATTAATCCGGCCCTGGGTAATGGCCACAAATATACATGGTAGATATTAGGATATTCTACTGAAAATGAAGATGTAGGTATCAGATGCCCTGCTCATTAAATTGCTGCCAAAATGAGAGTTCGTGGCGTTATAAAATCCTTTCTATTTAGAGATAAATTTACTGAGTGATAACCTATAAAATTTTTCGCAAAATATAGCCAAAAATATTTGTCACATGGACGAAACTTAGAATAAAAGTTTCTCCTTCTGTAGAATGTTAATGTCATTGCCATTAACTTTCAAGATTAAATATTTTTTCTGTAGATGTAAAAATTGTGTTTATGAGAATTTGGTAATACGTATAATTCAATTAATTAGTTTCATGATATTATATTCCATCAAATTAATTTAATTTGGTATTTTTGTCATGTGCTGCAACACTGAAATGAAGGGCAGGTCCAAATGTGTAAGTTGGATGGCTACATTAAAATTATTCACAAAAGCTTTTAAAGTGTGAACTTTGGTCCATATCCAACCTCTTGTTTTTATTTTATTGATGTCACTTGCACTGAAATGTTACTGTTCATTGCAACGTATTTAATAGATGTTGCTTGTTTAAAATTCTTTATTTATTTAATTTATATATAATATATTAAGTTTGGAAAACTTCACGGTGCTGAATATGTTTATTACATTCATGAAATATTTTGTACAAATATTTATTTTTGTGAAGTAAAAATATATTTTATTATTAATAGTTGTTTGCAGAGCATATAATATAAAATACGCTAAAGAACGTTGTATTCTTATTTTTTTTGTTGCAATAATAGTGAAGTAGTACCAGAAATAAAGGAACAATATTAATTTAGTTCTTTTATTTATATATTTATGATATACTTATATTCTATAATAAAATTAGAATTATGTTCATTGTATTGTATGTTATAATATTATATGTTCATAGTTAATACTCTTTCATTAGCATGTAATTACATGTTTATTTTATGTACAATTATTTATGTTATTTTCACGTTTGGGCGTTATTTATTGTAACAGTTAATAACTGGGTTTGACTATAGAATATGTATTCTGTGCACGTTTTCTTATATTCTGTATATATTCTTCAATATATAGGATTGGGCAATATATTGTAAATTTAGTTTTTAAATACTTTGCAAAAATATTTTTTAAAAATATATTTCAATACATACACAAAATACATTAGGACTTGGGTGTGCTAATTACGTACATATTTAAAATTCTTCAAATACTCAAAATAATGTAAATATATAATAATATGGTATTGCATATATTTATTGCAACAATATATTGTAATTGTCAATTACAGTAAATTAGTAATTGACCGTCTAACAAATTTCTGAACAATAAATTACAAAATGATATCAAAAATATGTCTAACACAAAGAAATGGATTTTTTTTAAATAGACTAATTTTTCAAAATAATTATCAGCCAATAAACCCCTAGTTGGCAAGTGTATAAATCCTGCAAAGGAAAACGGTCATTCAACTCCCGGTGATGAACATAAACTAGTGTGAAAACGAATGAACGCTTTTTTATTGTCTGATAATTTACCAGAATTTTTAATGATTTAGGTTTATCCTTAAAATGAAGAGAATCCTAATTCAAAAGCTGAAAGGACCTTTATTTCCGTTTCAATGAGGTGCATTCACTAGCGGAATCAAACAAGAAGAAACTATCTTCGTTCTAAAATACCTTCGTCTGCATTTAAATACAGCTACTTTATGAATTTAAAAACATAATAAGAATGATGATGATGGTGATGATGATGGTGATGATGATGGTGATGGTGATGGTGATGGTGATGGTGATGGTGATGCCTTTATTGATACGACGAGGCTCGATCCATCAGGCCCACTCTTCCGCCTAACCAGATGTCAGATATATACTAAAGAGTCCAAAATTGTAATATAGCCTACACATGTTAATGTAGTATAGTAAAGTGATAAGTAGTTAGTGGAAAAACAAATATGTTTAACCCCTGATCTCTTTTCATAAGTTTCTTTTTAATTAGACTCAAACGGATTACAAATTTTGGTTGAAAGAATTATAAATTCATAGACGGCAATTGAAAACTATTTAAAACGAATAACATATTAAGTGCTACAAATTGCTATATTTCAAGACAGAAAGTACTATGTTTCATCGCATTCCAGCTCCAAGAGACTAGTTTTATATTTATATATGCATGTTCTTTCCATCTCGAGGCTCGTATGTAATTAATTCGCCGCAAAATACTTGGTATATTATACTCCCTATTTAAAAATGTATAAACATTAAAATATTATTGTAATCATAGTACAGCTACACAGCTAACATAAACTAAATTGCATGGGCATGAAATATCAATTGTACCTACATATAATAACAACCTTCTGTACTTTTCTGTTGTTTATCACTGAGTCTCATCAATGTTAATTATAATTATTTTTAATTTTTATTTTTTACATTATTATATTTAATTGATAATACTCAGAGATAATTTCTAACTTGTTATTCAGTGTAAAACCAAGATTCATACTTTGTAATAATTTAATATCGTGCAAAATGTGTAAATATATTTTGTAATGCCAAACAATGTTGTAGTTCTACCATTCCCTCCTAGATGGCAGATAAGTCGATGTACAGACACGGTCAACTGTCTTATCAGCAGCTGTCACTTGTCTGATAGCCAACTTTAGCGCCCGACCGCTTGGAGCGCTACCTATCATCTAAGAACTTCTTGTTCGTAAATTTCATTTATGTCGCACCAAAAAATAGTTTTGGCGGCTTGATATCTTGGATACAAATCTATAAAATGGCTCTGGGCCCTCATTATGTTGCTAATTCATGCCACTAACTAGATCATGGCACGCTAACCTTCTGTTATGCTTTCGTAATTGTTTGAATATTCTAATCTTCAAAATTGTGGCTTTGCCCGGTCCCTCTGGACCGTTACATATTTTATTGTTTTTATGTAAGCGTATGGTTTTCTCAAGTTATGCCCAAGTGGGCCTCTGATGTGACTAAGCCAATTTTTGTTAAACATGACAATGATTTTTATGTGTTGTATTTGGTGGATTGCAATATGTATGATGAATGCTTATGTAATTATTGATTGTTCTCTTGCAGTGAGTGTTTTGTAAGCCTAGTAGGCTATTTTTGTGTAGGACATGCTACGTCGTATGGCGAGGCCCTGCTTCGGGCTGTGTATATATGTATGAAGGTTGAGCTCCGATGTGCTTTGTGGTAGCCAACCCTGTACTAATGTATTATATTATTGCAGATATTTGTTTGGCAGCGTCTTGGTCCGTGCTGGTGATAAGGAGCCAGTGACCTATTGAGTGCGACTGCCCGTGGCCCCGTGGGCCCCGTGGGACACGTCTTTTTCGTCTACCGGTCGTTGCGTCGGCCTCAAGGTCATATTTGGCGCAACGATAAGACGCACTGCTGAGGCCCGAGGGAAGTGGTAAAAAGGAAATACCCACTCCTCCGATCAATTTTTGCAATCATTTAAGCCGTTGTCATGTCTGTTTTTATATTGATATGGAGATGAGAGAACCATACTGTAAACATTATAGCATTTAATTTTTTTTTTTTTTTGTAATTGAAGACGAGCGTCTTGTCATTTTTGATAAAACTGTCAAATTTGTCGTGTTTCCTAAATTGAAACGTTCTCACGCAAACGACGACGTTGTAGTTCTGTGTTGCCGATTCTTAGGAACGGTCATTTATTTGTGAAAGTATTTTTTTAAAGAGGCTCTATTTTCCAGCCTCACAATTTTGTGAGTAATTCTGTATAATTTTGTGTGTAATTCTGTATAATCTTGTATTTTTGATTAATGTATCTTCAACTGATATTATTTTATGTTTTCAGTCCACGATTCAGCTAACAGCTGAAAGTAAGTTTGTAATTTTGTAATACAGTGTTACGTAGTTTTTACTGCATTATGTTAAATTATATTACTAAATGTTTAGTGTTTTTTGAAATCCTGTGGGCTAAAAGCTTATCTTCTTGGAGAGATACCTATCCCTTGACTTTACCTCGTGCATTACTCGTGCCTATAGTGAGCTATAAAAAGCTTTAATTTTCTTTGTTGATGAAGGCTGACGCCCTAAGGATTTTATGTTTTTCGAACCTTTCCCTTAGGATCACGCGTCATATTGGTTTTCCTTTACTTTCCATTCTGTTTGTGTTTTGGGATTTAGGAAAATAAATAAAAACTCTATTTTGCCATATCAGGGGCTGGCGACCGTGACTTTATTTTCAATTTATTTATAAATCAAATGTCTGCGCGCTACGCGGCGGCCTTATATTCTCCCCGAGGGACTGTAATCTTTTAATACACAAACACACCACGTCACTCGGTGCTCGACCCTGGAGGAAAACCTGCTACACTGTCAGAAATTTCTGCATTACTTTTAATGTAAAAGTACATGAAAATAATTATCATGTACGTACATTAAATTAATGTAGTGTTCATTAAATTTAATTTACATATTACCTTAAATTTAATTTACTCGTACTTAAAGGTTACTGTACGGGTACATTAAATTTAATTTACGTACGTGATAATTTATTTCTGGTACTTTTATATTAAAAGTAATGCAGAAATTTCTGACAATGTGTTCTTCTCCTTCAAGTGCTAATTCTCCTACTCCTAAAACGACGTGGCAACTAGTACAAATGAATGATGTTACATATTTACAAATTTCGTATCTTTCCTATGGAATATTGAAATGATGAATTCTAATTTAGAGGACAAATAAATATGCAGTGAGGTTAACACGTAGTTAATTAGTACAGTACTAATCCTGAATTATTAAAATTTGTTAAAAATGAAATCTAGGTACCACGGGCATTAAGTTGTTGTAAAAATCATGGATGACAAAAATCGTTTTTTATTGCTAGTATTATTAGAACCCTTGGCGCATAAATAACAATGAACTTGTATACCAAATATTATTGATTAATTTTAGCAAGAATTTATTTAAGGAATATGGAAGAATGAATAAATATTTCATTTTATTAATAAACAAAAGTTTATTTTCTTCAAAAATACAAAACTATTAGCACTTGAGAAATGAAAAATTCACAACTTATTACAATATACCCTTCACTATAATTTATCCATATTTTTTGCCAATTTAAAAACTGCAGAATCAATTTTTTTCCATCTTTCTTATGGCCTTTTGTCTCCTGTTGAATTTATTTTCACAATTTCCCTGAAAGTAATACTTTTATTGTTAATAAATAATATTTATTCAGCATTACCTTTTTACAATTAAACAAATAACAATAAAAAGAACTGACAGAGGCACTGGATTTGCTTGTACATTGGCACTGAGTACAAAAAGAGAAAGATACAGGCACAATAAAATAACAAAATGAGAAAGAAAATTGATTTAATGTAAAATAAAATTTAGTAATATTATTACTAATGGTAAATAATTACAAATTTTTTTTTTGGCCTTAAAAAAAAAATTTTCTTCGTAAGCATACAATCCATTTTCTAATTAGCAATATCCATTTTGGCAATGTTTTCTTTAATGCAATTTTTCTGTTACTTAAAACTGAGACGAATTGCCAGTTTATTAAAAATTCTCAAGGTTGTAATATAATAATTTTTTCTCAAATGTTTTATCGTCGTAATAATTTATTTAATGAAACTTATTTTTAATTAATGACAATAATAATACAACTCCAACTTACCTTCGTATGAATTCGACGGTTGATTGTAATTTTGCAGAATACGTATATCTAAAAACGTAATAGCTGGCAAATAATATTCTCACACCTTCAATATCGTCTTTACAAAATACTGGACCATTTTTGTTCCAGAATCACAGTTATTTACCTTGAATTTACTATGTAACACTGATTTCCTGAACTTCAGTTTGTCTTAATTTGTTTGGTCCATTGTTACATTTAAAGTCACTTGCAATCTGCTGCTACACATCTATAGGCAGAAATTGGTTAATTTCACATTTCATGAAAATATTATATAATGTTAACTATGAAATAATATTAAAAACAATACCAATTAATAATCAGACTTTACCTTCACAAATGCAATGTTCCTGGTTTGCTTCTGCTTCTCTCGATGTGAACCGCCTACCACTTTAGAAAACTGCTGTGATGAGAACAGGAAGTGAGGAATAACATTTATACGTTTCACACGATTTCATATAGAAAAGTTATGAGGTTTGTTTATGATTTTACACACGTTTTATAAAAGAGTACTATTACTCTTCCACGTAACAACACGACTGCAACGCTTCAGAATACGAATGAATGCGAAACACTTTGAGTACCTGAAATAGGCAGGCTGGGAAACCAGTTACCTTTTTTCTTGCCTGCAAGGGACAGGAAGCGTTCGGCATTCTCTAAGCCGGGGCGGGTTAGCCAAGCCGACGAGACCCCACAGCTGGCAAACGTTGCAAAAACACAGCAGGACTGTGAATATTGTATGTAGATAGTAAAATATAAAGCTCATACAAAAAGTATATATAATACATTAGTTTAAATAGTGGAAGAACATATTTTTAAGTTTCTAAACAGTATCTATGTTCCATAGTTATATATGAAATCGGGGGAAATTCTAATTTAAAGATTAAATTTAAATTATATTAATCTCTCTTTAACTTAAAAGTACTACGTTTCGTGTACTGATGTACATTGATTTTAATTTAAACATTAAATTTAATATCCCCTCATGTATAAAGTACATCATTTTATAACCTCTTAATGTGCAAGGTACATTACTATTAATGTGCAGTAGTACATTAATTCTACATTAAATTTAATGTAATTTCTGACAGTGTAGTCAGGGAAAACCCACCACCAGGCTGCGTTCTGATACAAGAGTACACTAAGCTAAAATGAAATAATAGGCTTTTGGGATGTTTTCCTCAGCTGCTGACCATGCTGCACGGGTCGTCTTGTTTAAATCCGCCTCTGCCCCTACAGATGAAATACAGTTCCGGCATTCTCAAACAAGTCACATGAAAGTAAAATTTCAACAAAAGCGCATTATAGTTATTTTTAATAACATACTAATCAGCTTTTAACATTCCTAAGGAAGAGGTAAAACTGACATATAGCTTTGATTTGAAAACCGGTAATCTACATTGATTTAAATTAAATTGTACAATGAAGTATTCTACTTTGTAAGAAAACCATTCAGGTGTTTCTTAAAATATATGAATGAAAAGCAGTTTTTAATGTTGGAAGGCAATTTATTCCACTTTCGGGCTACAGTAATTGCGAACGATTTATTGTAGTAGTTTGTTTTGCTTTTTGAAATACTGAGTAACTCTGATTTCTGAAATCTAGTGGATTTAAGACGTACGAAATAATTTGTTAAATATGACGGGGAACCAATTTTTAACACCTTAAAAAAGACAAAGGCTGTGATGCCTATCCTTTAGTGTTAATATTTTGTGCTCTTCAGAAACTGGAGATTTTATATATTATAAATAAAACGAAGTCATTTTGAGCTCTTTGCAGTGTTTGAGCGAGTGATTTTTCAAATTCTTATACAGCGTCACCGTAATCGAAAAGAGGACACAGCATGTTTTTTTACTAACATTTCACTTGCATCCGCACGGGGTTACCACGAAACACCGCACCGCCTCAGTCCAGAGTAGCTAGAAACGCTGCTACGAGCGCTACGGTCGCGCCGCCCACCGCCGTAGAGGGCCAGTGAGCGAGCCTCTGGTCACGGTTCCCTGAAAGCGGCCAATGACACGGCAGCCCCTCCGTCACCTAGGAGGGGACAGCAGCACCCGCCCCTCCAACGCTATACTATATAACCGTTGCGCGGCGCACTACGAGGAGTTAGTCTTTTTAAGATATAGCCCTCCCGAGAATCATATTTCACAGGATCATTTTTGTGCGAGTACCGATTTAGTGAGTTATATTAGTGATTGTGCTATAGACCTGGACTACTCTTCGCCTGGCGCCCGGCTTCGTCCCTGGCTTCTCTTCACGGACTTCGGACACCCGGATTCATCCCTGGCTTCTCTTCACGGACCTCGGACACCCGGATTCATCCCTGGCTTCTCTTCACGGACTTCGGACACCCGGATTCATCCCTGGCTTCTCTTCACGGACTTCGAACACATGGCCCTCTTCGGATACTACGACCCGGTACCAAAGGCGATGTAATGAGCAACATTAATTTATTAAAATTCAATTTATTACAATTCTCGCCACATGGCTACCCGGACACGGGAAAACGAGACGTTAAGAAATCAAGGCTCTGGGACAAACAATTTGACCATCTAGACCGAACCTTCGAAGCTTTCGAAAAACTTTCAAAAAGCATCCCCCAACATATAAATACGGGCGCACGAAGTAGGAGCAGTCAGAGAGCTTTCCGAGCAGTGCCGCGTGCGTGTGTGTCCGTGCCTAACGACCCGCCACCCGCCGTCACTCCGTCGCCCGTCTCGAGTTCGACTTCATCTCTACTCATCGCCATGGACCCGAACGCCGCCTCTACCGCCGCCCCGATGCTGCAGGCCGAGATTGGTGCTATGGTAAGCAGCTGAAGCCTCGAAGCAAGAACGACTCTCGACTTTCTTCTCTCTCTTCTCCCTCGTCTGCCCCCATCTCATCTCTTAGTAATTAGATTGGCAATAGGTAATTTGGGCAAATAAATTCAATTCTCTATGAATGGCTCTTCTCTCTTTCCCCTTCTCCTCATTTCCCGACCACTCAGAACATTAACGTGAAACCTCTCCTGTGTGGACTACGCTTGAAACTAGCATTCGCACAGGAGGGACATCACATCTGGTGGCAGCGGCTTGCGTGAGATTAATTTCTCCGCTACGAACCTACGCCTACATTGCACTTCGCAATTAGCGTACCTTCTGAGTGGTCTTTCGTAACCTGTAGTACTCCTCCTTCGGTTTCTCTTCCCTCACTTTGCCCCCTTCCCCTACTCAACGCACTTGGCACGCCGCATCGCCCGTTGTTCCCCCTTTCTAAATTCCACTTCCGGCCACCGCCCACCCCTCGCACCACTTTCCCTCTCGCTGTGGATACAACCCCCCTTCCCCCTTCCAGTCGCCCCGTAGACTCTTCCGCTTCGCCCTCGCACCCACAACTCTCTCAATTTCTCAACTCACTCTAGTTTGATTTTCCTTTCGACTTCTCTGTAGTTTGATTTCCTTTAATTTTTTTCACTCTCTGTAGTTCCATTTTCTTTGAGTTTTCCACTCTCTGTAGTTTGATTCTCTTTTAGTTTGATTTCGATTTCCCACTTCGCGGACTCCGCTCCACTTTAGTAGTTGCTAGAAATTCCCCGTACTACGACTTTCAACTTCTCGTAACTTGATCTACATTCTCCGCAACCCTATCTTCATCTTCAGTAGTTCTCGTCGCAACTCTTCGAAATTTCTTAATGTTTCAAAATTTTTGCGAACTATTCCAATTACAGCAACATCCGGACTCCGAGATCACCCCCGCTAAGCTGGAACGGGCACGCCAATTCTGTTGGCCCACCATTCGGCACAACATTGATGAGGAGGGCCTCGTGGCCCTATACAATTTTGTGGCAGGAAAACCATCCTGCTTCACCTTCTGGATGATAGACGACGGCAACATCCGGGAGAAACAATATCGAATACAATCTCCCAGCGCCTTTCATACGCGCATTTATAACAGGGGCAGAGAAGTTGCACAGTTGTGGAAGTGGCAGGTCCGGGGAGTAGACCCGCAAAATTGTTACTTCATAGTTAATCTAGAAGTGTACTAAAATAAATTTGTTTAACTTGTCTCAGATTTCATTTTTTTCCTCAGCCACCTACCTCTTTTCCTAAATTATAATTGTAATTCTCTCACAAATTAGATTTAAGCAAAAGTTAACCTTTCTCTCTTCTTTAGGGCCAACACTCAACCGACCAGCGCCCTCCCACTCCCAGCATGGAGGACCAATCCCCCCCACCCCACCCCCTCCGACCTCCACGCCACCACCATTATCCTCGACGACAAACGCATCGCTTACCATAATTACATTCGGAAGTTTTCGGGAAACCCCAATCAAGACATTAATGTCTTCATTAATACCGTCAATCAAATGTCCGACATTGCCGGATGGGCAGACTCTGAACGTCTCGTGTTCGCTCGTGCTCACTTAGAAGGCACGGCCGAACACTTGATCACTCTCGCTCCAAATTTTGAGAAAATTAACAATTGGGATGATTTCCAAAAAGCTCTCAGATGTTTTTACTTCTGAATCTGACTTCTCTCATGCTGGCCGCAGCTTCTTTAACTGCACAATGCTCCCTACTGAAACCCCTAAACAATTCTGCATTCGCTTGTACGAAACCGCGAAGAGTTACAGATCAGCCTTCCTTTCCATCGACGACAATCAAATAAAACAATTTTTATACGGTCTCCCGTTCCATTTAACTAGCGCCGTTAGAGAGGCCAATCCAAAATCATGCTTCGACGCGGCAAAAATCGCAGATTATATTTACATGCAATCTTTCTCCAAATCGGCATCAAACATTGACAAAACCTTTGAATCCTTTGACTAATGGCATCAATAATTTATCTCTTGCCCCTCCCGCCAATAATGCTCAACAAAAACACGTCAGTTTCCTAATTTGCTCCTTCTGCGCTCAAACGGGCCACCCTGCCATGAACTGCCCGCATCGCACTAACCCTCCCTCTTCTCCCAATAACAAATTAACTTGCACATATTGCGGACTAAATAACCACTCTTCCCAAAACTGCAGACGCACAAGGCTGGACAACCAGGCAGCAAGGTTCTAGGAGAGGATGGCGAAACTTACGAATACCCTATAAAATTCGCGCGCACTCCCCATCCATCACTACCTCCAATTATTTTCATGAATAATCGCTTCTCAGTGCTTCAGGACCAATGACAGACAACAGGACCAGGACCTTCCGGTACAACAAACAACCATGATGACAACACAGATGACGCACATGACACTAAAAACCCCATCAGACTGATTCCGGATTAAAACCCCGGATCGGAGCCTACCACCTGGACCTCAACAAGATCATAGTCTGTAAGACCCTTGTGAAAAATCTAAATGAATGGACCAAAATCAGTATTGACGCACGTTGCAACAAGGCCCAATTGATTATTCAACCAAAGACAATCACCGCCCACTATAAAGTGGGACAAAGGCTCGAGTTTATTAAACAGGACAGCAACATACGGAAACTTTACTTCTTTGACCAGCATACCTACTTCTATCACCGTGCAATAACTAATCCTAGAGAAAAGTTCGTTATCAAAGGATTACCCTCGAACTTAAATACACAGGACCTACTCACTGACATACGCGACACATACAGCTTTCCCATATACCATCTGTCTGAAATGCAGAAAATGGAACAAGACAAAACCATAAGACACTTAGGACTATACGTATTTGAGACGGACAAGGACCTGATACTCTCAATAAAGGAAACTATCAAATATGTGTCATACTATAGTATTAGGATTGACTCCTACAAAAATAACAGAATCCCCCGCCTACAATTTGGGCACACCGAGAGTCATTGTTCCAGGAAATGGGTCTGCGGCAAATGCGCAGAACCACACTACACCGTCTTTTGCACCAGCACCCTTACAAAGTGTGCCAACTGTTCACGAAACAACGAAGATCCTGGCCCAGCTGTGCAGCTTTCCAACTCTCCAACAACTCCCGACCACAAGCAATCGCCAGACTAAGAGACAGAAATAGCAATCGCACCAACCAGCCCCACCCTTCGCGGATACTACTGTTATGTTTCTAGGCGGTGAATTAAAAGACTCGTATTATTTTAACAAAAACGTTTATTTTGTTTCTTAACACAATCACTGAAAACACTTGATTATTTATTTACACTACACTTCTCCTTAGTTATTTACACTACACTTCTCTTGATTTATTTACATTACACTTCTCTTGATTTACTTACACTACACTTCTCTTGATTATTTATTTACTCTAATCTTCTCTTACACACTCGCACAGTCCTAAGCACTGGCCACAGTTCACTGCACTGATCACGGTTCGATGCACTTGGTCACAGTTCACGTCACCGGCCACAGTACGATGCACTGACCACCGCACAGCTATTCACCGCGATGCACACACTTCACAGTTCAGCTTCCACTGCGGACTCAAGACTGACTCGCGGTCGCCGGCCGCCGCGTATTTATACTCGGCGGACGATCGGGAACCTTCCGGACTCCGCGACTGTTCTGGAGTAATCCGCCGGCAGGTGATGCAACCCGCGCTCACGGGCAGCTCGTGGTCGCCGGCAGATGACGTAACCCGCGATCACAGGCACCTCGGGGTGGCGCCGGGGGATGACGCAATATTCGTTACACTACTGCCAACTACGGAGAACCTTCGCGGATACTACTGCCAACAGAACTGAAAACCAGGATTTTTGGACTACAACTGGCAACTGCACTAGCAACACCCTAAAAGACATCATAGACTTCATCAAGAACAACAATATTACCAGAATCATCCAGATAAGAAAAGACAAATATTTGTAAAGGACCCGAGGACATACCCACGAAACTATTGACTGCTGCGAACAAAATATGCGAACATTTTTAAATAGGCAGAACAACAGACATTACTTAAGACTAGCATCCTGGAATGCACAAAAAGCTTCAATCAGACAGTTTCTTGACGACTACTCCATCGGGGCACTTCTTATCCAGGAAACCTGGTTAAAACCTAACCAACCTTTCTCCATCCCCAAATTCCTCCCCAACCTCTTAATTCGGAATACTATCCCACATACCATCCTCCCGACTCCCAGTACCTCTTTCGAAACTACCTCCATTCAAATCGGAACAAAATTAGGACCAATGAAAATCGTTTCAATGTATAACAGACCTCACAGCAGACTTGGACCAACTAACTGACAGACGCACACCCTCTATTATAGCGGGCGACTTGAACGCTAAACTGATGAATTGGGGTACAACTACAACAACCAACCGCGACGGGACCTACACAACTATCTCCTAACCAGACCTACCTTAAACCTCGCACCTCAGGAACATACCCACATGATAAACGACGAACCAAACGACATCCTCGACCTTGTAATCCACTCCACATCCATCATCGTCACGAATCCTTACCCACGGCACGAATTAATATCAGATCGTTCACCAATTAATCTTCACGGTTCATATAACGACTTCATATAACGAGATCCTCCTTCTCAAAATAAAAGCCATACATCCCAGAATTCCTTCAATCTTTTTTGAGAAATTTACCTCTCCCTGCGCTCCTTCTGGGTAAGACACCTTTCACGCTATTCCTCTTCCTATCCCATCCAAGCTGGCGTCCCTCAGGACGCTGTGCTGTCTCCTACCTTATTCAACATCTTCATCAATGACATACCAGTACTTCACAATGTAAATGACTATCTACACGCAGACGAGCTGGCATATACTGTGACCAACCACACGACTAAAATGGCATTATGGAAATTACGACAAACCGCTAACCTTCTCACAGTCTGGGCCAGAGAAAACCAAAGAACAATCAACGCATCCAAATGTCAAACGATCATATTTCAATGGAAAAGAGCAAATCCAGCAATAGCCCCCATTCAAATTAATGACGTGGACATTCCATGGAAACGAGAAGTGACGTACCTTGGATTAGCATTCAACTGTAAACTACTGTGGATGCGACACATCATGGACAACACCCAAAAAGCACACCGGACAATCAACGCCTTACTGCTCATGACAAACAAGAACGTTAACACAAAACCAAACTTTACATATACCATACGTACATCAAGCCAATAGCCACATATGGCGCTGAAACATGGGCCTCGACTTTCCAATCGAACTATAACTTGCTGACCACACTGGAAAACCATAATCAGACTGACTTACAGACCCGCACCTGACGACTGCTACCTCGACATTAAAACGCACATACATAATAAAGGAGGTCATTCAATGAAAAATACGCACGGAATTTGGATGAAGATTTTCACATGGATGACAGGAGTGAAGGCGACGGAGGACGAGCTTGATAGGAAATCGGGATGAAAGGAACGGTAGAAAGAAAGGAAAGGAAAAATAAAAATGAAAAGAGAAAAAATAAGTGAAATGTTAATCAGTTCTGCTAATTGGTTCATGGAGGTTTTGAAGAAAGCTAAAATTGCGTACGTATTTTGGAATTACCCCTAGAAAAACTAGAAAGGGAGGGAATCTCGTCAGCGTACAAGCGAAGACACATCAAGTCAGAGTTCAAATCTTGAGAGAAACTGAAAACACTGAGAGATAATTTATTCTACCTATTTATTTATTTCTACCTACTCTATTCCAGGGACCATCCCGGCATACGCCTTACGTGACTGAGTAAACCCAGGTAAACCTCAATCAGGATGGCGGCTTAAGGGCAAGACACAATACAAGTAAACAATTTCAGTGCACACAAATTACAAAGAAAGAAAAAACGAAAATATTTTGACTTTAATATTACGAAGTGCGGCTAGAAAAAAACGGGACTGGTTTTCTGTGAGATAAACCGTGCGAGCCTCAAGGACAAATGCCATATTGCCGAGTCGCCTGACATCCTCCACATTCCTGCTACTTGAACGAGCTTAGCTTGCTCAATCGGGTCTCAGCCTTCGTTCCTTTTGGACCGTGTGTATGCCGTTCGTCGGAAAAATGGTAGGCGTCTTAATTGAGCAACGTGTCAACGTGAAATGTTTAGTGAAGCTGGGTAAATTCGCAACAGATTTATTCTCTCTTACAACAAGTGTATAGGGCAGAATGTACGTCACGTTCACGCGTTTGTGAATGGTGTAGGCGTTTCAAAGAAGGGAGAGAAGAGATTGAAGATGATCCTTGCCCAGGACGTCCTTCAACCTCGAAGATGGATGAAAACATCGAGAAAATAGGCAAAGTAATCCGTCAAGATCGCCGATTGACGGATCCGGACGATCCGTGTAGTTGCCGAGATTGTGGGAATTGACAAAGAATCGGTTCGACTAATATTACATGAAAATTTTAATATGAGAAAAGTGTGTTCCAAAATGGTGCCAAGAATCCTCATGCCGGAACAAAAGGAGTCACGAATGGGAATCTGTTCTGACATCTTAAAAAACATTAGGGAAGATCCTGAACTGTTGGAAAGAGTTATTACGTGTCACGAATCATGGTTTTTTACCTATGACCCAGAAACTAAGCGACAATCAATGCACTGGAAGAGTCCGAATTCACCATGAAAGAAGAAAGCTCGAATGTCAAAATCAAAATTCAAGGCCATGATTGTTTTTTTTTATATCCATGGAATTCTGTATGTAAATTGGGTTCCTAAAGGTCAAACCGTGAATAAAGAATACTACCTTGGGGTTTTGGCCACCCTCCGTGAGCGAGTGCGAAGAAAGCGACCAGAGTTGTGGATGAGCAAGTCGTGGATTCATCAGGACAACGCCCCAGCCCATATTGCACTGGTGGTTAAGACATTTTTGGTTAAGCATGGGATCCCTGTGTTGGATCATCCACCCTACTCACCAGACCTAGCTCCGTGTGTTTTTTTATGTTCCCAAAAGTGAAGGAAGTGTTGAAGGGGACTAGATTCGAGACTGTGGAAGCTGTGAAGCAAAAAGCGACAGAGACTATGAACACGCTAACAGAAAATGACTTCAAACACTGTTTTGAACAGTGGAAAATTCGATTGGAAAAGCGTAGGGATAGTGGAGGGGAGTATATTGAAGGTGATAAGGTAAAAGTTGTGAAGGAAACAAAATAAAAAGACATACACTAAAAATCCCGTTTTTTTCTAGCCGCACCTCGTATATCTAAATGTACGACGCAGTTTGTAAGAGATGAAGAACTGAAACAAATATTGCAAATTAGTGAAACACGTGTTGACAAAATTAAAAGCATATCATTATAATATTTTGAATACATACACATATGAGTAATTGCTCATGCATAATCACACAACAAAGGTACGCACTGCAATAAAAGTGATGTATGACACGAAAGGTTCTTCAAATGTTATTTAAATATGATAGCTATCCGAAGAAAGAGCGAGAGAAATAGAGAGAAAGAAAGAGAGAGAGAGATACAAAGAGCGAAAGAGAGAGGGAGACAGAGTGAGAAAGAGAGACTGGGTGAGGGCGTGGGTAAGGGTGTGTGTGTCTGTGTGTGTGTGTGTGTGTGTGGGAGAGAGGGTGTGTGTGTGTGTGTGTGTGGGGGGTGGTGTGTGTGGGGGGGAGGGTGTGTGTGGGAGGGGAAAATGAGAATGGAAGTATTTAAGAAATGGGGTAGAACTTTGTACGATAGATGGGATAGGAATAAATATGAGATACGTCACAGTGCTGAAGTAGTGCTCCCAGATCTAATTTTTGGCAAGCGAGCAGTGGGACTATTGTTATGCAATATTTTCATGGATTCAGTTAGTGACTTCTTTTTTAAACTTATGAAATGTACCGCTATTTTTTGTAGTTGGGATATTATTCCAAGCACGGATGGCATTGACAGTGAATGATTTGCTAAACGCAGTGGTATTGTGATGCGGAATACAAATAAGGCGTGACGCTCGGGCACGATATATCTTCATAACCTGAAATCGTTGTGATAGGGTGGTATAATGTGTGCTGTTTAAAGTCTTATAAAGGAGGAGAAGGCAGGGAATTGATTGATTAATTTTTTTCGTGTTTCCGGGCGCGTCAACTGCTTTGGTCATTAGTCCCGTTAGTGTAATGTATGTTTTTCTCGGGAGATGGCGGTGAACTTCCGCCGCTGGATGGCGAGATTCCGCGCCGACCTACCGTCGGCTAGTGGGGTTTCCCCTTAAACAGGACTCTCCCACCAGCGGGTCACCACCCCAGCCGGGACAAGCTCTAAGCTCCCGACCGGTCTCCCGGAGTATGTGGTAGTGTAGTAGTATATGTTAGTGTAAGTGTGTGTGGGGGAGAGGCTAGGACAAGGAAGAAGGACAGATCGCGCGCGGTCCGTGGCCCGTTTGTTAGGCTACTGCTCCGGCATTCGCCTGGTGTTGATCGGAGAAACCACGGAAAACTACCGATCAGAGCAGCCGGCCTTTAGATTTCTCCTCCAGACAGCGCACGGTGTGTAATTTCGGCCATCTAGTTGGACATAATTCAATTTTCCAAAGTACTCAAATGATTTAAGTTGAGTATTTGTTTGATTTTAGAATGTCCATAGTGTATGAATTGGGTATTGTTTTTCTTCTGCATCGCTTGAGGCGGCAGTAGAACAAGTTCAAACTTGCACGATCTCGCGCTGACACCGCCCGGCTCTATCAGTCGCATTTCAGTACATCTCGTGTTGGAGACCAGTGCTCATCGCCTTCTACTCATAGAGTGGTACTGATTAAATAATTGTGTTTTTGGGTGTTTCTTCTTTTTATTAGTACCTAAAGATAAGCAAAAAGTGTCTGCGATTGCTCGTGGGGTCTTTTGAAAAAGTAAGTAATTTTAGTTCTACTTTCGCGCCATTTTACAAATGTATCTAGACTTTTAATACAGAGTTTACAGGAGCTGACGTTTGTGACTATGTAGGTATTAAACCTTATTCATTTGGCTATGTGAATCATGAAAGATCAGCTGCGCATACCTGCGCACTCAAGAGTTTTTATTTTTTTTCGCAGTGGAGCGCTTGATTTCACGGAGGACGCTATTTCATATACGGAGTGAAAGCTCCACGGAAGCAAGGTACGACACCGTGCTATCGTATGTTTTACACGAATTAGGTGAGGAAACTATTACCGACACTTTAATCATGCCCATGAAAATTCAAATAAAAAAATTTTGTCACTTTATTATCAGAAAATGGAAAAAATGTGCGAGGCATAAACAGCGTTTTCTAGAAAATTACTCATCGTGGCTGCAGGAAGACATCAAATTTTCAATGAATTTATCGACAATTGCTCCAAGTATATCACAATTAGAGGCGTTGGACGTCCAGTTATGCCATTTAGTTCGTGTGGCCCTAAAGCTAAAGGACGGAGAGTAAAACAACTCTTATGTTTGTCCACAGAACAATTGGGAACAGCTGGAACAATTGGGCACAAAAATTAAGAAAGCTCAAAGATCGTTGCATCAGGAACCATCTTTACTCTCTCTAGAACAAGCACTCGCGTGAGTACGAATTTGTCTACTCGGCAATATTTACGAATACGAAAGCAAGCCGAAAAAAAATTGTAAATTATATCCACCGTATTACAGAGTTAAGGGAGCAAAAGTCGTGTGATATCCAGGAGGAGTGAAAGTGACAGAAATATCGGCTGAGATACCTCTACAGTCAGTTATTGACCATGCAATTCGTCGTTTGTGCGAAATCCAAGATATCAGAGAGAAATTTCAACTACAATCTAATGCTATTTTTGAAATTATTATAAAATGGGGTTGCGATCGTTCAGAGCAAAACAAATACAGACAAAAGTTCAGTAAAGAAAATTACACAGACGAAAATTTGTTTTGTGTGTCTATGATGCCAATACAAATGCAGACTGCTGGTGGCGAAAATGTAATTTGGAAAAATTCCACACCGCCTTCAACTAAGTATTGTCGCCCAACTAAGTATTGTCTTATAAGCATCTTCCTTGCCGCAAATTTCTTCACTTTTTCCTCAGAATGTACTTCAATACAGTCCTCACATTCCGATATAATCTCACTTATTTTAGAATCCGAATAATCAGATTCAAGCAACATCCGGCCTACTTTCTCTTCAAAGTTGGACTACTTGCTCTTGATGCCATAATCTCAATGCTAAATATTTGAGGAAAATATTCATTTTCCTCAAATATTACACATCCACACTAATGTGAAACGCGCACACAGACGAGAAAGACTCCGCGCACACCCCACGACGACAGCCCAGAACTTTCTGATTAGCTCTAGTTCAACACCGCCATATTCATAGCCATAACAATTAAACCGTTAAACAGGGGAGGAAATATGTGGAGAGTAGATAGCAGGAAAACCGCTCAGGAATCACGGGTATATTTCTAGAAACCAATGAGACGTCTGGGGTGCCCATGCACCCGGTAAGTGTTCCCTGGTTAATGCACCTATCTCAATTTCCTTTTCCTCAGGCCTTTTCCTTACCTGAGATGGTTTGGTCCGCAATTTACATATATAATTAGAATCACGAAATAAGATGAAATAATTATTTGGTCCGCAACCTTTATAAAAACACAAAAAAATTTTTTAGTTTTATATAGAACAGTTTGCTTTCTCGACCATCACTTGTTAAAGTTACACCCAGATAGTTGAATTCCTTTAAACATTTAATTATGTCCCTATCGGTTACCAGGGCCATTGCCTCCCACTCCTTTATCTCTGCAATTTTGTCGGTTTTCTTGTCATTGCGGTGCTCAGTTGATAACAAGTTAGCCGAATGTATTTTAGCAGGGTGAAGCGACAATTTTTTTCGTTACAAATTAGGAACAAAAAAGCGACAAATTTTGTTTTGCACGGCGGCAGCGGCGGCGGTAGCGGCGGCGGTGGCGGCGGCGGCGGATCAGTTTTAGTGCCGCAGAGGCAATGGTGGCGGCGGGCGCTACAGCGACAGGGGGGGCAGCACCAAGGAAGGCGGCCGCGGCGGTGGTGCGCTCTGATGTTTAGCATTTATTGCCCGGACTCCTGTCCGCCCCCTCGCCCAGGCAGGCGGCACGGCGGATCAAAGGCGGATGGCTCGGTTTGCGGCCGCCGTGCACCAATCTGTGGACCTTTTGGCGGTCGAAGGGAGTGTCAAACCCTTCAACGCTCAAACAACGCAACGCCCCCAAGTCTTTCTTGCGAACTGCTCTCTCTGGCCATGGCGCGGGGATCCCTCCAGCCGCACCCGGTCGAGGAGCCGTGTGACCTATCGCCCATCTTTCTTTCTGGAGGCCACCTTCCCCTAGGATGCAAAATAGTTCAACAAAGAATGTCGGCAGATCTGGTATACTTACTTCAAAACGGGGAAAAATTAATTCTCCAAAACAGTTTTTTTGCAAACAAATTCTGTATATATGTGAATGAATTAATAATAGAATGTTTGTAATAAGTTGTCACAAAATTTCCAAAAAAATTAATGAATTAATACATGAATAAAATAAGAGCATTTTTGGTTATTAAAGTATTAATTTTATGTCGCAATTTTACCACGAGTTACAAACGATTAACTGAAGTCTCGTGCATTAAAAACAATAACGTCTCAAAAAAACATCCTTGCTTGCCTGTATGTTGCACTGCAAATATTATGAATTGACTTTTATTGATGTTTTGTTGCAGTAAAAAAAGGCTACTGATCCAACCAATCGAAAGATACACATGCTTCCTTTGAATTTGTTTGAACTTTTTCAAGTGATAGCTGAAGTGAGGGCCGAAATTACCACATGATAATTTTATGAAACTGTCTGCAATAATGCCAAAAAATATGTGCTGTAGAAGAACTTCTAGTTTTTGCTTAATAAGGTTGCGTGTGACAAAAAATCTCGAAGATCTCGATTTTGTCTCTTTATTTTTGCATCTGGCGAGCTTCGTTTTACTATTACAGGAAATATAAATTTTTATCTAACTTATCTTCGTTGATAAAAGAGATGGAAAAACTCGACAAAGTGGGTTATATTTGCACTTGTCAAAAAAACAATAACACATTTTTAATTGTAATTTTGACAGCATATCCGATCTACAGTTACTCGCAAAACAATTCGATCACGTGCTAATTTCAAAAACTTTAGTTTAGTTTTTACAGAAAGCATTGTTATACGAGTATTTCATTCAGCGTAATTTAAGATAATCGGAGATAGCCGTGAAAAGAATGAAAGAATTTCTTAGTAGCTCTCCAAAGTAAAATGGCACATGCACAAGTTAGTATCAGAAATGAGAAATTTCGCTAAATTCATATCACGAAAACCTACATTTACAAAAAACAAAAAAAACAAAAAAAAACAACGAAATTTCAGTGAAAAATAAAAATAATTCCATATGAAATTGCCGCTTTTGTTTAGTAATTTTTTTAAAATGTGTGATTTGTTTTGTTTACCCTTTAAAAAATACCGGAAATGCAATTTTACGCCAACTTAATGTCAAGTTAGAACCACAATTGCCAGAAATACAAGAAAGTACAGATAAAAAAAGTACATGGGAATTTGTCGCTCTTTTTGTTGGTCAATAGTTCCTCCAAAAAGACATTTTGTTGCTCTTGAACAATATGGTAATTGTCAATTCCGCCAAATTCATGAGTTGCTGAGCTGTAAGTTTACGAGATCTGCTAACATTCTGTGTTGAATGGTTTGGCTTCCGAAACCACCTAGGAAATAGACTTTTCCCCACCTCTCTTACGCTGGCACTACCAAAATAGATTACCACAAAACCGCATATGCCTCCACTTATAACTATTTCTTTGCTAATTAATTTCGAAAAAAAAACTCGTCTGCTCTTCAGATTTTTACGTAATTAATGGTGAGCTAGCGGAAGGTTACCCTTTGGCATACTTAACTTACACTTAAAATATTATATTTTTCTTTTTTCTAACTAATGTTTTTTTAGTGTTTGCTAGTTCATTCTTTTTTTGAATTAATTTTTCATTCACGCATCATTCATACATTCGTTATATACATGACCATTCATTCGTTATATACATGACCATTCATTCGTTATATACATAACCATTCATTCGTTATATACATAACCAGAGAGGGGAGAGCACGCTTCTCTGTGGCACGCCTGCCACGGCTCGTCTTAAGGACGATTGTACGCCATTGACGCGAACCTTGAATCGTCTATCTTCCAAGAAGCTAGCGATTAGTCTGACGTAGCAGTCGCTGATTCCAATGTCCGCAAGACACGCGAGCGCCCCCTCGTGCCATACAGAATCGAATGCCGACCGCATTCTAGAAAAACCACCGGCAAGTTCTGCCGTCTTTCGAGAGAGAGACCGACCTCAGTACATAGCCGCGTCAGTTATTACTCGGAACTGAGCCCATTTCGAAACCCGAATTGCTCATCTCTAAGAAGCTTAAGGCGCCGTATTTCCCGTTGCAAGCGCTCCAGGATCAGGCGCTCGAAAGCTTTTGCAAGAAGCGAGAGGAGACTTAATAGGTCTGTAACCGCTCGGAAGAAGTTGGTCCTTGTTGGGATTTGGTATCATGGACGCTGTCGCGATTTTCCACGCTCTGGGGAAATATCCTAGCGCTAGGCACGAGTTTAGGAGCTTCCGTAGGAACTCCTCCCCGTTTGTGCCGAGCGCGCGGAGCTGGGCGGCAGTTATGCTGTCCGGCCCGCATGCCTTACGCTTGTTGAGGTGTCACAACGCCTCGCGGAGCTCCCTTCTCGTTACACGTCGCGCTGAGGTGCTCGGCGTGGCGGGCAGGTAGTCACGCAAGCGTGCAACAGTGCTCTGGCCCCCGAACTCATCGGACCCGAATGGACAGAACTGCCGTTCTAGCGGCTCCGCGAAGAGTTCGCTTTTCGCGACGTCCTCCCACACGTATTCCGACTGCAGAGCGGCGTGGCCGGGCCGCTGTGGTGCCGAGGTGGTGCGGAGTGGGCGGTTGACTCCCGCCTTTCGGCCCAGAGCCTTAGATAATCCCCAGAGGTTTCTTCCACGAAGATTGCAGTCTTCGATCGTGCGCGACCATTTTGCGGTTCACTCGTCTTGTCGAGATTTACGGAATACTCTGCTGAGAGCTCGCGCCCGCGCTCCGTCCGCGGGATCACCATATCGGCTGTGTAATTTGGAATATCTGCGGAACTCCTGCAGCGTCCTTCTCTGCTCATCTGTAAGCTCAGGACGAGATTCCGGTTCGCGGGTAATAATGGTATTTAATTTGTAGGACGTTCGAATCGCGGAGGTGATGTGAGTCACCGCGCTATCGATTTCGTCCCGTGAATTTAGCGGTTTTTGCTCAAGCACAGTGCTTACGTGAGCTGTGAAACCGGCCCAGTTGGTATTGTGGATTATTTTGAATTTGTTTCGGCGTGCTGCGGCGAAAGACGAAACCACGAATGTTACCGGCCTGTGATCGAAAAAAAACAGATCGAAAGCGGGGCTGCGCAATCGATTCCTTTCGGGATCGCAAGGTCGATAATTCCCGGGTTACCAGTGGTCGGGTAGATCGTGGGTTCTTTCGGGGCGCATACGTATACGCCACGTCTCGTCACAATGTAGTTGGCTAAACGGGCGCCGTTTCGGTTTGCACCGAGGCAGCCTCACTGTCTGTTCCTCGCGTTGAAATCCCTTAGGATGAGAACTTTAGTATCTAACGCGAGTATCGCGTCGATACAGGCAGTGTCGAGTTGCTGATTCGGGCAGTAGACGGACGCGACTGTAAGTCGGCCGCCCACCGTCCAGACCTCACCACGACCGCCTCTGGAGAACGCAAGGAACCAGGTGGGGTCGTTACTTCGAGCTGGGGGATGTCACGCCGGACCAGGAGCGCAACGCCCCCCCCCCGTTTGACCTCGCAGTCTCTGCGATACACTGCGTATCCTTGAATACAGGCAGTGTGATGCTTGTGAAACCACGTTTCCTGCAGCGCCAAAATGTTGAGTTGTCGCTCGATGGCAAAGTTTTGTATTAACTGGGGCTTTTCGCTTGCACTTTGAACATTCCAGGTGCATGTTCGCAGAGGTGCTTCGCAGTAAGACGAAGAATTTGGATTATTCTGCGCCATTGTTGGGCAGAAGTGAGGTTAGGAGCAGAATCATTCCCTCAATCTGGTCTTTGTAGAGTGCTCCCAGTTAGGTGGTGAGAGCGCGAGACCGCGTCTCTTGCGCCGCTTTATTCTGCGGCGCAGTGGGGTCCTGAGCGGCGTCCATGCCTCTCGGTAGGTTGCCACTGGGCCTCTCCGTAGGTTGCCGTTGAGAGTTCGATGAGCGCTGTAACGGTGTGCACCTTCCGCATTTTGTGTAAGATGCGGTGTGCTGCCCGCCGCAATTGCAGCATTTCGGGTGGGCCGATGTAGCGCGTATGGGGCAGTCCTTCGTACCGGGCTTGTCTGCCGGGTGACCCTCTCCCGTGCAGATCTTGCATCTCACGGGATATTCGCAGTTTTTGCGAGTATGTCCCTATCTGCAGCATCTCTCGTAGAAACGGGGGCGCTTCCATTTCTCGCGATCGACTTTTACCTCGCAGGAGGCAATGGCCCTGATGCCGAAAGCTTTGCGCGACTCGTCCGCGCGAAGGGTGACGCGAACGAGTTTCGGTGGCTTCGCCACCTGCAGCATCACTGTTCTCCGAAGTTCGGAGAGTTCGCGGCGCACATGTTGATGGACGCCCGACGGTTGGAGGCCTGCGCCTACAAGCTCCTCGCGCACATCGTCAACAGTGATGCCGCGCGGAACCTGTTTAAAGTACACGCGATGTGTACGTTTACTCAGTGGAGGTGGGGGTGGGTGCCCAAACAAAAAGATTTTATGCAGTCCTGCATATTTTTCGGCTTCCCAATACGCAATTGGGGAGGAGGTCAAAATCTGGTAGCCAACTTTGCCCTTTCGGGTTGTGACGCGACCGATTGTGGCCAACTTCCCAGTGGCTTCTCCGATTTCTTTTGCGTGCTCTTTAACCGCATCTGGGTGTATTTGCAGTCGGGCTGCCAGGCGGCCGATTGCTCGCCGAGAGCAGGATCTGTTTCGGGGACTGGAGTGAGAGACCGACGCGCTTCGGAGCCCGTGGGCGCCCTATCTTCCCTGCCGGAGCTCCCGTTCGCCGCCTCTGCCGTGGCGGCGGTCGCGGCGTTGCGGGCGGCTGCTTCCTGGGCGGCTAGGGTTTCTTTTCTTCTTCCCCCTCCTCTGCCCTCGGGGATCCTCGACCGGGGTTTCAGAAGGGCTGGGGTCGTGTTGTACCTCGTGGCCGCTAGCGGGCGCCGCGTCGGCACTGGGGGACGGCGCAAAGCCCTCCGTGCGCGGTCGCTTTTCCGGAGGCGAGCGCGCCGGAGGCGAGCCCGCACCCTCGGTCCCGGGTGTGGCCAGGTCGTTCTGCTGAGTGGGCCCGTCGAAGTGGGTTGGTCCACGTCCTGACAGAGGGATGCAGAGAGGGATCTCAAGTATTCTTTTTTCACCAGACATTTTTTCTTCTCCCCATATATCGTTCTCGTTCCTTTATTACATCCTTTCTCTTTTCTTCTCCCTTCTATTTCACTGGCCCCCTCTGTATGCAGAACCCCCACCCATGTGTTTTCCCTGCATGGCGACCCGTGTCGGAGGGAATGATACCCCTGGCGGTTGAGGGGCCTGTCTGTTTCCAATTACTCTCCTCGTGCTATTTCTTCGTGGCATCTAGGATACGTGCCTTACGTATTTTTGGGAACATTCCTTGTAGGTCTCAATACACTTGCTTTGGCCACGGACTCTTCTAGACGGGCGGTCGGGAGCTAACCTCTCCCGATCAACTGGCTTGGACTAGGTCTTGTACTGAACTCCAGGGTGAGCGGGGGGATCCATGGCGGTGCAGCGCTGTGGTACCCCCCCCCCACTATATCCCCGTAACCTGGCATCCTGATGGAGTGCCCCCTTTTGTTGGGCCCCCGTGGTGGTGGGGACCACGGGATGAATCTGATATCCTTTAGGGATAAAAACACCCGCCCTCTTCCATAAGGAAGATGAGATTTGTGGTGAATCAATCTAATTTTTTGTAACGAGTCAGACAGACCTCAAGCCCCGCTTCCTCAGCGAAAAAGAAAATGAAACTATGACGAGGTCAGCTCAATCAAACTTGCCAGGGAAATTGAAAGTTTATATTTCAGCCGGTGGTCCGTCAGAGAAACGACATCCTTTTGAATGTGCCTGACGGACAGATCAGCAAGATCCGACCAAGAAATAGCCGGCCTAGGTGCAAGTGTCGCCACCTGCCCTTTAAAACCCTCTGCAAGGGTGTTGTTAATCATGAAGACTTCTTACCGAATGGGAAAAGAAAATTTGAAAGCCTTCTCGAGCCATATGGTGTGTCAGAGATTTATAGGTTTCAGGAGGTAAAATGGGGTACCACTCCTACCTCAACTCTGATTCTGACCTTCGACCGTCCATCTCTACCAGAGAAGATATCGTAGCTTTACAATCTCCGTGTCAGGCGGTATTTTCCCAAAACCCCTCTGCGCTGTTTTAAATGTCAGAGGTTGGGCCCATACGCAACCTCGCTGCATGAGCGCCGCAGTCTGCATTCGCTGTGGAAGGGAGGTCTGTAGACTTAATTGCCCCGCAGAGGCAAAGTGCGTAAACTGTAGTAAAAAACATTCCTCAAATTCCAACCAGTGCCCCATATTCCTGAGAAAGAGAGATCCAGAAGATCAGGATCTCTGAGAAAGTTTCCTTTCCGGAGGCAGACGTTGTACAGACGCAAAACCCCCGTGGACATGTCCGAAGTTTCGCTGACACCGTGGGTCAACATAAGAAAGTCAACCTGAAACCCAAACGCCTAAACCCTCCACTTTGCGCGATGTTGCCTGCCAGGTGTCCTTTGATGACATCGGCGGAGATGCCAATACCAAATCTCTTGTCCAGCCTGAAAAAAAAATCGAAACAAAACCATAAATATTTCAAAAAACACGCAAACACACCCAGAGAAACGGGAAGCCGACAGGCCCTATAGCTAGATCTAGGTCGCCTGTCCAAGGGACCGTGGTTCCAATACATGGACCCTCTCCAGCAGTAGTCAAGATGACTTCCCGGGAATGAGGAACCCGCATGAACGCCATCCAAAGTCCAACAAAGAAGGAAAAACAAGAAAAAGAAACCTAATACATAACCCACCCTAGAACCTAAACCTAAGAACTAGAAACTATGGCTCTCGTCTCATGTAACATAAATGGCTTTCGTACCCGTTTGGACGAATTGAAGTTAATAATGTCTATACAAAAGACCGGGGTTTAAATGGCCTGCAGGAAACACATCTCCGTTCTGAGCACCCCTCTCTACGCGGCTTTGTTGCTAAGGCAAGAGTAGACGAGGGCCCTCCTGCGCCCATGGCGGAGTCGCTTCATTGGTTAGATTGCTGCTGTCTTCAGAGGTACTCTTAGACCGACTTCCACAGGTGTGCAGGTGCACCTTCCATCCTCACACCACTGTTTGCAATATCTACATCCCCCAGGACTGAGTGTATCTGCTCATGAACTTTTGGGTCTGATCAACCAACTGCCCTTCCGTTTGGGGAAGTCGGGATGAAAATCCCCACAGTCCCTCTTTTTCCCGCACTTGCCGGAGAGGTAGTGTATTGGAGTCGGTTATAGACTCAGCGAACCTGGTTATTGGGAAATTTCCCGGGTGAACCAACTCACTTTCCCGTCGCCACAAACTCAAGCCGTGCATCGATCTAGCACCTGCAGCCCTTCTCTGGCAACTGTTCTGCAATGGTCCATCCTAGATGACCTGTACGGAAGCGACCATTACCCCATTATCGTCCACATTGAGGGGCCCAGCCTGTGGGTTGGCGCGCCCTCAATGGTGTGTCGGACGTACTTGTCTGGCCGACATTCCAAGCGAACGTCAGTGTATCGGAGGAGGAGATTGTCAGTGGGGAGAAAGGGCAGACTTTTTAACAAAGCTGTATTACGAGCTGCGGGAAATTGCAATCCCAAGTCGACTGGTAAATCGCGAACCTTTCGCCCCGTGGTGGAACTCGGATTGCTCAAGGACGTTAGTGCTCGTGAGAAAGCTTTGGGAGATTAAAACACTATCCAACCGCGGATAACGTAATCGAGTACAAAGGTGCAGAGCAAAGGCGAGGAGAACCATTTTAAAAGTAAAATGCATCATGGAGGTCATCGTCTCCTCTTTGAATTTCCAAACGCCACCACGTCTGGTATGGAGGAAGGGGGTCAAATGAAAGGATATCCTTCCCAAACTCTGTGCCAGGTCTTCAAAAATGGTCAGGTTATCACAGCTCGAGACGCCATTGGAGAGATACTTGCCACTTATTATGAAAACATGTCGAGTTCGGCAAACTATGTCCAAACTTCATCCTTCTCAAAGAAAGAATGGAAAACCGCGTTTTGGGATTTTTCTAGCAGAGCACATGAGGACTATAATACCCATTTCTCCATGTTTGAAATGAGTTCTGCTCAATGCTTGCAAAAAGAACCACCCAGGTCCAGCCCAAATTCACAACTTAATGCTGCAACATCTTCCCGAAAGGGCCCATGCAATTTCTTCTCCGACTTTTTAACCGTATTTGGGAAGAGCACACCATTCCTATTTTTTGGCGAGAAGCCATCATCGTCCCAGTTCCCAAAGAAGGAAAGATCGATAAATACTGTTATCGACCATCTCTCTCAAGCTGCGTATGCCGGTTCTGGAACGCATGGTGAATCAGCGTCTGGTCGGGACCTTGAGTATTCTGTTGACGCCAATCCAAAGCGGGTTTAGGAGAAACCGTTAAACCCTTTGACCACCTCGCTTCGTTGGCAACAGCTGTTTGTACATCGTTCGTGGGAGGCAACATCTTGTGGCCATTTATTCGACATAGAAAGGCCTACGACACCACCTGGAGGCATGGCGTTCTGCAAACCCTGTACTCTTGGGATTTAGGAACTCCCTATTCCTTCAAGTTCCTTTCGAACAGATCCTTCCGTGTTCGTGTGGGTGATAGGCTTACTGTAGTCACCCCTTTTGGGAAAATGGTATCCCCAAGGATCAGTCCGGGAGTGTCACTCTGTTTGCCATCGCCATCAATGGTATAACGTCGACCGTGCGAGAACCCGTAAAGGCGTCGTTGTTTGCGGACGACTTTGCCATCTTCTGTTCATCCAGCAGCATCAGTGTGATAGAAGGCAACCCCAAATGGTGCTTAAAAGCCCCAAAGAATGGAGCACGTCGACGGGCTTTAATTTCTCTGCCAAATGTACCTGTTTGCATTTTTGTAGGATATTCCATTTGATAGCAACCCTGTTTTTTACTTGGAGGAAATCAGCTTCCATTCGCTGAATCTGCTAAGTTCCTGGGGCTTACATTTGACAAGTCCCTAACGTGGCGTGGTCATATCCCTGGATTACAAACCAGATGTGTCTCTCCCCTTAATGTTCTTCGAATGCTGAATGGTAGAAAATGAAAGAAGAAAAGATGCTTAGAGGGGTGAAGAGGAGAGAGATGTTCCCTGGAAATTCCGAAGTAAAGGGAGTGTTAAGCTGTGGGGTGGAGTGGGAGGCCCTACTTAGGCAGAAATGTCCCAAGTCCGCATTGTCTGGCGCGGGCTTTCCGCTACCTGTTTTAATGACTTGTGCCTCTTCCGTCCAGTCGTTCCGAGGCCAAATTTATCTATGGCCGCCTCAGAACCCAGAGGGGATCTGTAAGTCTTCTGGATTGTGACCCCGGTTTTTCAATTCCCTTTCTCTCCTGAAGACTTACGATGCTTCCTGTAACTTACAAATTTTACAGTGAGCGGTCGTGTTTTCCTGATTTTGGGCCCCTACACTATGACATCTATTAATGTCTTCGGTCAAATCGACCCTTGTCGTTTACCACATCAGCGCAAGTTGATCTGGATTTTTTTTTATTTTTTCCTTGACTCCGAAGATCCGCAAGCAATTCCTCCGCGTATACATCTCAAGTTGATCTGTTTTCGCGTCGATCTCTGCTTTCAGATTTTTAATTTCTCTGTCTAGGTCTTCAATTTCTCTGCGCAAATTATTAATTAAATCGGTGTTAAGATTCATGCTTTCCTCTAACTGCTCGGCGACCATTCCAGTGAGGACTGCCGCCTAGAAGTTGAGGAAGGCAGGGCATTTAACAACTTACTGCACAATTGAATTGATTTCTATTTGTAAATTATTTTGATTACTCTTAGCAGTTCCTCAGGTATTCGATGCCATGCTGACAAGTGAAGAAGAAAGAGAGAAAAAACTACCCAAATTAAATAAAATAATTATAAGTAGAGTTTAAAAGGTGAGATTCACAAAATATTAGAAGACAATTCTATGTCTCGTTAGAGGAAATGAATTTGAAAGAATTACTAAATTTGTTAAACTAAGGAATAGGTTTTAAAGTTTTACGTGCAGCAAGGAGCAGATTCAGACGGAATTGCTATATGAAATGGAGAGTAAAGAGAGTATAGTGGAAAGAAAACTAGTAATTTGAATATACGAGTTACTATTAAGAAAACGATCGAAAAGAGAATACCAGGAAAGCGATAGTATAAAATACAATACTTATCTTTGATATTTTACGTTGCGACGACTGGGTCCGTGCTGTAAACTGTGCCGCTAAACCCCATGCAGGAAACTACCTGTGCCTAAGCTCGGAGCGCTCCGGGACGTTGTTCATTCGACGAGGGACACCCACAGACTCAGACTTTATACGCTGTACAATAAAATCTATTTAATTTTCATAGTACGATCTAAAGAACGTTGATTTGAAACAAATCGTTTGATTGCTCTGTCGGCAAGCAGGGATGTCCATCGCCATCAACCTCTGGGGCGAAGTCATTTTCGACGCGAATTTTGTTTCCACGGATATAGGCCCTACATATGTACAAGTCTTTCAGATACTTGCTCTTTTGTCATCACAAAATATGGCAAACGCTTGTGTTATTTTTTCCATTTCTTGTAATTTAAGATTGTTTTATTTGTAGTTGCATTAAATTGCCTTACCAAAATAGTTAATTAAAAGCAGTGGCATGCATTCTATGGAATGACGGGAATGAGTCATTCCCGTAAGCAAAGCAGAGAAAAAAATCCTTTCGACATTTAAAATATTCGTTGCTTACGGCCAGAACCGTTTACTCAATCTAAGATTCTGAGCTATGTACCGTAACAATCCGTTGAACCGTAACAATCGATGTTTTCAAAACGGTGTGTAGTTTCATCTTGGGCCGTCAGCGAAGCTTCGTTCTTGGAGGGGGCAGGCGTTCGACTTCATGTCTCTGGGCAAGTCGGCTTCGGTTCGTGAGTGCGCGAGAATTAATTTCCCAATACGTTCCGTTGAGATCGGCTAGTAACTATTTCAAGTTCGAAAGAATTTTGACTTCTTGAGTGTGTTTGATACACGCACGAACTTACATCATAATACAATGCAAGTATAAAGTACATAATATCGAGAACGTTTATCTTAAGGTAAAGAGTGTTCTAAAAAACTAATTCTTTGTGTTCCGTTCGGCAGTTCTCCCTTGCGGGAAGGGAATGCATTGGCAAACTCATTCCGCGCAGTAGTCATGGCATCTAGCGAGTGGAAACTAGGCAGGGAACCAGAGCGGAGGCACGATGGCAGATTTAGGGTGGCCCTTCCGGTCCCTCTCCTGTCAACTTTCGTACGCTTCGCATTTTCCAGTTACTGGTCAGTGTCGAGAAGCGACACTGAAGGAAAAATTCTCTTGTGCTTTTGGCCTTTTTGTTGTTGTTGTTGTTGTTGTTGTTGTTGTTGTTGTTTTGAGCAGTGGTATCGTAAGTAGTGCTGTCGCTTTAATGTCATCGAGAGAATTTGGACGCAAATAAAAGGTTACATGGCAGGGAAGAAAGAAAAATGTACGTTATCTGAGGGGTAAAAGCTCATGAATGAGGCTGTGGAAAGGACAAGAACAGAACAATGGCGCAATGAGGTAGGTCATATTAAAAAGGTAATTTCGAGGGCATGGGAAGACGAAGAAATTGTAGAACAAAATTTTGAAGAAATTATTTCTCTTCAATATTAGAGTTCCATCCCTTCCAAACAATCATCAGAGGGAAGTGACAGAAATAAGTAGAGTATTTCATTTATAACAGTAATTTATTTGACAATTAAAATTGTGTAAATAGTGTAAATCTAGTAGAAATTCTTGTTTGTAATGTTAGAGAACATCCCGGGGTAAATTCATGTGCTTCGAGAAATGGAGATCAGCACTTGACATAGGACGAAAACTGCAGTTGTGACGACGACACATGTAGTCATCCACCCACTATACCGCTTGTCTGTCACCGTGATCGTGCGCTCCTCGCCGCTCCTCCCCCAGCCGCTCTAGCACGTGCTCAGCCTCCCGGCGTGGTAACGCCGCTCCCCACCACAGTCCGCCCCCCAAGTCGGTTCTTGTTTAATCGGACCACAGGCAGATCAACTGTCACGAGGATAAAACATGAAATTTGTCCGAGCAATTAGCAAAAACAAGAAATACAAGTTGCAGGAAAAAGAACTAACAAAACATGAAATTTGTCCGAGCAATTTAAACAGCAAAGAATCCGGAGAATGTGAAAAGTGCAAGAAATCAGTAGAATGCACATCACATCCATTGTTTGTAAAGATAGCGAAAAACCATTATCACAGAACTGTATAAATACATTTTCAAATCAACATTCACCATATATGAAAGTGTATGATCTTATTTTCCATTTTATGAAAGAAAAACATATTCTTTAACTTGCACTGATGGATTTTATAAATTTATAAGAATAACTTTAAATAACAAAATACTCGATAAAATACGTTAAGAATGTAAGTCGCATAAATACCGAATTATATTTGTTTATGGTGTTAAAAGCATTTAGGCAACGAAATTTTCCCTGGGGTCTGTTTTCTCCCAGGCGACCAAGTTACGTTCGTTTGCAAGACGCGATCTTTCCCGGGTAAATATTCACATTTTGTGAAAATTCATATCATTAACTGTTAAACGTTTTTTATACTTTGGACTTCAAAAGTGCTTCCCCAACTAAAATTGTCACCGCACACCACTGATTAAGCGAGTTAGTACATTCACTTGTTTATTTGGTTAATGCGGGCGCGTCATCAGCTTAGGTCATTCGTCCCGTGAGTGTAGTGCATGTTTTCCCTCATGAGATGGTGGTGGATCTTCCCCCACTGGATAGCGAGATCCAGCGCCGACCTACCGTCAGCTAGCGGGTTTCCCCCTAACTAGGACTCTCCCACCAGCGGGGCACCGCCCCATCCGAGACAAACTCTAAGCTCTCCACCGGTCTCCCGGAATGTGTGGTAGTGTAGTGCATGTTAGTGAAAGTGTGTGTGTAAGGGGGAGAGGATAAGACAAGGAAGAGGAAGGAAAGATCGCGTGTGGTATTGCTCCGGCATTCGCCTGGTGTTGATCGGAGAAACCACGGAAAACTACCGATCAGAGCAGCCGGCCGCTAGGATTCTCCTCCACACAGCACTGGATTCGACCTAGCTGAAAAGCTAGTGTCGAAAATCCTGCCGCCGTCAAGACTCTAACTTAAAACCTCCCGATCAGAAGCGCTGCATTGACATCAGTTTATGCCCTGAGCTACCGCTCCTGGTTTGTTTATTTGATTTTTTACCTTGAGTTTCAAAATGAACATGGTCATTCTTTATAAGAAAAATTTGTAATCCTAACCTGTAAAAAATAATTTTAATCTACTTTGTATTGATGTCCCCAACCCTAACCCCAACCCCACCTATACCCATAAAAGCAAGGAATTTTTATTGGACTCTGAATTTCACCTCCTCCTGTGGCGTCGGAGGTGTGGGAAGCGGTGACAGCTGTAGGACCCCCGCAGAAGAAGATGATTTCACCTCCTACCAGTTTACCTAAAGCATTAAGGAAGCAGAGGAGCTAAAAACCAAAGACTGACTTTTCTGAATGACCTGAAAATATATATATAAATATCAGGGTCAATTTGTCCTGAAAATGGTAAATAATTATTTGAAAGCTAATACATTAAATTAATTAATCAATCAACTGTTCTCAGACATAATTCATATTTTCTCTTTGTCAGTTTGAGACAAAATATCTTACCTCTTCAGATTTTGTTTTAAATTAATCAGCAATAAAAGTATTCTATTGATCCCTATTATATAACACTTGTATTGCCAAGAAAACTACATTCTTTTTGACCCTAGGTTTTTAATATAGAGAATATTTAGAAATAAAAATTTATATTTATTTAATATTTCCCAGTTCAATTCTAATATGAAAATATATTGCATTAAAAAATTGTTGTTTGAGTGTCAATTTGAAAGAAAATCTTGTAAAGAAACTTTTCATATTTGATTTCAATGAAAATAAAATCTAGTTTTTTCTCTAGTTTATTTACAGATTCTATAATTTTATTGCACTGGTAGGGAAAATGTGTTTGGGGTATTTGAAATTGTTAATGTTTTCAAATTACTATTATTCAATGCTGTCCTTTAATAAAAAAGGTTATTTTTTAACATTAATGCAGTCTTATTTTCAATGTTATCCTCTCAATGAGCCTTTCAGGTGCAAATAAAAAAAATAAATTAAGTAATTTTGATAGAAATTGACTTCTTATGTTTTCATAATTGTATATTTCAAATATTCTTAGAATCACTGTCATTGGCTTATGAAAAAAAAAAAAATTAACAAAAAACCAAAAACATGTCCAGATCAAATAGCAGTAGGTAAGCCTTACATACAATTATTATGTATTAATGTTAAGTATAAATAGATATAATCATTTCCAAGTGTACCATTGCAAATTCATTAAATAATAATGAAAGCAAAAATCACATATAGTATTGTTTTAAGATTGTACCTGGAATTTTTTCTTCAGTTATTCAAAGAGTGAATTAATTGCATTTGGGGCGTTTGGGAGTGAGTTGGTTGAATAAATGTTCATGTATATAATTTTCAAAAAATATGAATGATGTGTGAATGAAGAAAAGAGAAATACAATTAACCAAAAACAATTATTAAAAGAACAGTACGTATGAAACAGTACTTAGTATGAAAGGAAAAAAATATTATTAAAATTAAAGAAAATATGTTTTATGTGTTCAATTAGATTGAGCTAAATATAGCTTGCTTTAGTTAGTTATATAAAAAAATGACTTTTTAAATAACTGTAATGTCTTTTGTAGAATTGATAAAGTTGAAATATAGAATAAAATCTTTGACCGATAGATGATCTAGTTATTGAATTGACCTCAACTCAAGATCCACATCTTATCTTTAATTTCAACAGGTCGAGATACTCACGTACATAAAAAACCCTTCCACACTTACACTTAACATAAAAAAGCGATTGAAGAAAAATAAAACTTAATTTTTTGTTAAATGTTAATTGACATTATAAATTTTTAACATCTTATTATTTTGGACCGAAATACGACTATTCTCCATATCAATAGACACCATCTCATTTAAAAAAAACATTTAAACAATCAGCAGAGATAAATTCATGGGATATAATATTAAAGATCTTATAACCCATAGTGTACTCCCAAATGAACTCTTATAGATATCCAAAATGATAATCAAGAACCGTGATTAGATACCTCCTCAAATGTAGAATCAATGGAATATAAAATTTTCAAGATGATTCCTTAATATTTTCTTTATTCTGTGGAAGAGTAATTCACTATTAGGGAATTAGAATCATTCAATTCAATGTAAATGTCAGAATATAGCAGATAGTCTTGAATAACAGCACACCTGAAATGGAGCGCCATAGTGCACAGAAATAAAAAGTTCCAGGCTTTTCATGTGGGGACCTTTGATGATCTCTAATAACTCCTGTAATTAATATTGTTCCATAATAATGCAACTTCTATATCACATAGGTAGCATATTAGGCAGGGTACTTGTACCTTATCATAATAATAGTACAATTATAGCATGAATGAACAAATATATGTTGAAATATCCACCAACCTGATCCCTATACAGAACAAAGGTTGGAGTAAAGAAAATTTCCAAGTTATTAGCAGTTTCCTCACATTTGTCTGCATTGACTTTGAGGAACAATGCATGAGGGTACATTTCAGATAAAACTCTAAATCTTGCAGCAAGTTTTGGATATGGGACACTCCTGTAAATACACATTAATTTGTTATTAGATACATGACATAACTTTTTAAAAAATGACAAAACCAGCATCAAAATCACTAAAAATTAGTTAATATTAAATTATGTTAGAAGTGAAAGTAATATTTACTCTTGTATTGAATGTGCAAGTACTGATATGTATTGAACCTTCATTGCATCCAAATCAACTTTTATTTCTATTATTTCCAGTATCTTATATTTTAAGACAATCTGTAAAATTATTTAATAATGTAACCAGTCAATTGTATTTCACCGAATTTCAATTATAGAAATAACTTGTTTGATATTATTTCTATAGTTATAATTACATGAAATAAGATTGACTTAAATAATCAGTAGTATTAACAATTAAACAATTCAGACAATCAGGAGAATTAAATATTTCTACTGATTGTCTTAAAACATAAAATACTGAAAATTAATTTTATTAACAGACTATCAACATAACTAGTCAACAATTTAATTTTTAATTCTTGGACTTATTTGTTAGCAAATGTTAAGAGTTTATGATTTAAGTTTTGCAAGACAATATTTCTTGATTCTAAACTTATCTATAATTAACCACAATATGAAATTTTGAGCTAAGGATCACATTATCTTAACATAGCAATTCTCCACTGGTTTTGTCAACACCCTCAAACAGTCTGCTTCAATACTGCAACATAAAAATTAAACAAAATTTTAAAAATTGAACAAAAACCAACCCAAAATGATCCAAAAATTGAAGATAAGATCTTAAAAGTAATATGTTGAAGTCAATGAAGTTCTTAAAATCTGTCATTTGTATTTCAAAGATTGTATTATTTTGTTTATATATTCTCCAATTTCTCCTTTCAAGATTTATATTGCTATGTTGCATTTAACATCACTTTATTCAAATTTCTGTGTTCATTCAGGTGTATTCAGTGTATTCATTGTGTTTTCTCAAGTCATCAACAATATATTTAATAGTACACTTTGGAGCAATATTTACCTTCTGTAAAAACTGAATATGAATATAGGATTTCAACTGTTTGACTGCTGTTTGTAAAGTTATTTTTTATGATGTAAGAATGTAATAGAATAGAGAAGATAAGAAGCTTTATAAAAATTTTGTTTGCATTTTTCTCCCTCAAATTGCAAATTTTATTGATATATTAATTGCAGTGTATATACAACTGAGACTGATTGAGGCCAGTAGAGATTTATCACCTAATTGTGAAATGTATTACAAATTTACTAATGAAATTTGATAAATGTTCAAAATTCTTATGAACAAAACAATTTTATATTGCATTAGATATTTTGTGAAATAGTCATTGGCACAGTTATTGGTATAGTCTTTTTAACCACGCACGCACGCACGCACGCACGCACGCACGCACGCCCGCACGCACGCACGCACGCACGCACGCCCGCACGCCCGCCCGCCCGCACGCACGCCCGCACGCACGCCCGCCCGCACGCACGCGCACACACACACACACACACACACACAAATGCACATACAACACACATAATCTATGCATGTTGTCATTTTCAAAATATTTTTTTCTTATCAATATGAAGAAAAGTGAACTATCACCAGACTAGATATTTTATTTCCTATGAAATTACAAAAATAAACACTATAACTACAGACACTCTAGAAAAAACATTAAACAATGTTTATAAATCTACTTCATCTTCCACAATTTGTTATTTGAATGAAACAAAGAACTATTACAATTCCTCTGTAATTTAAAACTTTTACTTCCATCTCAAATTTTCAACTCTATTAGACAGCTATGGGATCAGTTCTTGATATATTAAATACAACTAATAAGAATAATCGAAATTTATCTGCAACAAGGTAAAGAATGAAAATATACCACCTCCTTTAAAATATCACCAAAAGGGAATGAATGTAAAAGCTTTGTAGGTAATTTACCTGAAAATTTCTATTGTCATTGTTGTACACAGATAAACTGAGAGGGTATAATAAACAATTAGGTGATTTATTAAAAATATATTAAATATTATTAATTCAGAATCCAAAATGATGTAAAAGTGATAAAATAGTGGTACATACCCTGAAGGAAATACTGCTGTTTTTTCTTCATGTTAGTTCATAACCTAGCATTAACCATGTATTTTTCATATTTTGATGATCAATGAAAAATGCAAACGGGGTGTCTAGAATATACTTACCATTTGGCAGTAAACTGTACAAGCTGGTCTTCTGCATCCCAGAGCTCTTTGGCAAACTGCTCTTCATTCAGCACCTGTATCACCTAATGCCGTCGGATCTTTCTGGCTTTCTCACTCTGCTTTACCTTTTTATTCTTTTAGTAATTCTCTGCTCGTACACGGAAAGGAGATTTTGACCTGGTACTCATGTTGAATTTTTATGAGACTTCACTCTTACCAAGATTTTGATTTGTTTATTTTTGAATAGTCCCTGGATTATTTCATTGATTATAGCGGGCTGTGAATGATAACCATGAATGAGAGAATCGATAAATCGAATCTAGCGTTTGTGCACGCCATAGCGGACAGCACTATCGATCTTCTGCACATATGCAGGTACCCTCAAGTGATGCGAAACTTGAACTGCGAACGCGCTGAAGATTGCTAGTGCTTTAACATTCGAGGGGGCGGGAAATCCATATTGGATCCTAATCCCAGTTACGGTGCATTTGTGAAAACAACGTGTTGTCATTAAGTGAATACCCAAACCCTGCATGCAATACATTACATAGCGTCAGGAGTGAGTGGATTTGGCTGATTGAACGAAGGAAAAATCGGCAAAACAAGAACGGGCCAAAATAGAACAAAATGTTCAAAATCCGAGGTTAGCTCATCGAACACCTGCAAACAAATCCGCTGGTATTTGGTAAAAATATGGCACACGAATGGTAAACGTGGAAAATGTCGTACGACTGGTACTCAAAAGCAATGGAGGGGGGCGAAGTCCCAAATCGCCCCGTGATGACAACAATAGATTATAATGGAAAAATTCAACAATTATTTTGTGCCAAAAGTAAATGAAACATACGTTTTTCATAAAATGGTGCAAGAAACAGACGATAACGCTGAACAGTTTTTGATTCGAATAACGACTCAAGCAAGAAAATGCAATTTTGGTGGACAAGAAAAAGGAATACTTAAAACAAAATTGCAGTAGGCAATGGGATAGATTACGTGAAAAGGGTTTCAGGGACTATAGACGTATGCCTAAGATAGAGAGGTAGAAATGTGTCATGCAATTGAGTTGGTACACTAACAAGCCCGTGGCATGAGTAAAAACAACGAATTGCAATTGCCAGTCGCCGCGGTGAAGAAAAAGAAACAATCAGCAAAGAAAAATAGTGACCTGTCGGCCCGGTGGCAGAGATCGCTAAGGCAGTAGTGTCGTAGTGATCTCGGACCAAAGGGTCGCGGGTTCGAGTCTTGCCTTGGGTATGGTTGTATTTGTGTTCGTCCTTTTATTCTTTATCGTTACCATATCGTTTCATCTTCATAGTACCATACCGATAACACAAATAGTGGTCGCTAATGATCAATAAAAAAGAAAAGTGACCATTTCGATTGCAAACAGTGTAGTACGAAACACGGAAAGCGATCTGCCCCAGCATATAAGAAGAAATGTAATGTGGAACGTTGGGACATTCTGAAGTTTGTTGCAGGTCCAAAAGCAAGATTCATGTGGTACACAACTCAAAGACGAGAAACAAGCTCTTTAATCGTCGAGCAGTAGGAGGACACGATGACATTGGCAGTACCATCAAAAGAAGAAGATTGGACGGTGTTAATAAAGTTGGGAAAGAGAGCGTTTCATGCTAAGTTAAGACAGAGGCGCTCAATGCAATGTACTTCCGTCGCATATTTTGCATATTGCCGTTGCATATTAACTTGATCTTAATGGCGAAACAAAACAATCCGAAGTGAAAAGCTAGTAACGTTCAGTGATGAGTGTTGTCGGAGAACTGAAGTTGAAATGTAAAATGAAGAATAGAAACACGGAGCTAGAATTCTTGACTGTGTTGGAGAAAATTCAAACAATACTAGGAAAAGATATATGTGAAGAAGAAAAGCTGATAGGGTGCAGAGCGTTAAGATCTGCAATCCAAGATTAGACGAGAAACAGATTTTTAACGGTTTGGGATGTTTTAAATGCTACGAATACGACATCAACAAATGTAAATCCAGCCAGAACGATTTCATTAACATAAAAGAAGCAGTGAACAGAGCTCGACAAAATGGTTAAAAAGGACACTGATGAACTGGCCTAATTCTTAGATCGCAGATATGGAGAACTTTCTTCACTTCGAGACGAATTATCCATTGTACGGGTTATTTTAAGAAGATCGTATTCGTTCCGAAAGCGAAAATTCAGAGTTCGGATACAAGATCTAGACAATTTGTATTTTGGGAAAGTCTATTTTATTAATTTATTTGAGTAAAAAAAGTTAAAAATTGTGTGTAACGTGCTATGGGGAGAAGTGAATTCTGTGCACGTTTTAAAACTTCTGTGATCCCATTCCTAAGCCATATACTAATTGAATTTTGAATATAGAAAAAAATAGTTTTTTGCAAGGATTCTTAACAAAAATTCGCTCCGATGTCATAAAATCTATTTTCAAGGATAAATCAATAACTTTGGGCTCTTATACTTCATCATGTCCTTCGTCAAAGAATAATGCTACCTGCCGCGACAAGATGGAGAATGATAATTTGAATAACTATTTCCCACTGAATTCTAGAAGACACATTACATTTATGTCCAGAAGCAAAACTAGGGTCCATCTCAGTCTTCAGTCAAAGGATCAGTAAAACCTGATCGAGATGGGGGTCATTGACCCAGAGGTTGCGGTACAAGACTTGTTACAGGTTGTTAAGAATTATACAGTCCAAATGGTAAATAATACATTAAATACACTGTTAAAATTAATGTTACTTTCCTTTCCATGCTCAATATAGACTCAGATTCTATGGAAACAGTTATGCAGCAGAAACGATTTTACTTAGGATTTAACCTTTTCTATCGAATTTAATCTTTTAATGTCATCTGGCAAAGTGTTGTAAAATAATGTACATGTATTGTATGTGAAGTTTTTGTAATGAGCTCTTGATACTGTTTCCTGATGAATATGATTTCTACGTCGAGTATTATAGTAGACTTCGGGATTTTCTAAAATATATTCCGCCCTTACAAGTCATTTTTGACAAAAAAAACTGATTCTAAATAAAAAGACACGTAACGGTAATGGTAAAATTCCTAGATTAATGAAAAGAGGCTTCATGAATCACGGGTGGATTTGTTATTATTCGTACAATCTTGTTTTGTAATCTAAAAGTCTGGAGTTAAGCTGTATTTCCAGAATATTATGCCACATCTCAGACGGGAATGAACATTCGCGAACTACACACAACGAGCAGTGTGAAGGCTAACTGAATTTATATTCTAATTTATGCTGAATTTATATACTAATATGAACTAACTGAATTCTGAACGTCTAGCCTAATGAAGTTAATTTATTCAACTCATTTAAATGGACGTTCCATTTGGGGTTTGTCTGAATTGAGAGACCTAAAAATTTTGTTGCCTTAACATCAGTCAGTGGTACACCGTTTATTTTCAATGAAGTTCAGAATTGTCTATTTGAAATGGAAAACTGCATTAAAACTGTTTTACTTACAACAGTCAGTGTGATTCTTTGGATTCGGAAAATTGAATTTTAATTAAGATAAATTAGAACAAACCTAGCACAATTTGCACATTATTAGGATACCTTGCATGTTACCGGGCACTGTGCATTCGGGGGTTATCTGAAAATGAAGATAAATTAGCAACAATTTTCACAAGAATTGCATTTCACTTAATGAACTGGTTTATTCAAAATTCAATTTAGAAAAAAAACAACATTTATAGTCTGCAAATGAGGTGGTGTAAGGAAAGAGAACACATGAGCCTATACGCTATATTTCCAAACAAAAAAAATTAAATGTTGAAGTTTGATAGCACCAGATGAAGAATTGAATCTGTTTTATCTGACGTTTTATTAAAGTGAAAGTGTAGCCTCAGATGGATGTTAGTGTGCAACAATGGAAAGTAATAGTATGGATATTGTGCACTGAGTCAAGAGAACATATATAAAACTGGAAAATACAAATGTCTTGGGGAAGAATTGGGCACAAAACATAAGTGGCAGAAAGTTTACATTCTGTTCAAAATGTTCTTTCAAAAATACGTGTTGGATGCAATTCACTGTAGATAATCAAAAGGAATTATTTACAACATTCTACAATGAACAAGAAAAATAATTTGTTACAAAACCTTTTTCCATATACCGCCTCAATTGTCTCAGTAGAATATCATTTCATTTCCACACTTCCGCCATGTGGGATTCAGCAGCTTCAGTGCATGGTCATAAATATTACCTTATTGTTAGTACTATTCAAATACACGTCTCTCTATATAAGCGTACATAATAGTTTCCTCTTTCGATCGATACAGATGCATCGAAATGCTGCAATTCAGCGAGACGAGTTCGCGTTTCTACGAAAAAAATCGTAGGAACCACTATTTCTACAGTCCTTTACGTGGCTGTTATGTGCTGATCAACGAAATGAGTCCGGCAAACAAAACGACATTGGGTTAACGTGATATGCATTTTGTAAGACCTGGGTCCCCAATTGCGCGGAGGCAATCTCTGCACCTGAAAACAGATAATCATATTAAAATCATCATATACTTTTCAATGCTTGATTCTACGCAAGTTGCATATTACAAATTTAGAATTCGTCAACAAAATGACTGAAATAAACAAACTATATGATACATACTATATGATGACTCACCTTTTCACATTCCGGGGGAAGCCAAAAAGGTTGGTTGAAGTATTAATCAAAACTGTTGCCTTCAGGTTGGAGCAATTTGGAACCCAGCATCCCAAATGCCGAAGTCTATTACTATAACACTCGACGTAGAAATCATATTCATCAGGTGACAGTATCAACAGCTTATTACAAAAAATTCACATACAATACATGTACATTATTTACAACACTTTTCCAGATGACATTAAACGATTAAATTCAATAGAAAAGTTTAAATCCCAAGTGAAATCGTTTGCTGCATAACTGTTTCATACAATTAGAGACTATACTGAGCATCACAAGAAAAAAATAACATTAATTTTAACAATGATAATAATGTATATTTACCATTTGGACTGTCTAAAGGAGTATAAACAACCTGTAACAACTATTTAATTTCAGCTTCCGATCATGACCCATCTCAATCAGGTTTTCGTCCAGTTTCCTGATGGGAGTTTTTTGTTGTTTTTTCTCCCTTTCAAAATTCTTTCCATGTTGCCGCGGCGGAAAAAAAACCAAAATTTTATTTATCCTTGAAAATAGATTTTATTACATGGGAGTTTTTTGTTGTTTTTTCTCCCTTTCAAAATTCAAAATTTATTGGTTATTTATCCTTGAAAATAGATTTTACTACATGGGAGTTTTTTTCTCCCTTTCAAAATTTAAGTAGTATTTGACTTAGTGTAGGGATCACAGAATTTTTTGAAAATGTGGACACTATTCACTTTTCCCCATAGCACGTCATACGCAGTTTTTAACTGTTTTTTGACATAAAATAAATAAATAAATAAATAAATAAATAAATCTCCTCGATTTGTGCCGTTGCGACATGTCGACTACGTTTACGGTTTCAAAATGCACCTTACGGTAACACTTAAGTTAAAGTTAGAATACGCTAAAAACTCGGCGTGTCCGGTTGTACGAAAATGTTCCCACCACGTGGTGTCACAGAAAGCTGGTCACGATGGAGCGCTTTCGATGGAGACCACGTGCTTCTCCTCTAGAACACAAAATTAAAATTAAACGGAAATTGTAGTCTTCGAAACCTCCGGTAGGTAGGTCCGCTGCTTGCGCCGCCATACTTTGGACAGGCTTCGGCGCGCTCTGTTACCTTTCGGAGAACTACGATGGAAGCATCCAAATAAGGACAGAATGTGGCCTACCTTCTGTCACACCACTGGAAGTGACCGAGGAAAGAATCGTGCTGGATGGAGCACTTGGATTTGCATGACGATATCTGCGGTAGTGAAAACTTAAGCGCTAACTTCGGCAGTTCGCTCAACCACGCTACACAATTCGTTGGGCTGTGTGGAAGGGGAATCGGCAGGCGGGTAGTCGGAGCCAACCAACCGCCCTGATAAAAAATTATGTTGGACTACTTGCCTCCACACGATACAATTTGTTAGATTGGCTGGCCGGCCTTGACAAATCGCTACGTGTGTAGGGGCCTTAAATAGTCGCGCGTCGGCCTTCGTCAGCGGGGATTTATTACAGATTCAGAAGTGGCTGAAGCTGTGGCGGCTTTAAGCAATTGCGAGGAAGAGTGCAGCTGTGCTTTTACTCGTAGACGGCAATTCACGCGGCCGAAGCCGCTCGCGTTATGCGGAGACGTGATTAATTGGGAAAATGTGAAATACTTAGGAGTCACTTAGGTCACGCTCAGGTGGTTGGTCTTGGGGGCATTCTGCGGGGGCGGTCCGCAGTCCTCTCAGGGCTGACTCACTGGGAAGGCGTGCCTCTAGTCAATCCCCACCTCTTCGCGGTGCCAACTAGTTAACGCAGACGGGGACCCTGGCGACAACCGAGTAACCCCCGGTATAAGGGGTCGCTCCTCAGAGCTCAGGGAGGCTGCTACCGGCCCCCGGGGCACTAAAAACGCCTCCAAGCTCACGTCACCCTCAGGAGTGAGCAGGAGATTCCCGGGTGGTGATGCAATCGGGTCTTAGAATGCCCAATTTGTGCAACCGCAACAACCATGGCAGGCATACCCGTAGAAATTAATTCCGGCGTAACTCGCCCGGTCGGATCACTGGGGGCGGACTCTTGTGTGGATGCGATGGGGGTTGAGCGAATTAGACCGTCCACAATAGAGCTACCCTTAACAGCCGGCAACTTCGGCTACTGTGCCTTTGAGGGCAAAGGCGACTATCTTTTAGAAGAAGCCAAAAATGCATTATGCCACTTCAAGGAGTGGCATAATTTTTTCAATGCGTTTTTTGCGTGTGCTAAATCCGGTAAAATATATAAAAGGTACCACGCCGCGCTTGCCATATCGCAAAATGTAAGGGTTGGAAGGTCCCAGTTGAAGGGCCCCAGTGTGAGGAGTGTGGACTCTCCTTCAAATCCAAGGCGGGCGTCTCACAAGCGAACGGCCCATCTCATGCTCCGCAACAAAGAGAGTCTCACCAAGGTAAGCAGCCCCGGTGCTGGAGTTCTGAAGCCCCTAAGAGGGGGAAGGCCTTCAGTACCGAGGAGCTGCAACGGATGCTTGACCTCGAGCTGGCACAGCCGGATATAAGACCTGAAGATCTGGCTGCGGAGATGGGACAAACAAGAAAGTAAATTGCTGACAGGAGGCGATAGTCAAGTCAAGAAGGCGATCCCAAGATAGTCAGGCCACGGCGGCGGTGAGTGCAGCCATCTCCGCCGCCGCGGCCCAAATAACAGTCACACAGAACGAGCTTGACAACATCTACAAGCTGCTAGTGGAACAGTGCGGAGTGGAGGCTGCTGAGCCTTCCAGACGAGGGCGCAAGACAAAGGACCCCCGTTGCAAACGAGGAGAGATGTCTTTGATCTATATCCAACCCTCTGGGGCCCCCTCACGGATGTAGCCGGCCTTAAAGCTTTTGATTTAGACCCCACCGGGCGGAACAATGGATGAGAACGTGATGTTCGCCCTAATTGACCCAAAGGATGTCAGGAGAATGATTAGGTCCTTTAAAAGTAACACCGCTCCTGGCATAGATAAAATCAAGCCGGCCCACGTAAAGGGGGCAAGCATTATGGCCGATTTGGCTAAGTTCTTTAACCTGGTCATCCTTAATGGCCAGGCTCCCAGTGAGTGGTCACGTAATAGGACCACTTTAATCCCCAAAGACGGTAAAGACCCTTCAAGGGCCACCAACTACCGGCCAATCACTATTTCATCTGTGATTGCGCGGGCCTTCTGGGATCTCATTGAGACTAGGTTGAAAAACCAAGTCTCACTGCACCATCGACAGAAAGGTTTTGTCTGAGCCTGGCTGCTTCGAGAATGTACAGATTCTGCACGAGGCGATAAAGAAAATGCACGGGGGAGTGTGCGTCCAATTGGATGTGGCGAAAGCCTTCGACACGGTCCCCCATGAAGCTATCGCATGGGCCCTAGAAAGGCAGGGTGCGCCGCCGGCATTTGTGCGGCTCGTCGAGGATTCTTATCGTGACGTCCACTCCATCATCTCCCACCCTGACGGAGAGATTGAGATACGTCTACGCAGGGGTGTCAAGCAAGGCGATCCACTCTCTCCTCTCCTTTTTAATCTAGTGATGGACCAGCTGCTACGACGCCTCGAAGTCCAACCGGGGCTCAAGGTAGCTGGCCAAAATCTTGACGTCCTAGACTTCGCCGACGACCTGATGGTTTTCGGCGAGGACCTGCCTGACTTCCAACGTACAATGGAGTATTACCTGAAGGCCCTGAGCATGGAAGTGGCGGCCTCCAAGGGCGTCGCCTTCCAAATCAGGGTCGACCGCAGGACTTAGGCCATGCAGGACCCTGGTCAGCGTCTCCATCTTCGACGGGGCAATCCCGGGTCTCCGCAGCGACCAGTCGCTGCGATACCTGGGAATTAGCTATTCGCCTTGGTTGGGCTTCGATGCCCATGACCTGCCGGTCAGTTTCGATGGGGCTGTAAGATGATGCGCTCGCCAGACTCCTTCTGTGGGGACATCACCCGGTGCCCTAGCTACGAACACCGCCTGAAGCGGGCGGCCGACGCCTCCCGCATCATCTGGAGCTCCAGAGTTGGACTCACCTTAGCTGCCAAGGGAAGGCCGCGCTAGTGCACGCGTTGAATTAGGGCCTTTGTGGTCGATGTAACTGTCCGCCACGAGGGTGGGAACGGGCTCGAAAGGGGGGCCGCAGAGATCAGGAGGTACCGTTCTGCTCTCCCGGTCGCGGCGCAGCTCTTGAAAACGAGCGACGCGAGTGTGCTCACAGTTGTCGTTGGCGACACGGGTGCCATGCCGCCGCAGACCATCGCGGCGCTGCGACAGCTCGGGATCACATTAGACATGGGGACGATCTCTCTCATGGCTCTCCGGTCTTCGATTGAGATCTATCACATCTTTATGGACTACGATGGTGTCGGGTAAGCACAGCAGCGGGCCAACATGTAAATAGCCTTCCAGTCTATCCACCTTCGTTTTACTTCTACTCTCCACTAGATTTCAACTTCCTCCTTACACTCATTGGAGCTCTCATTGCATGTGGCGACACATGTCATAAGATGCGAGTCTTGCGGTAACGCAAGGCGGCGGGTGGCCAAGCACTCCTAAGTGCTAGGCCTGTGGGGCACCTCCGCGTGGTTTTCCCTGGGGGCTCCTGAAGCCGATAAGACCGCTCCAGCGCTGCTGGCCCGCTTCCTAATTTTTCGAAGTCAGCTGCCTCGACAGTGGGTTGGCAGAAGTGGATTCTTCGGGCGAGGGAATCTCGTTACCCATGTGTGGAAAAATAGTGCTACGCACTGAGTGAACATGATCGCACCACGGTACCCCGCCGTTACTGGGGGAAATGCGCTTCGGCGTAGGATATAGCCGACTTACTTTTAAACTGCACATAGAAAACGTGCGGAAGAAAGCGTGACAGACCAGAGGCAAATGGCGAAGCTTATTTAACAAGCGGAGCAAACTGTCAACGGCCAACTGCCTAACGCTTTATAAAGCAATTATTAGGCCGCAAATGGACTACACATGCTCCAGTTGGGCAATTGCAGCAAATACACATACAAAACTACAAGTAGTTCAAACGAATGCCTCTGCGCTGCCCTCTGCGCCCATAGGTACATTCCTATAAAGGATTTTACATCGCGATTAATCAATGCCACTGCTGATTGATCATTTCAAAAATAGTGTGTCTAATTTTTTTTTGAAAAATCAGCTGGCTCGGAAAACTCTCGTTTCCGAGATAGCCTCATACCATTCCGACCAACGGGTGAAGTATATAGCGACTGAAACACTTCCTGGAGTAAGAGAGATCTGAAACAGTGAAATGAGACTTGAAACATAAACTTTGAATTTTTTGCACGCGCAATGCGCGCGCCAATTGACTAAAGGCATTTCTGACCCTCTGTTTTTGTTTATGTTGTAGCATTGGCCATAGATATGTGTGCGTGTATATATATATATATATATATATATATATATATATATATATATATATATACACACACACACACATAAGCAAGGTTTCTTGAGCTCTGGGATCTCTGTCGTAAGGAACATGGGTCAGGTCTTTGGGTCTGATAACTTTTTTTTTGTGCCAATGTAATTCGCAATATTAATATTCAGAAGGAAAAGAAACTACTGATAGATAACTGTAAGAGCAAAGCTAATGATGTCCCGATGTATTCAATGATTCATATCTCAGTAATTCAAATCATTGTGAATGCTGGGTAGTAGTGCTAGTTGTTTTTAAACTAATTTCTTAAGAAGAGAACTTCGATAACACGAAAAAACGTTTATGTATCAAACATATAACGCGGAAACATAATTGGGTATTCCCTCCTCTTCCTCAATGAAAAAGAGCATGTGGGGGTCGATGTGACCTTCGTGGAGATTGTGGAAAGGGGTAAGTGCACCGGCGGCGGCTCCGGCTTATCAGCTTACCGGCCCCAAGGCGGCTTGCTAATCCCCTGCTCACTTGCTTCTGCTCGGTGGCAGCACTTAACACAACTCTCGAAGGCGCCCGACTCCCCACTGACGAGAGAGCTCATTTGTGCAGTTTTGTGAACTCAGTGCAATGCACGTTCACGCCACTGCGGTGCAACCATTTCTACCCTTACGGGTATACGCAATATATATATATATATATATATATATATATATATATATATATATATATATATATATATTATTGCGAGCCACAGTTCCGTCCGGTACAAGCCGTAAGGCCAGCACCCGACCTGAGACGTCTTTGGGGGGTGGCGAACACAATTCACCAGATGGTCGACTAGCTCAGTGTAGACGTCCCAGTGTGGACACAATAAATAAAAAGAATAGGGGGGCAGGGTCGTTAAGATCGTTTTTGATTGGATGCAAAATTACACACAACACGAGTGAGAATCACTTTTCACTTAATTCAGAGTATATTCTAGAAATATTTGCTGCCATGACATATACATAAAATGGCACACAGAAAATATCAAATACAGAATACTCTTGACTGTCTGTAAGAAAAAACCCACACACACACACTAATAACTCGATACACAATTTCCAACTCTTCTTTACAACCCAATTTTTTAACACACACACACTTTCAGAAGTTCGAAGAATCGTTTAAGTATTACTGTATACAAAAATGAAAGAAAAAACACATTGAAAGTCAAAATTAGTACTTCTGACTTAACATTACTTTCACAAGAAAATGAAACTCTCTCCCTCTCTCTAAAATCCAGAGAATGATTACTATTATAATTCGTCTCTTACACAGGCTCTTAATCACTAAATTACAATATCAGATCTTCAAATCCTTTTTTAAAAGAAAAGATTGATTCTGTTCTCACGTATTAGAAGTCGGAAACAAATGTAGTTTTATATTAGTAGAAGTTTCCGGGCTGGTAGGCCGTGGTCCAGTTGGCATTGAAGTACCAAACGTTTCGTCCACAGCTGCGGTGGACATCTTCAGTGGCGGCAGCGTCGTGGGGGTAGTCTCCGGGTCGGCGGCTGTCCAGCGACTGACGCCGCGTTCTGCGTGGCGGCGGCTTTTATAGTCGGCGTGAGGGGGGCGCTGCGGTGGAAATTTCGCTGCGCTGCATTGCTCCTGCGGCTCAGTGTACATTGGCACTACACAACGTTCTGTCAACACGCGTCTCACCGAACACAAACGGAATTGCCGCTTAGGATACACAGACAAATCTGCTGTGGCTGAGCATGCCCTCTCGGGAAGGGAACACGACATCCTGTTTGAAGACACCGATATACTATCTACCACCAACCACTACCACGCCAGGCTACAACGGGAAGCTATTGAGATTTTCAAGCATCCCAATAACTTCAACAGGAAAGAAGAAGGTCTCAAACTCAATTCTATCTGGTATCCCGTACTCCGCAACACCAAAACAAAACCATATAAGGACAGAGTTTCCCCCACGAGCGCCCCCGACCCGGGCTACCCCCCGCTGCCGCCACTGAAGATGTCCACCGCAGCTGTGGACGAAACGTTTGGTACTTCAATGCCAACTGGACCACGGCCTACCAGCCCGGAAACTTCTACTAATATTGACTCCGGCCGTGAAAGCCTACGATGCTATGTAAAATGTAGTTTTACTTTTCTTATCTTTTAAGCTTGGTAAATATGTTACCCTCCCTTTCTTTGTACGTGACGGATACAGAATAAGCTTTCTGATTAAAATGAATTACTCCCATCCCTACAAAAACAGTTTATTTAGTACAACCTTACTGTATTCTTTTCTCGGCCGCGTCGAGCAGTCAGCTGTGCTATCTTCTACCCCTTTCCAGAGAGCTGTTTCGGCCTTGAAGTGTCGGAGCCTCAGGTTGAGAACGCAGTTGCCCACCAGAAACGCGTTCTTCTTCTCGTTCAAGTTTTATATTCTTGCGTACTCTCATATGAATTTTACTTAATTTCCAATTACGATTAATGACCAACTGGATATTCAGAGTTAAAATGGATCCAGAGATCACCACCTTTTATACGAACACAAACTTTAAGATAGTATATATATATATATATATATATATATATATATATATATATATATATATATATATAAGAAGAAAGAAAACTCTTCCCATCTTCCTGAAGAGTTTTCCTAAAAGTTGCAATTCTGAAGTCCACTGCAATATCAATTCCTGGCGTGCCGTTTTCAATACGTCCGCCCAGTTCAGCTGCTACCCTCAGAAAGTGTTTTTCTTTCAACTGACAACCGGTCTCGCCCTCGGTCTATGGTGGCGGTCTCTCTTGTTCTAATTTCTAGTTAGCATTCCTAATATTCATCCGCATTGGCGCGCGTTCAAAATACTCCTTTCCCTCGCTCTCTTAGGTCGCATGTGACATGTTTTCGAAGTCTAAAAAACGGACGGTCACAATATATTTATATATATATATATATATATATATATATATATATATATATATATATATATATATATATAAGTTAATTTAAATTATATAAACATAATTAAAATTAATATATAACAAATTAATTAAAATAAATATAGATGCCTTAGTCACACTTTCTGTGTGAGTAGTGTACAATTGGACTGCATTACCATGAAATAATGTAATTTTTTATATAAACCAATATTGTGATGAACCCGTCCTGCCGCTACGGCAACCCACGCATGCGGCAGTGCGCGCAGCTCGCGGTCTGGGTACCTCACAAAGGGGGGAAAATACCGTCACACCGAAGTGCGTCGGTAATCAGCTGACAGGTGTGCGCGTTAAATTTATCAATGAAGGGCGCCAAACGGGCACTTACCTGTCACCTGGCACCGGCATTCGAGAACCTCAGGGGTGGGCACTCTTGAATGAGGGCATGCACTGGGTTTGCTACTACTACCACTACTTTACAATAATTACAAAGTTTTGTAACGTTAAGTGTCAATCACCTGAATGGCAAGAACACATTTATTGCTTTTGTTTCTATAATACAGTTTAAGTAAGGAAGCTTCTTAAACTAAATTATATGTTATTTACATTAAATGACTCTTTTCCTTTTTTTAATGTCTTTGGAATTAGTACAAAAATGAAAGTCTTTCGTTCACCTCTTTCGATGATTGCACATCCGTAGTCGTCCTCGAAGCAGTCGCTGTCGCGAGCCGCACCACGGCAAGGCGCAGCCAACCGGAAGCAGCAATGCGTGCGGTGCTAGTGCTCCTGGTTCCGATCGGTGGTTATTGGAGGAAGCCGTCATACGCCACCAACTCCTCACCAGGCCAGCCTCAATGACTCGGCTGCACAATCATTCCTTACGGAGGCGCCGGCCCGTTGAAATCGGAATAAATTCCTGTTTGTGCTTTTATACTGGGCGGCCTGCACTCCGCTGGTCGACCCAGCAGTCTCAATTCTGTCACGTTCTCTCGCCTTCTATCCGTCTTCTGTCAAAAGTCCGCCGCTCTCGCGCTTCCTGCGTCGCATCCCCACCCTTTTTTCTTAGTTTCGCCCATCGCTCCTTCACGTGATTGGAATTTTGAATGTAATTGGTCGAAATCTTAGTTTCCAGAATATTCGACGCGAGTCGGAAGCCGATAGGGTATTTTCAAATTAACCTCATTTTCTGGGCGCCTGATTGGTGGTCTTTGTTGTGCGTGTGTTTTGGCCAGTACACCGGAGATGAACAAAGCAGTCCTTTCTGCTGTCTTCGTGATGCTTATATGGGTCCTACGGGATAACTTAACCAGTAGCCGGGATCTCTATAATTTACTTGTTCCGGTGCCTAGCCGTGCACGTGGACTGGCCGCCGTTTGCCAGAAGGGCTGTCCCCGGGAGACAATTGCACCCTAATCGTAAATCTTTTGAATAGAGCTCCTGGCACGCGTTCGCGCGTCTTGCGCTGAGCCGTGTCACATCAGGGACCTTCCTAATCGGCGTGACAGAGGGGGAAGTTTTGGGTCCGGAGACTACCAATGACCTCATTGCAATATAGATGCACATCCCAATCTTTTGTGTTCTGTAAACACTTCTGTGTTCATCATGGAATTGTCTTACTATTACCATTTCTGTCCTGTTCTTTTTCATTATTTATATGTATGAATTTGTAATTTTGGGGTGACTGGCTAGCTGTCTGACTTTGCTGGCTAGCTAACAATGTCCTTCAAGACTGGGCCTAGTTTAATTCTGATGCCTGGGGGTAAGAGGAACACGTTTACCACATTCTCTCATACCCTCACGCCCTCTAGACCCTTTACCATAACTAGCAAACTCATACTCTGCATACTTGTGCTTTATTTCATCTACACAAACTAAGATAATTGTAAAGGAAAGCTACAACTATATTTTTGTCTCGACAGGAATCCAACCATTCTTCAATATTTTATAAATTAAAAAGAGATATTTAATAATTTAGAATCACTTTGATTTGACTAATTTCTTTTAACAATAATGTTTATTCATCTACTTACAATCATATGATAAGTTCTCATTCATTTCTTGCTGTAATTTATTAATGCAATGATTAGTAATTTTTTTTTTGCTTTTTTAAGGCTGAGGGCTGGTCTGAAGATGGCAGGCACCCTGTTGGAGAGGTGAACTACTCCCTTCACGGTTTGCACTTTCAGTTCCTGTGTTAGTGTCATAAGACTTCCTACAGAACTGTTCTGGGTCTTGGCACAAGAAGCTGGTTCATGGGCTGAGATGCATTTTCCTGCAGTGCTGTGGTAGTGATAAATCTTTAGGTACATGGACCTGTGGCTTGTACTGTGGATCACATTTCATACTTCAAGGGTGAGATTGAGAGAAATGGATGATAAGGCAGATAATTACTTGAATGTACATTTCATAAATCTATGTTGATTGTGTATTTAAGTTTTTAGTTCTCTGTGGCTAAGCATCGTATTAAGTGGTTGTGAAGTGTGGCCTTTTGTAATAAGTACGGTATTAAGTGCTTCATAGTACTAATGTAACTGTTTACTTCATGAAAATTAATTTGTACAAAGAGTGTTAGTAATCCATACATGCTTCACTTAGTAAAGTTTACAATATATTGTTGTGAATATTTGTACACCTATTGTGTGACTTTAAAATAAAGACTTTATAAACAACTCCTTAAATCAAATTTGAAAATTGCACTCTTGAAAATATGTACAGTACGAACTACAAATATATTTAAATCAAGAGTAATTAAAAACTAGTATTACTGGCATTGGTTAAACTCAGCATACACCTGAAGAAAGTCAATGAACACATAAATTATGTTCAGAATTAGATCAGTAGACTGGAACAGTTTATTGAAATCTCTGGTGCTTGGACTCAAGTGACTGGGAACATTCCTAATCTTCCCACCAAAATTTACACATGCCCCCACATTACTCTGCCCCCACATTCAACAGGTTCCCAAAATTTTCTGTTCTTTTTCCTCTTCCACATCTTTCCATACCAACTGCCTTACCACAGCAACCACTAGATGATAGATATTCATTCACTGCTAGTCTGCTCCCAAAGCCTCAGAAGAAACACAGTTCAGAGATAAGACTAATGACACTCTCCCTCATGAAAAGTTTTGATTTTAGCAGACAATCATGGTGTGGACCTTCTCTCCGTTTGTGAGAGAGAAATTCCTTTCAATGTTACATGTATTTTTAAGCTTAGTGTCATTATGGCACATGTAATTGTAACACACTTGTCCTATTCTTTCACATGGCAGGATAAAGAAGTAATTATAGGTGTATACATGAAGAATTCTTAACGACCAATTGATTAAATATTGGAAGGCTGGTTAACGGGACTTGATCATAAGTAAACACGAATTATAAGTTAGTTGTTTGCCGACGTTTCAGAAAATTTATTTGCGTCTTCAGGGCTGAATAAAATGAGGAAAGAAAACCACTCACATTTACTATTATACTACCAAAAAACCATGTGTCATATAATAATAATAATAATAATAATAATAATAATAATAATATGCTTATGCTGACGTCATAAAGAAGATGAAGGACACCGTGAACCCTAGTGATCATGGTACAAAGATACTAGCTATACGGAGGACAAAAAAGGAAGAGGTACTATTGTTCTCGAAAAAACTGGGAATATTGCCTCATTGAATGAGGCTTTGGAGAAAGCTGTAGGGAAGCAAGCTCAAGTGCGTGCTTTGGAGCGAAAGAGTCTAATAGAAATTAGAAATATGGATGAAACGGCTACTGTCGAGGAGGTGTTGGAGGCGGTGAGCAAAATAGTAGCAATAGAACATATGTCCACCCCCTGTAGGATGCGCAAAGGTTACGGAGGAATGCAAACAGCGACAATGTTGTTGGAAGAAGAGATAGCTCATAATCTTATAAAGGCAGGAAACATTAAGATTGGATGGGTTAACTGCAGAATCAGGGAAAAACCCCAGATAACAAGGTGTTATAGATGTCTAGACTTCGGACATATTGCAATGCACTGCAGAGGACCTGATCGTAGCAAGGTATGTTACAGATGTGGTAAAACTGGACATGTGGCCAAGAACTGTACCAACAGGGAGCAATGTGTTTTATGTAAGGGGAAAAACAAAGAGGATCAACATCTGTTAGGAAGTAACAAATGTGCTTCCTTTATAGCGGCGGTTCAGAAGGGAAAAAACATCAAGTATGCTTCGACTTCTACAGATTAACCTGGGGAGGAGTAAACAGGCGTGGGACTTGATGCTGCAGGTTGCCGCAGAGTGGGAAGTGAATGTGCTACTTACTAGTGAGCAACCTTACTGCGAAAACATGTTGTATCGAGATACCACAAGAAGAGCGGGTATAATAATCCACAATAGGAAGTTAAATATTAATAAATATAAGATGACGAAGAATGGATTTGTATGGGTTGAGGTGAATAATAAGAGAATTTACAGCTGTTACTTCTCCCCGAATGACACAATAGAAAAATTTCAAAAAGACATTGACGAATTGGAGGCTAGCCTGAAAACAACGAAAGGAGAGGCGCTGATAGCAGGCGACTTCAATGGTAAATCGTCGGAATGGGGGGAGACGCGTCCGACAGAAGGAGCTATTATATGCGAGTTCGTAGCAAGAAATGATCTGATTATTCTTAACTCTGGGAATGAGATCACTTTCCAACGGGGAGATACTTCATCCATTTTGGATTTGACAATAAGTACTTCCAGACTTGCTAAGGACATCACGGACTGGGCGGTGTTGGATGAGGAAACCCTGAGTGACCATCGATACATAGGGTATACCGTAACATCAGAAGGGCCACAAAGTGGTAAGGCGAGATACAAAAGTAGGCCTTCTTGGAACCCCAAAAAACTTAATGAGGATAAGGCAAAACGTTTTCTTGAAGAGTCCAGGTTATTGGCAAGCATGGGCTGGACAAACAAAGGGAAAACACACAAAGATGTGTAAAGACAACGGAAGAAATAGTGACAGCAGTGTGCGATACGTCTATGCCCAGAAGCAGGGGCCCCAGGAATAAACAACAAATGTACTGGTGGACCTCGGAAATAGCAGAAGCACGTAGGAGCTGTATTAAGGCTAGAAAAAAGGCGACAAGAGCCAGGAACGACCCATACCTTAGAGAGCAATATAAAACACAGCGCAAACAACTTAAAAAAGAAATTAAAATGAGCAAAAACAGAAGTTGGAAGGAACTTATAAGCCAGATTGATAACGAACCCTGGGGTATGGCGTATAAGATAGTGACTAAGAAGCTTGGGATGGCTCCCAAAATACCTTACCTGAATGACCCACAGTGGATGAGAGGAGCCATAAGAGAGCTCTTTCCCACAAGGGATTCCTGGGAGAGACAAAGACCTAATGATTATGAGCTCAATGATGCTGACTACTTTACGACAGATGAATTACGGAAAGCAGTGAAGAATATGAAAACTGGGAAGGCACCAGGTATGGATGGGATACCCACCGAAATATTAAAATTAGTGGTACAAGTGTATCCAGAATGTCTTTGGAAGTCTATAATAGATTCTTAAGGAGGGGAAATTTTTCAGGAACTGGAAAAAACAAAAGTTAATACTACTCCGGAAGGGCAAGAAACCGTTGGAACAGATATCGTCGTATAGACCACTGTGCCTTCTTGACACTATGGGCAAGATACTGGAGGGACTAATACTCTCAAGACTGGAGGAACATATAAGTTTTTCTCACAGGCAATATGGATTTCAGAAAGGCTGTTCGACGACGGATGCGATTATAGAAGTAGTTCGCATTGCAGATGCAGCTAGAAATGAAACTGGGAGGAAAAAGAGATTCTGTGCACTTGTAGCAATCGGACTTGGCCCCTTTCTATGGAATGTCCTGTATGATGGCATATTGAATATTAATCTCCCAAGAAACACGCAGATTATAGGATACGCGGATGACACACTTATAATAAGTCATAGTGATGATATCGAAGTGCTCGAACTAAGAGTAAACGAAGCACTCTACAGAGTGAAAAGGGGTCTAGATAGACGACTCTTTCAGATAGCAGTAGGGAAAACTGAAGCGGTGTTAATCACCGATCGGAGGGCTTTTCGCTTTCCAGATATTCGACTGGGAGAAGAGAGAATAATCTGGAAGAATCAAATAACATATCTAGGAGTTGAGATAGACCGCAGACTTAAGTTTGGGCCACACATAAGTGTGATGGCAGAAAAGGCAGCGAGGACAGGATCCAACTTAGCAAGAATACTACCGAATGTAGGCGGTCCACGAGAATCCAAGAGAAGGATGATATCTGGAGTACTTCACTCACAACTGTTGTATGCTGCACCAGCTTGGGCGAGTTCACTGGAAAAACAGGCTATGAGAAACAAATATACACAAGTGCAAAGACGAATGGCCCTGAGGGTGGTGGCTGCCTACCGTACTGTGTCTACTAGCGCAGCACTGGTATTGGCCAGTATCCCACCTATAGATCTGACAGCCATGGAAAGGAAAAGGACGTATTCTGCCTTACAGGAAGCTAGACAACATAATCAGTATCTCTCCCCCAAGGAAATAGAGACCATCAAGACTGAGGCTAGGAAGCTACTTTTTGAAGAGTGGCAAAGAAGGTGGAATGTGGACGCTAAAGGTAGATGGACACATCGGATTGTGAACAACATTGAGAGATGGGTCGATCGAAAGTTTGGGGAGGTGAATTATTACCTAACCCAGGCCTTTACGGGACATGGTGGATTTAATAAGTACCTATGTGATTATAAGATTAAAGAAAGTCCGACATGCAACTTATGCCTTGAAGATACTGACGATGCAGAGCATGCTCTGTTTCAGTGCAGGGCATGGGAGACGGAAAGGGAGACTTGTTATGCTAAGCTTCAACAAGTGATGACCCCAGAAAACATGATGGATATAATGCTGAGCTCGAAGGAGAAGTGGCATATAATAGAGAACTTCATAATTAAGATCATGAAGGAAAAGGAGCGAAGGAGTTAAAGCATTAGCTCCCAGTCAATCTTCCACGCGAAGTAATGTCTAGCGACGGTTCCGCGTGGGAGATATCACGACTTAGAAGATGAAGGTTTAGGGTTTTAGTCGGTAAACCAAGAACGGGATCCCGACAGTACCGGCTTCACTGGTCTCCGTAAAGGATTTCCCCCTTCTAAAAAAAAAAAATAATAATAGTAATAATAATAGTAACAGTAATAGTAATAATTATAATAGTAATAATAATAGTAATATCAATTATAATAGTAACAATACTTATAATAAAATACTATTCATTCAGAAATGATTTAACGATATTAATGATGCCTAGTGCATTTAGCAAATTCAGGATGAAGGAAATAGAATTTGGGTTTGGCATTCTCCTTCTACATCAGTCCAACTGCAATTTAACACAGGCAGGATGGGATATGCCAGTTCTTTTTTCTTTGCTTCAACTTGAACAGTCAACATGAAACAGAGAATCAATGGGATTAGAATTTTTATTTTTGTTCTTTAAGGGAGGTAGTGATGTGATTTGTGTATTCCTTCACACTGTAGAACATGTTGTTAAGCAGGAAACCTTTCAATAACAACAATCCTGTCTGCATTTACAATATCTTGTACAAAAAACGTTACATACCTTGCAACCAAAACATGGAAACATAATTAATACATGTGCTGAATGCTCCTCCATTTCAGGCACCTCTCGAGGAGTGAGAGACGCACAATCCTCCTCACCACACCAACACATACCATGTTGAATAAGATACTAGTAGAGTGTTGTGCGGTGAGCCGAGAGTTATATAAGTTGTGCCTGAGTGATGTACACACTAGCTTCCGGTGCAGGTCTATAGTCTATTGTAATAGGAATACATAATACCTCAGTTATTTGTGGTTGTTGTTTTTTGTTTATACATGAGATAGATCTATTAATTACAATCAAATGTTTATTTATTGCCAAAACCTTATTCTATGTAATATTAATTTTTTTTCCGATAAAACAATTTACGAGTACATAAATGACAATCAATTATATTAATATGAATTTTAAACTTTTGTGTAACTTAATAATAATAATAATAATAATTAATACAATTGAAGTAAACAGGAATTACAATAATAATTCTATTGAAATAACCTAAAATTACTCTTTACAAACAATGAAATATTACACTTGATTATTTAAATGGAAGTTGTTCAAAAAATTATGTTGTGAGGACAAAGGTAAAGAACTTAAACCGAATAATGGGGTATGGGCAAAACCAAACCAACAAAACAAAAACAACCCATCAATTCTATACCACAGAATCATTAGTGTGAACCCAAGATGCACATGTTGTGAAATTAAGTCAAAATAACAAAAGTATGATAGGTACTAACAGACTGACAATGGTAAATCAATTGAATTATTAGAATTATTATTAAAAACATTTATTTGAAATTGGATTTGTGGGAAATACTTGGTCTATTAATGAGATTAACATATATTTTGCTAAAACTCTTTGTGTCATTTTTTTTGTTTACAGTATCATTCTTATTGATATTGAATATTTCTTTGATCAGTCTTTTTTTATAATTTACTTCTTTGTCCACAATCTGCAAATCATTAAATTTAAAGGAATGGCCAGTGGATTTGGTGTGTTAAGCAAGTTCTTTATACCATACTGGTGTTGATACAACCTTTTTTTAAGGTATTGACCGGTTTGTCTAATGTAAACTTTATTGCAGCACCCACATGGCACCGAATACACTAAGTTACTAATATAAAGTGTAAGTATCATGTCTTTGGTTTTACTGAACACAATAGGTGTATAGAATGCCATAAAGTTTGGCTGTTGCTTTGACATAGACAACATATACAAAACACTTGAATCCTTGTTCATCTCATGCCTACTGAAAACCCTGGCCTCAGCCACCCCACATCAATCCGACCCCTCCCCCATTCTTCTTCCCCCTCTCCACCTACACCTCCCTTGCCACTCCCACCTTCACCTGCCCCCCCCTTACCCTTTCAGTTACTTCCCTCCTCTCCTGCCTCCACACCCCTCTTCTTTCTCCAATTCATTGACCTACTTTCACGCTTCCTGCTTCCCATCTCTTTTGTAAATTCAACTTCTCTTGTACACAAAATCCTACTCCTGTGCATAACATATAGCAGGAAACACCAACAGGAAAGTAACAATACACAAAAATATAAAACATTTTCACACTCATCGAAATGTACAATTGCTGCAAAACAAACCCGCTATTATAGAAATATTACTTGAAGTGAAACTCGACAACATTTTAATACTGTACTTTACAACACACTGGTAAACCAAAGAATAATTATATAACACATATACCAGGCTTCTCTTGAGCTAACAGCTTGTGTCAAACCATTAAAACAATGCACATCATGCCTTTGGAGAGATATTATTCTAATTTTAAAATACTATTAGATTGGTACCCTAGACCATATCTCATAATAGAAACACATTGAAATATCCATTACTCATTTAACCATAATAAAAATCTGGGTTTTATGCACTTACCACAGCCCTACTCAAAATTTGAAAATCTTTTAAAACTTATTTTGATCTGTTAAAATCTTATTTTGATGTTATTTTAACAAAACTTAGAGACACAAACAGTTTAAAATTATTCTTTGCAGTGACTTCACTATAAATTATTTCACAAAATAAAGTAATGAAATTCTATGCAAGTCTATCCATAGACTACTAAAATTTCACAATCAACAATCAAGTGTAAATAACTTTCCAGAGTATGCATCAACAGTAACAGCGCTATAGGTCAAATAATAATAATAATAATAATAATAATAATAATAATAATAATAATAATAATAATAATAATAATAATAACTGCAAATAGCAATAGTTTCTCTGAATTTACATTTACTATAGGCTTCTCAGCCCAGATTATAACATTTGAGACAGAATAAAAAAATACATAACTTACCAAAAAACTCATAACTACATTATGAAGTTCTACAATTTGCTCAGAATGGAAAATTGATATGAAGTATTGACATATTTCATTTTCACTTTTTTCACAAAAACTTAAAACGATTCAAAATAAATCACCAATTATTAAAATAAAAACACCAATGAACACTGCATGCATAATAGTTGGAATAATACAGAACTTGAATACAAAAACAGACCTTGCACAAGTCCCACAAGAAAAAACTGAGATAATCAATAAACACTTTTCGCAAGTAGGTGTAAAATTACTCTCAACACTTGGTAAAGAGTTCAATAGATCTACCCCACACAAAAGTAACACAAATTGTCAATTCTTCATTTTTATATGAAACCACACCGAAAATTTTTAAAATCATTAGACAAATGAGAATGAATTCTCAACAGGCATGGGCAAATTTTCCAGATTTTCTTATCAAACAAAGTGCTTCATGGAGTTACAGATGGTGATCTGTAACTGAACAATAACAAAATACTGACATGGTGATGTCACAATTTTGTTAGTGTTGAGGAGAGTAAACATTCTTTATTTTTGGGCTTATTAAAATTTGTTTCTTCATTACTAATGGAAATTGCTTAAGAGAAATTTTACATTTTTTTTAAAATATTTTTTATAGAATAATTCTAGGCATGAACTATATTGTGACAAATTGTTAGAGTATTATATTGTTTAAAAATTATTTTCACTTTTTGTAAAATTGTTATTGTTGTTTTATTTTGTAGCAATAGTTACATTGATAATCTAAGTGTAAAGTAATTACAATATAGTTTATTACTGAAGAAAACATTTCTACATTATGTACATAAACATTAGCACAGTGACTGTGAGAAAATTATATTAATTTGGCAGAGAACTCTGTATTCCAAGAGAAAGCATTTCATAAGCAAAGGAATCACTGTTGTTGGAATCACTGGTTGGACAGTCCCGTTGTTGACACTGTTTTTTGGTAGTCATTATGAAATCCATGGCAAAAACCAATATTGAAGGGCAACAGAGAAATGAAGTCATTGCATTTCTGTTGAGATATTGATACAGCTTTAAAGAAGTGTGGAGAGTTGAAACTTTTTCTCTTTGAAAGCATTGCTGAAGAGATGACTTCGAAAATCCATATACATTTAACACTTCTTTTATTGATATAGTGGAAATAACGTTGAATTTATGTAATTGAGCTGATCATTTGGGCTTTTAAGCAAAAGGTTTCGGCAACATGATCAGGTTAATTACAGAAATTTCACTATATTTCCACTAGATGACAACACTGTTCCCTCCCCCTTCTAGAATCCTATCAATGCCTTAGCAGGTCCTTCCAGCGTCCTCTCAAGTCAGGACCGTCATCCCATCTCTCGATGTTTCTTCTGCGCGGGGAGCATCATGGCGGTGGATGTGGCGCGCTCTTAGACGAAGACTGACGTCACAGCTCAGGAAAAACTTGACACATTTTCTTGTCTAGGCAGGAGCACCTCTTCGCTTGGCATGGAGGCCGCGCGGGACGACACTTCCTTGAGATGCCATTGACCTTAGTGGCGAGTAGTGGCGTTTTGCGGCTGCGGAGGCGGCGAGCGTTTGGGCGATGTCATTGATTTAGGCGGTGTATAAACGTTGTCCTAGCGTCCTCCCATGGACCGTTCTCTCATCGCTCAAGGTCCCTTCTGCGCAAGAAACATAATGGCGGTGGAGGTGGCGCGCTCTTAGACCAAGCCTCTGACGTCACAGAACAGGAGACACATGACACATTTTCTTGCCTCGGCAGGAGCACCTCTTCGCTTGGCATGGAGACCGCGCGGAATGACACATCTTTGAGTTGCCACTGGCATCGGAGGCGATGTAGTGGCGCCATACGACTGCGGAGACGGAGAGCGTTTCGGCGATGTCGTTGATTTCGGGGTATCTCCAGCCAGCGTTCTCCCAGTGACCTCAGAATCCTCCCCGCGTCATCCCACGGACCGTTCTCTCATCACCCAAGGCCCCTTCTGCGTGGGGAACATAATGGCGGTGGAGGTGGCGCGCTATTAGACCAAGCATCTGACGTCACCGCACAGGCGGAACATGACAAATCGAGCGCCCTATTGGCTTGGCAGCAGCACCTCTTCGCTTGGCATGGAGGCCGCTTGGGACATTTTCTTTGAACGTCACTGACCCTGGCGGCAGTGGGGTAGTGGCGGGTTGCGGCTGCGGAAGTGGCGCGCTCTTAGGCGAAGCCGCTGACGTCACAGATCAGGCGGAACATGACACGCCGAACTTCTTCGTGGCTCTCCCATGCGTTACCGTGCACCCCGAGCGTCCTCCCATGGACCGTTCTCTCATCGCTCAAGGCCCCTTCTGCGCGAGGAACATCATGGCTGTGGAGGTGGCGCGCTCTTAGACCAAGCCTCTGACGTCACAGCACAGAACAAACATGACACATTTTCTTGCCTGGGCAGGAGCACCTCTTCACTTAGTATGGAGGCCGCGCAGGGCGACACTTTCTTGAGAAACCGATGTCGTTGACTTGTGGGCGGCAGTGGTGTAGTGGCGTTTTGTGGCTGTGGAGGCGGTGAGCCTGTCGGCGACACCCTGCGTTCGAGAGCGCAGACGGCTGGGAGGTCGCCGGGTCGATCGCGGTCAAGTGTTGCTGGAAGCTTTCGATATTGTCGAATTGCTAGCGCCTGCCTGGATCCAAATCGTAGGCAGACTGACCCGACAATTTTTTTTTCGTGGTCTCCCTGAGGGCCCTGATGCCATCTGCACTTTACACAATGGGAGTCGAACCGCGTGTGAACGTCACATCGCTTCCTTTTCCGAAGAGAACACGTCTTGTCTTTAAAAGATATTGACATCTGGCAAAAATACCGTGCTTTTGTCCCCGCTCGATTATTAGAACCTCTTGAACGCCCTTGTTGTATAAATAACTATTTCACTTTGGCGTATTACGTTAGACCTCACGTGGTTAAGATACCAGAGTCACGTTACGCCGGAATTAAGCCACGCGAGCGAAACTAAAGAACACTGTGGTTTCACGATTTTCAAGGTCCTTTTCGGAGCTTATCTTGGCAAAAGAGCGTGCACTCAGTCGTTAGCATACCCCTGAAAATTTATTTAACGTAAAATAGTGAGAATAGGAAGGATGCATGGGCAGGACGGGAGTGTCGGCAAAGGGTCATTGAGGTAAGGTGAACCTCTAGGTGCGGGTGTCCACTGGTGAATGCACGGACTAACTCCTGTCGGGGCGGGAATTGTACTGCACAGTGATTGCCGGCGTAAGGTCGTTGAGATAGGGTGAACCCATAACTGCGGGGGTCTGCTGGTGAATGCAGGGACTTACTCTAGGTGGGGCGGGGATTGTGCTGTACGGCTTGCATGGATGGGAGGGAGTGGAGAGCCAGCATAAGGTCGTTGAGGTAGGGTTTCTGTGTTTTCGTGAACATCAGAAATCTTTCTATATTTTGGGGCATGTAAAATAGAAAGTTCGTTTCATAATCCATGTATTTAAGGCAAGGATGGCAACTGAAACGAAACTAAGCAAAATTAAGCATTTCTGTACAGTTTTTGTGCGGCCGTTACTCATGTGCAACGCCTCTATCAGCCCGAATGTCGGCAGTGTCCATTATCTCGAAGGGCAGGCGAGGTGGCAATACGTATGTTTACGTCGCAGGTGCGGACAGACCGGGAGGTCGAATACATGCTTGAATAATCGAAATACAATTTTAGTAAAGATTTGTCTCCCTTACAATGTAACCTAGATATATTACGATAAATAAAAAAATACATACTTTGTATTTGGGGAACAACATTTTCACAATAATAGGGTCTAATAAAAAATGTTAAAACATACAATGTATGTAACACAATGGCATCCGGGGCACCCAATGAAAGTTTCGTATGCAGTTTTCTTAATAATAGGTCGATTGGTGAACGATATCCTTACTACTGACCTCGGTAGAATTATTATGAACGCGTGTTACAGCACTGCAAAATACAAAGAGACCTACGAATATGGACTTTGCAGTCAGTCGTGAAAGAACGGCCGCGCTAGAAATCCCACACCGGGTGATAGACGTTGCATAACGTTCCTCGCGCTGCCGAATCAACGGTTTTCAAAACGCAACAAAAATTTTAACCTGGTTCGAGGGCGGAAACCACGTGATCACAGATTCGCAGAACGGCTATAAAGTAGAGCGCGTTAAAAGTGGATAGTATGCCTATCGCAAACTATGGAGAGAATTCAAATAAACTATCGAATAATATCGATAGTACTGTCCAAACAGACAAATTAAAAAAATCATGAACGTTTCGACTAATTGCTAATAACTGTATCTCAATAAATAAATAAGCCACAATAATATTATAGTTTTATAATTGTGTAATAAAAAGGTTAATTTAAATAACACCTTAGAAAGGCTTCCAATAAATTCTCCGTCATTAAGTGTAAACTTCTTTGAAAATTTGGAAAATATTGTTTTTCTGCGTTGCCATTTTCGAAAAAACGTTAGCTAGTATTACTATACTTCTTCAAGAAATTAAATGTTTCCAACTTAAACTAGTATGAGTAAACGTCTCCGTACATGAAGGTTGTTGATGTATTCTGTTTAAACAATTGATCCTCATTCACGCTCACCGTAAACGTGAATTTTATCTTTTATTAAAAAATACAAACATTATCTAATATTCAGCCGAAGAAAAAAAAATTAATTTTTTCCTTTAAAAAATGTACTTATTTTTCAAATCGTTTATGTAATCAAAGAAGTATCAAGCAAGTCAACAAAATAAGTATTTTAGTTTTATTCTTTGCCTAAAAACGTTTCGTTTGTTGTATACGGAAACAGAGTGTGTTACCAGGAAGTTCTGATTCACGATGCCACTAATTACCATCACTTGATCTCGTTATCTTATCGCGTTTACCGCCTAACAATGCACGATGTGACATGATGACAATGATGTACATAATGTACATCACGTGTAATATAATATAATTCATAAATACAATCGTTAGAGTGCATTTATGACGTGAAAATAATTGTTTCAGCTGAGTGACACTTTGCAATACAGAATGAGAGATTAATAAAAAAGAATTATTACGATTCCGGAGTTCTTGTAATTAAAATTGAACTATTGAAATGTATACATTTTAATACAAAAGCAACTCCCTGTTATTCTGACAGGATTGTAAACGACAGTTAGGAGCTCGTAAGTTGTTTTGGCATCCAAGTCTCTATGATTCAGGATCGTTTTCCCATCTCTCGGCGCTCCTTCTGCGCGGGGAGCATCATGGCGTTGGAGGTGGCGCGCTCTTAGACGAAGACTCTGACGTCACAGCTCAGAAGAAACATGACACATTATCTTGTCTCGGCAGGAGCACCACTTCGCTTGGCATGGAGGCCGCGCGGGACGACACTTTCTTGAGATGCCACTGACCTAGGCTATAGATGTAGTGGCACCTTGCGGCTGCGGAGACGGACAACGTTTCAGCGATGTTGATTTCGGCGGCGTATCCAGCCAGCATTGTCCCAGCGACCTCAGAATCCTTCCCGCGTCGTCCCGTGGACCGTTCTCTAATCACTCAAGGCTCCTTCTGCGCGGGGAACATCATGGCGGTAGAGGTGGCGCGCACTTGAAGACTCTGACGTCACAGCTGAGATGGAACGTGAGACACATTGAGCGTCCTCTTCCCTTGGCATGAAGGCCGCGCGGGATGACACTTCCTTGAGATGCCATTGGCCTTGGTGTCGATGTAGTGGCGCCTTGCGGCTGCGGAGACGGAGAGCGAGCGTTTCGGCAATGTCAGCGATTTCGGCGGTGTCTCCAGCCAGCATTGTTCCAGCGACCTCAGAATCTTCCCATGGATCGTTCTCTCATCACTCAAGGCCCTTCCTGCACGGGGAACATCATGGCGGTGGAGGTGACGCGCTCTTAGATAAAGCCTCTGACGTCACAGCACAGGCGGATCTCGCCGGCGAAGGGTCACTGAGGTATGGTGAAACTCTGGGTGCAGGAGTCCACTGGTGAATAGGCTAACTCCTGTCGGGGCGGGAATTGTACTGCACAGTGTGCATGAACGGGGAGGGCTGGAGTGCCGGAGCAAGGTCGTTGAGGTAAGGTGAACCAAGAAATGCAGGAGTCTACTGGTGAATGCAGGGACTTACTACAGGTGGGGCGGGGATTGTGCTGTACACTTTGCATGGATGGGAAGCGGTGGAGAGCCAGCATAAGGTCATAGAGGTAGTTTCTTTGTTTTAGTGAATATCAGAAATCGTTTTGTATTTTTAAGCATGTAAAATAAAAAGTTCGTTTCATAATCCATCTATTTTAGGCAAGGATGGCAACAGAAACGAAACTAAGCGAAATTATGCATTTCGGTACAGTTTTTTGTGAACGGAAACCAAAGTACGTAACAAAACTAATATCCCAAGCGCGGCGAAGTAATCTATTGACTAGTAACGACACTGTCTCTGTAACGAGACTTACCGCAGCTTGGAATTTAGTTTCGTTACAGGAAATAAACTATATCATCGGAGTTTAGTTTCTATCGAGGAGTTTTATTCAAGATTCACTTTCGTTTTCTACAATTCAAGACGTCACAAAAAAGGTTTAGTTTCCCTCCCAGTAACATAATTTGCAAGTAGTGTTTTGGCGACTTTTAATATTGAGACCTTTCGTAACCACACTGCGGTCGTTACTCTTTCGTGTGCCAGGCCTCTATCAGGCCGAATGTCGCCAGTGTCCATTATCTCTGAGGGCAGACGAGGCGGCAAAACGTATGTTTACGGCGGAAGTTCGGACAGACTAGGAGGTCGAATATATGCTTGAATAATCCAAATACAACTTTAGCAAAGATGTGTCTCTTAAAATGTAACATCGATATAGTACAATAAATAAAAAAAACACACACTGTATTTTGGGGAGAAAATGTTCACAAAATGGTGTCTCATAAAAAATGTTAAAACATATGATTTTGCTAAAGCATTTGATGTCGTGCCGCATAACATATTGATATTGAAACTTATTGATGCTAAAATTGACAGGTGGGTAATAGCATGGATAAATGAATTTCTTCGCGAAAGAAATCAAAAAGTGCGAATTGGACAGCACTTATCGGAAAGGGGTAACATTACTTCCGGGGTTCCTCAGGGCAGTGTCATAGGCCCACTGCTGTTTCTTATCTTTGTAAATGATTTATCGCGAAATATAACGTCAAAAATTCGACTCTTCGCCGACGACTGTATATTATATAGGGAAATTGCAGATCAGCACGATATGTTTCAACTACAGGATGATTAAAATAAAATTTACGATTGGGCAATAGCTAATCAAATGACTATAAATGGGAAGAAAAGTAAAGCGATCACATTTTGTAGGGCCAGAGCTTTTCATACAATACCTTATCAGCTAGGTAATGACGTAGTTCCGAGATTCTCGAGCTGTAAATACCTTGGCATTCTCCTGGATTGTAAATTGGGATGAGCGAAACAAACGAACTATGTAGTGGGTAAAGCTTGGTGGTCTTTGCATTTCGTCATGAGAAATCTTAAAAAATGTAATACGAAAGCAAAGGGAATCGCGTATACTTCGCTTGTTAGGCCGGTAATGGAATACGGAGCTAGTTGTTGGGATCCGTACAGAATAGGACTTAAAAAGAGCTTAGAGAGGATACAAAACCGAGCGGCAAAATATACATATCGGAAGAACACACCTTCGCATTGGGAATCATTAGAACGCCGGAGGAAGAGGGCACGACTTTCCGCGCTGTATAAATCTTACGTTGGTTGCTCCGCATGGCAGGAAATACGGAGAAGGCTAGATAAACCAGATTATTTAAATTGATTTGATCACAAATATAAAATTAAAACAAGAATACAAAGAACGGACGTAGGGAAATTCGCCTTTGTAAACAGAACTATAGTAGATTGTAACGATTTGCCTGCGGCAGTTTTTTAACCCTTTCCTTGCTCAGCGCGAGGTTTTAGAAAAAAATATAGGAAATTAGTGAATAGGGTGAGAACGTATAGTCAAGGGAAGTGAAGTGAAGTGAAGTGAAGTGAAAGGTGCGATTATGCGTAGTCTACAGTAAAAAGTAATGAACAATTAATATTTAGATAAAGTTATATGCAGTGCAGTGCAGTGAAGTGAAGTGAAGTGAAGTGAAGTGATTTCATTTGAAGTGATGTGAGGGTTCCTTCGTCTATGTATACATGCGTATATGTTCGTATGTATGTATATTTGTGTAATATGTAAGTTTATTCATTTATATGTTAGTGTATAGGGGAGTGTAGTGTAGTGCAACGCAGTGAAATGAAGTGAAGTGAAGTGAAGTGAAGTGAAGTGAAGTGAAGTGAAGTGAAGTGAAGTGGAGTGAAGTGTTAGAAAAGCTATAAGTGAACATATAGATAACTCAAAATTAATTATAACTAGGATATTAATCTCTAATTATAATTGTAAGTATATTTGTATATATTCGTAATAGTTTTGTAATTGTATATCTAATTGTAATAATGTTTGCCACCGAGCATAAGCTCAAAGCGAACCTTAATAAATCTATCTATCTATCTATCTATCTATCTATCTATCTATCTATCTATCTATCTATCTATCTATCTATATATCTACTATCTATTCATTTATGTTAGTGTATATGCATTTTAATGTTTAGTATATGAATTTAAATGCCATCTGCATATATAGGAAATGACAAAGTCAATTGTTTGTTTATATTTATTTTTTATATATTATTATGTTATTTGTAATTGTTATTTTGCATTCTGCCACCGGGCATCATCTGCCCAATTGTAGAATAAATTTCTATCTATCTATACAATGTATGTATCACAATGGCATCCGGTGCACCCAATGAAAGTTTCTTAATCATTTTCCTTAATAATAGCGTTGGTGAACGATATCCTTACAACTGACCTCGGTAGAATTATTATGAACGCGTGTCACAGCACTGCAAAATACAAAGAGACCTACGAATATGGACTTTGCAGTCAGTCGTGAAAGAACGGCCGCGCTAGAAATCCCACACCGGGTGATAGACGTTGCATAACGTTCCTCGCGCTGCCGAATCAACGGTTTTCAAAACGCAACAAAAATTTTAACCTGGTTCGAGGGCGGAAACCACGTGATCACAGATTCGCAGAACGGCTATAAAGTAGAGCGCGTTAAACCTGGGTTGTATGACTATCGAAAACTATGGAGAGAATTCGAATAAACTATCGAATAATATCGATAGTACTGTCCAAACAGAAATTAAAAAATCATAAATGTTTGGACCAATTGATAATTAATTTTTTTTCAATAAATACATAATTAAGCCATAATAATATTTAAAATTATTGTGTAATAAAAAGATTAATTTAAGTTACACTTAACAAAAGCTTCCAATAATTTATCCATCATTAAGTGTAAACTTTTTGCAAATTTTTAAAATATTGTTATTCTCTCTCAGCGTTGCCACTTCGAAAAACAGTTGGCCAATATTACCATACTACTTCAAGAAATTAAATTTTACCAACATATATTAATATGAATAAACGTCTCCGTATATGAAGGTTGTTAATGTATTCTGTTTAAACAATTGACCCTCTTCTTATTATAAAATACGAATAAAACTAGTGTTTGAACTAGTAATCTCTTATTATTTACATTTAACCCTTTATTTCATTTTTTATTTGCAATAATTATTTTTCATTACATTTATTTATTTATTTATTTTAATAAGCGGAAAAATAAAATATCAGAAATAAATATTGCTTGAGAAAAACGAAACTAATTTTTTTACTCCTCCAACAAATCATTTCACTATTTAAAAAATGTACTTATTTTTCAAATTGTTTATGTGATAAAAGAAGTATCATTCGTATTTTAGTTTCATTATTTTCTTAAAAACGTTTCGTTTCTTATATACGGAAATAGTGTGTTACCAGGAAGTTCTGAATCACGACGGCACTTGATTACCATCACTTGATCTCGTTATCTTATCGCGTTTACCACCTAACACTGCATGAGGTGACATAAACGCATGATGTACATCACGTGTAATATAAAATAGTTCATGAACAAAATGATTAAGGTGCATTTATGACCTGAAAAACATTATGTTACAGCTGAGTTACACTATAAGATAAAAGGGGTAGAGATTAATAAAAAAAGAATTATAACGTTGCCGGAGTTTTTGTAATTAAAAATAAACTATTTAAATGTGTATATTTTAATAAAAAAAGCAATCTTCTATTATTCTGTCTGGATTGTAACTGACAATTAAGAGCCCGTAAGTTGTTCTGATATCCAAGTCTCTACGACGCCATGGGATTTGTAAATGGTAGTCTGAGAGGGAAGGTGAAGGGATACTGAAACGAGGTGCGTTCCCACATACCATCGAGGTCTCATGGTCATCTGTCAAACAAATCCAATAGTTCATTTTCCTCCTCGCGCCCCCCTTCACCTCGCGGGACACACGCCAGTCAGAGAACCTCAGGGCCGAGTGGTGGGTCTATTCTTCACATAAATAATTAAAAATATAAACAGTTTTTACTTTCTCGTAGATGTACGTATATACGGAGTAATATACATAGTACAGAGAAAGTTATGTAATGCTGCGCAAAAAATGGAGATTTTCGTAGGAAAAAAATCATTGCCGGGCTCTGGTGGCAAAAACGTGCATAAAACTAGTTGCTAAATTAAGAGAAAAATCCTCTAACACGTGGTGTAGCCAGAATCCCTGTCTTGTGTGTCCTTGATGCCGAAAAAACAATTGAAAGCAAAAGGTCTGTCCGTCGTCCGTCTGTCCGTCGTCCGTCTGTGAACACTCCTAGCTCCTCAACCATTCGTAAGATCTCCAAATTGAAGAATCCCCTGTGTATTTGGCTTTAGTTAAAGCTTTGAAAATTTGAAAAACATTCTTTAAAATTTGAGGGTACTTTACATGAAGACCACCGGACATTTTCAAAATTTTCTCAAAAAACCACTCCATATTTTTTCTTTAAAAATTTCGTAAGATAAAAACAAAATACACTTATAAAGGTGGCATAGAACCTATTTTACGGCTAACTCTGAATTTTCGAGAATTGCAAAAGTTTGAATTTTTTTCCGGCGTCTTCCACAAAATTGAAGACATTGATTTTTCCTTCAAATGAAATTTAATGTGCATAAATAGTTCTTTCAATTAGGTCATGCATATTTATTTGAAATTTTAGTAGTTTTTGTGCAATATCACGTGTAATATTCGCAATTATAAAAAATTACAAAAAATATTTTCTCAAAAACGGCTCCAAAGTTTTGGCAAGGTTAGAGCGAAACTAACCCTATGCCGTGACAAACGCCATATTGCTGTATTCTTTGGTTTCTTCAAAAATTTCAAGAATGTCACCGGTAGCGGTAGCTCAGTGCATCAACTGATGTCACTGCAGCGCTTCTGACCGGATGGTCAGAAGCTCTGCAGTGACCGGATGTTCGAGTCCTGACAGCGGCAAGATTTTCGACACTAGCTTTTTAGCTAGGTCGAATTTAATCGCTGTCTGGAGGAGAATTCTAGCGGCCGGCTGCTCTGATCGGTAGTTTTCCGTGGTTTCTCCAATCAACGCCAGGAATGCCGGAGCAGTACCCTACAAAACGGGCCACGGACCGCGCGCGATCTCTCCTTCCTCTTCCTTGCCCTATCCTCTCGCCTTACACACTTACACTAACATGCACTACACTACCACATATTCCGGGACACCGGTCGGGAGCTTAGAGCTTGCCCCGGCTGGGGTGGTGCGCCGCTGGTGGGAGAGTCCCGGTTAGGGGGAAATCCATCACTTGCCGACGATAGGTCGGTGCCGGATCTCGCCATCCAGCGGAGGAAGATCATCGCCATCTCCCTAGAAAAAGCATGCATTACACTAACCGGACTAATGACCGAAGCAGTTGACGCGCCCTGAAACACGAAAAAATCAATCAATTTCAAAAATGAGTATTTTTGTCTGTGTCTGACGTCTGTAAAACTTACATTAAAGGCAATTTCTTCACAATATTATATTTACGAACACGTGTGCTTTAAATAATGTTAAATAAAGTTTTTGGAAAACGCCGCAGTTTTCTGTAAAATTGAGCACAGAATTCGTAATTTTCAGAAACGCTCAAACGCCATTTTCTGAAAAATGGCTCCAAATTTTTTCTTCAAAATTGTTTTATAGATAGTGCTAATTGCACTATTTGTTATGACGTAAAGTTCGCTTTGGTGTACTCATATGTGTTTTCAAAAATGACACAATTTTAATTTTCTTGATATATCTTTTACGCCGTTGATATGGACATTACCATCAATTTGTATGCACTATTGCATTTGTGAATGGAAGCGCTTTAAATGACGTTAAATGAAGTTCTTCGAAAACTCAGTAGATTCCTGTGAAAAGGAGCTTAAATTTCTCATTTACAGTAATGCTTAATCGCCATTTTCTTAAGAACGACAACGAATTTTTCAATAAAAACTTCTATTTTGGACGAGTTTTTACTGATCTTTAACATTCTTGAAGTAATGATTCAGTTGTACTACTGAAAGCAAAAAGTTGAGAAATGTAAAAAAGACTTTGGCGACGATAGAGGCAGTGGCCAGAGAATGGAGTACGACCTTAAAGCCAGACTACACCAAGGAAATTAGAAAATTTGGTACGAAAAAGTCTGTGTCATTCTGTACCACCTCTAATTTCAACTTGTTTCCCATTATCAATTCTATCTAATTTTCAAAAATCTCTGTTTAAGGAATAACTGAACATTTTTAAGTTCTTACTATTGACATGCATTGTTAATATTTAATGAAATTTCACTGTTAAGCTTAACATGCTGCATGGACTGATTTTATAAGAGACATGGAAAATACATGAATTTTATTCAAATCTGTGCAAAAACCTGCCGCCTATCGAAGTGTGTAAATCGTCACGCGCCATGGTCTTACAGCTGTGTTCTTTTAAGTCGCGACGGCGAAACAAGCCCTTCCTTTTTATTTGAGGCGTTTCCGCTACGAAACAATAGCGACTCGAATTTCATATCAGACTGTGTATCCAGCATGGTGAGTATTGCGAGTAAGAATTGACTAAGAGCTAGGAATTATTTGAAAAGTAATGCAATTATCAATAGAGAGTAGACTAAAAGGTACAGATAATTACTTGTGTTTACGTAGTTCTGAAACAAAATAGTACGTACAGAAATGTAGTGTAGGATCCAAATCCTCTGTATGGTCCTTTCCCGACTTTCTTTACTTGTCCTTCGAACAATTATTAATGACGAAAAGAAATAAAGAAATAACGTTTCGTACTCAATGAAAAGAAAATCACTTTCGTTTGGTATCAGTTAAGAAACTGTCTTCAAGAATCTGTTCTTTCTGTAGCGAAACTAAATTCGCGCAGACTTTCGTTTTGTTACTAGTAACGAAACTAAACTCACGCAAAAATAATTTTGTTCCCGCGGCGCAGAAATGAATATTTCATTTCCATCCTTGATTTTAGACAATCATTATCGTAATCCATGTATTTTGGATTTGTGGATCCAAATAATTTTTATAGTTTTTCAAGTGCACTACAAGGAAATCATGTATTCTTCAAATTTGTGCTGTTAGCGAGGCAAACAAATTTCATTTTTCCACAAGAGATCCACAAAAATCTCTCACCTACTTCCATCAAAAAACGGTTCAAATTTTCATCATATAACGATAAATGTGAACAGATTCCTCATGAGACAGAAATAAAACTCTCGTGTCCCTCAAATCGTTTATTTTACTGGCCTTTTCAAAAATAGCAAAGGAATACTGTGCGTTTCGTTTGGTTCACATGTAGTCTGTCAAGTATCACAAGCAGTCCTACTTTTGACATGCAGTAGCTTAAATCCAATGATCTCTTTTGCAAACCATCAAAGAGTATAGCAGTAAAAAAAATGCAATATGCCATCAGACCTGCCCTTACTCTGACCACACAAATTTCTCTACGCTCCTTTTACCATCTGGCGGAGAAAGGTATCACACGGGAGAAACAAACGTTTTGAATTTACCTCAGAGTTCACCTCACTCAACCGTGCAAAGAATTTAATTTTCGTAAAACGTTAGTGCATACTTACTTCATTATTAAAAGCATTTTTTTTCATTTCTTTACGCGTGGAGTTGCTACTGTACGTCACTCTGGTACTCCTAATTACCACTTCCTCTACTACTTACGTAGAAAAGAGTTAACTAATGCACTGCCGCAACAGAAAGTGACGATTTTTCATCAGAAAAACTTGTATTGTGAGTGAGGTCCTGTTTTCGAAAAAAGTGGATAATTCATATTCCTGTATGTAGGAAATTACTTCCTCAAATACGTATTATTAGAAAATGATCTTGGCTGTCCAGGTGACGCCGCGTCGAAGGATGTGTTGGCAACACAGCCTTCGACACGGCGTCACCTGGACAGCCAAGATCATTTACATGACTCTGGCCGCAGAAGCCTACGACTTCACGTATTATTAGAATCCACATATGATAGGTCCTTTTTACCGACAAACTGGTTTGTGCCAAAACGTCTCTCCACCCGTCCGTCCCCCTTTCTGTCGGTGGTCAACGTTAGCTCCAAAACAGTTTAAACGATTTTCTCCAAAATTGACATTTCTGAAAGTCATGAGCAAACCCGGGGCTCTGAGAATTTGATATGGATATTTTGTTATTACTTTCTCGCAAGAAAACATGTAATTGTGCGCCAGAAAAAGGCAAATTTTTGCCAGAACACCTCTTATTGCCGGGCTCTGGTTACGAAAAAGTGGATAAATCCTGTGCTCTATGTAGTGAATTATACGTCCTACGTGGTGCAGCCAGAGTCCGCGTTTTGTAGCTTCTTGATAACGAAAAATTGATTGACGGCAAAAGGTCTGTCCGTTCGCCTGTAGTCAACGCTAGCGTCTAAACCGTTCAGGTGATTTTCTCCAAAATCGATACTGATTTGATCGATCTGAACCAACTCGAGGCTTTGGGAGTTTCAAACGGACAGATTTTTAATGAGGGTACTTACATGAAACCTCAAAAATATTTTCAAAATTTTCTCAAAAATGGCACCGATTTTTTTATGAAACTTTGTCTGATGGTATAGCGTAAAATACGCTTAACAGAATGGTGCAGGTCTCATGCTCCTTGAAATTCCAGATTTTTCAAAAACTGCAAAAGTGCAAATTTTTGGAGACAACACGAGTAAAGGTAGAGATTTTTTCCTTAATGAAATCTGTTTTAAATGACAGCTCTTGATCATGTTCAAGTTTTTCGAAAAATTGAGAGGTTTTCGTGTAATTTTGCGCTACATATAGGCAATTTTAATTTTTTTTAAATTCTCTCAAAAAGCGCTCGACATTTTTTATTTAAATTTTTTCTTTACAAGGAAGGTAAAAATATGGTGCTATTACAATTTTTGGCGAACTTTCCATATTTCCGAAAACTGCAAAAAGTAAACATTACAAAACTACAAAATTGAATACATCGATTTTTCCTTAAAACATAGTCTATTCTAAAAATCAGCTCTTTAAAAAAGGTCATGTTATTTTGATTGATTGTTTCTTTCGTGTTTCCGGGCGCGTCAACTGCTTTTGCCATTAGTCTTGTTAGCGTAGTGCATATTTTTTCGCGGGAGATGGCGGTGAACGTTTCCCGCTGGATGGCGAGAACCGGCGCCGACCTACCGTCGGCTAGTGGGGTTTCCCCCTAACCAGGACTCTCCCACCAGCGGGGCACCGCCCCAGCCGGGACAATCTCTAAGCTCCCGACCGGTCTCCCGGTATATATGGTAGTGTATTACATGTTAGTGTAAGTGTGTGTGTAAGGGGAGAGGATAGGACAAGGAAGAGGAAGGACAGATCGCGCGCGGTCCGTGGCCCGTTTGGTAGGGTACTGCTCCGGCATTCGCCAGGCGTTGATCGGAGAAACCACGGAAAACTACCGATCAGAGCAGCCGGCCGCTAGAATTCTACTCCCGGCAGCGACTGAATTCGACCTAGCTGAAAAGCTAGTGTCGAAAATCCTGCCGCCGTCAGGACTCGAACCTAGGACCTCCCGGTCAGAGCCGCTGCAGTGACATCAGTTGATGCACTGAGCTACCACTCCCGGTATAAAATTATTTAGAAAAAATATACAGTTTTGTGGAGGGGAGAAGAGAGGCTTCGCTGGAACGCCGTGCTAAGCGGGAAAGACATTGCATAGGAGAACGTCGTGCTAGTCGAACATTCGATTCGATCCGAGAGCGCCGTGAGAGGCGGGCGCAACGTTGCTTTCAAGAAGAACGCCGTGCTTGGCGAATTAACCTTTCGATTCGGGAAAGTTATTCTGTGGAGTTTGATATTCGACTTGGACTTCCGCGCAATAGGGCCAAGTTATGAGAACAGGGCATAACTTGCTGTCTGCCCTGAATCGTACGCCTATGCTGAGACTCGCGAGAGGAATCTGAACTCTCTACGACTTGACGCGAGGCCACCATTGGGACGAGACGAGCTGCAGCGGGTGTTTCGACCGCCGCTGCCTGCTGCCACCGCTGACACGGGGCTTCCTTTGTCCTTTGGCGCCCAGGATGTAACCCTCGGAGCCGCCACCGCCGGCGCCGCCGCCTGAGGTCAACGAACCTTGCGGGCGCCCAACTGGCCGGGCCAACTGCTGCATACGAGGCGTCCCGGTACAATTTGTCGTATCGGCAAAAAAAAAAAAAAAATCAACGCTATTGGGTATTATCATTCTTCGCTCTTCAAGTGCATCATGAATAACACAATCCAGATTTTGTAAGCGTTGCCGCGCCTGAGCAATCATGTTCTTAAATTATCATAATCAGTACTTCCTTAATTTTAATTTAATTATCTTACTATTTATTAGAGAGCTCATTAGGTACGGTGTTTTGTTTTTTTAAATAACTTCCTTGACAGGAGTCAGGAATAAATTTAAATGTTTTCGAGTCATTATGTTCATTCTTATTAGCATGAACAACTCCTAGCAACCCTCTTCTGCCGTCTAGAGTAAAAGGAACTGGTGATCTAACAGCCGATTGAGCTATAGCGGGGCTGGCGGATGTGACAATATATTCACACGTACGTAATGTTATGAATAGTATGTTAAAAGTAGTTTTGTCTATGTTCTGTACGTTCGTTACAAAATAATTACGAGTTCAATGGTCTTCCTCGAGTCGAATGGGCTTGCAACTTATTATATCACTTATTATATTTTTTTATAATAATGTATGCAAATAATTTTATTTATTTCGGTGAGCCTATAATTAGCCTGTAATTCATCTATAAGTGGTTTTGTTCTAACTAATTTTAATTTTGTTTCAATTTAAAAATTAGTACAAATTGGATGGTCTGTCTCGAGTTGAATGATGTTGCATCTAATTATTTTTTTACATGAGTAAATATTAATATTTTTAATAATATGAGAATTTGTGGTAAGCCTATAATTAGCCTGTATATATTGTGCTAGTAGTTTTGTTCTAACATTAATTTTTGATTTTGTGTCGGCTGGCTTTATTCTGAAGCTGTCGGAACATTGATTTTTGAGAAAACTACAAGTGCCCAAAATTTGGGAATACATTTAATTAGCCTATAATTAGCCTAAAATTATGAGCTTTTTTGTGTTCTGCTATAGTGTGTCGTCCAGCTTTATGGACGTGCCGAGGGCTTCGACTGCCCGCCAGGCTTCCAGCTGACCGCACTGGCTGTGTTAAATCTCAAAGTTGGCTGACCTCTTAATTAACAAATAAATTACTTTATACGGTCGCCAGCTGTACTAGACAGCACATTTATTACATAAATTTCGCCACGTAATAAGTAGCGAATTGACCATGCATTTGCCTAAGGAACAATTTATGCGAAGCTAACACAAAAGCTTCTAAGCTATCAAACTCAAGAAGATTGTCGTCACATTCGAACTTTTCAAATGGACGCCCCAGGTTTTAAACAAAAAGGTATCACAACTTTAAAGGATCTCAAATCTGGAGATATAACAATCAAATAACTTTAGACATAACACTTTTATTCACAGAAACAATTTTACATAAATAAGTTTTTCCTGATACGCAGGTTCGGAGCAGCTGCGGGAAAAACAATACAGAATTACAACTTTCAAAGCAAACTTGAAGGACGGTCAGGGCCTCTAACATAACATTCTACTGGCGCGTCAAAATGCGCCGACATACAAATTACAATGTTTCAGTCGACCTCTCAACAAAACCCATTTAGGGCGAGGAAGCTGAATACACAAACATATAACCTTATAACAAAAGGTGAAGTCAACATTACAGAATTACTGTCTTATAATCTACCTCTGAATGCCCAATTTAGGACGAGGAAGATAGAAAAATACATAAACAACTTTGTTAAAGAAGCCGTCCTTTGGTCTTCTTTTCATACATAACATACGTGAGAAACAGATTACTTAATGAGCCATTGAACAAACTTTCTTAAGAGTGCATAATACCGTAATTCTTGGAAATGGACCTCTTACCATAACTTACGTAACTTTACAACATAAGAATGCAGCAGGTTTACTCCGAAACGAGAATGAGCGGTCCAAGTGCCCGCCCGTTCTTCGTTGAACAAAGCCGTGACCTGACACGAACGTCGATCAACATGCAGCGTAACAAAGCCTGCAGGTGACCCCACCGCTCAGTGCCGGTGACGCGCTGTAGCCCAGCCGACTTCTCTGCCGGCTACGGGACCGTGACGCTGCTTCCAAGGGCCGCGGTTCGAGCTACCGCACGGGCCGTCTTACTCATGACAGGAACATACTGCCGAATGCGGCCATATGCCGTCTTACTCACGACAGGAACTGCAACATTAACAACAAACATAAATAATGCGCAGTAACATTAGCTGAGCCTCCACAACATTCGGAGGTCAGCAACATTCATACAACAAAACGTACAAAGTAAACCAGCTGCAAACAACATAAGCATTATTCATTCATAAAATTTCATTAGCATTATAAACATTTCAATATAAGAGTTCCATTTCCAAGACCAAAAACATACATTTCCAACAAATCATATATTTTATGCACTCGTTTCATATATTAGCATTGTACGGTTCTGGAGGAACCGAAATTAAAAAATAACATAAATGGCTCAGGTACAAATAATTATGAGAAACAATACAAATTAATTTATCTGAAAATATCTTTGACGGAATCATTTGACAATTTACAATAATACTACGTTAAAAAGGCTATGTACAATTTGATAATTACGACTCTGAAGGAGCCGGGCTCTAGAGAGAAAAAACTAATGCTACATCACGGAATGTGGCACGAAAAAACAAGAGCGAGCCCTGTGCGCGAGACGCGCACGTCTTATATACCATCCCCGAAGGGGTAACAGCGTTGCATGAGGGGGGGGGTACAGTAGTGGGTACTGTACATATCGATCCGTTATCTGGAACCTCCTTGCCAAAGAGCGTATAATGTAACGCCTGCAGGGTAGACCACCCGCTCGACACCTGTGCGAGGGTAGCGGTCTCTTGTAGAGATGCCAGGCACTATATACATTCTCTGGAGGATACAGAAATATTTTTCAAACTGATGAAAAAACATTAATTCTGAAGCTACAGAGGCAAATGAGGTGTCCAAATAGTCCTACATTTAACGTAAATTGCGGATTTTCATATAAGAATCCGCTACAACAAGTGGTTCTCTTATAATAAATAAAAACCTGTTTTCAAATGAGAAAAAATTGTTGCACATAACATGAATTTTTTCTCAGGTCTCACCCAAGCAAAAACTTAGCTCTTAGTAACAAATTCTTAGGTTTTTAAACCCTTCTCATGGCCATGAGATCACAGTTTGACTGTACACTATTACACTGTACACTATTACCTTACAAGCTATGGATGTATAATCTTCTCAGGTGATCTTCTAGGATGACTGTTGGCTTCTTTTGGATGATGTTCACACGCCGAAATACAGTAACTATGAACACTTAAATTTTTCAAATTTAACAGGCTGAGCTCTGTCACGGCCAAGGTGCACGCTCCGTCATCGTACTCATTATACGCTTCATCATGCTGCTGAATACAAGTATTCTGAAAAAGAAAAATGACGGGAAATTTGAGGTGCTATGATGAACATTCCTTCTCAAGAAGTAAATTTTGGATATTTTTTTATGTTCCTATGTTGTTTTAACTGTAAAACAACATTAATTTTATATGTTTTCAAACTGGCTCTTTAGGAATGAAGACCCTCTCATTCTACTCAAAATTAGCTTCACTGTCACATATTCACGAAACACCGAACTTTGGAGAGTATGTAGATGCATTCAAATCATTGCGTTCGGAATTTGAAACACGATTTAAGGATTTGCTTGATTTTCAATTAGAATAAAATGCATTTGCTTCACCTTTTTCTCTTAATAATGACATTATTCCTTGTGAGTTTCCATTTGAAGTAACTGATTTGCAATGTGAAACCGAATCTCTCAAAAACGTTTTCCGAAACTGAATCGGAACGCAGCTCGAATGTTAAGAATGTTTTGTTCAACGGAAAATTGTGAGTGGTTTTATATGTGAAAATCTGTAAAGTATCCTTACAGATACTGTAAAATGCATTAAGAAAAATAATTGCTTTTGGAATTAGCTTCATTTTTTAATTTTCATTTCCATTACTGTCAGTAATTCCATTATTACTTTATTTAGTTACATTTTTTCGGTAATTCTTTAGAATAGTTTTTATAATCAACAGCATGATACGCTGTGTAATGTCTCTGCAATTAAATTTCTTAATGTGATTGAGCACTCTTTTGCAACTAAAAATTTGGCAAAGATGGAGCAATCCCCAAAAAGAAAATTTTCCTACCGTGCTGCATTGGAAGTTTTCTTTTCCATTTTCAAATCACAAAAATATGTTTATAACTAGTAAATGTTACAAATATATTTTACTGTTTTTCTATCGTATCATTCCCAGAGCAGAGTGATGTTTTTAGTCCAACCAAGGAGAATACCCCAAAGAAACAAGACGCAACCCAATGTGCAGCTCGCCGCCGATCGATAAACGATGACGTGATCTGCTCGCTCTGTCTCTACTCTGCTCGCTCTGTCTACAAAGAGCAAGTAGCATGCGATGGCTTCTCCTCGGAGCACTTGGCAGAGAGAGCCTGATGTAGAGGAACAAGCGGAGGAAAATGAAGATAAAACACGTTTCGTGTTAGTGTAGAAAAAAATATTACAAATCCTTATTACGCATGTTTGTTTTACAAAAATATCCTTTTAAATGTTTTGTGTAAACATATACGTTTTAATATTTAAATGACATTATTTCGATTTTTACCTACCTGATTTTTACCTCCTGCAATTAAGGTCTCTTTATATAAATCATTGATCTCTTTAAATAAATATTGTTTATGTACGGTAACCTGAATTGGTTATTTGATTAGGAGTTGGGTCATTTACCAATATATGGGTTATTCATTTACGTATTTATTTATTTACTTTGCTCTTTGCACAACTTAATTTTATTTCATTTATCCACCAAGTTTCCCTCCATTTTATGTTAGTTGTGTAGCATTACAAATGAAACTTCGGGGAATAGGTGAAGACTATTGTAGATGCCAGACAATTAAAGACTTCAAAGATATATTTCATTTGTCGGGTAGAATGATAGTTTACTTAATCTTTACGGTAAGGAAGTCGGAAATGAGTTCATGGTTTATTTTGCCTTCATATGTCAACAAGAAACAAGAGATTAACCCCAGTTCATATATTGTTAAATGACATGACGGAGGGTGGGGATGGCGAAGCAGGTACCGTTCATTTTTTCCATTTTTCTCGTAATATTTAGTTATAAATCGACTGCCTTACAAACTTCATATTGCGCAGGCACCATAAGAGACATAACTATCAAGATAAACTATTGAACATTTCCACCAAAGATAATTATTACATAAGAATCTCTAATTAGCAAGCAAGTGAATTTAAAATGTGTTTAAATGTGCAACAGTTAATTGTGTATTAAAGGAAACGACAATTCACTAAAAATAAACACGTAAAATTATCGTATGTTTAAGCGTTTATTCGACAGGAGTGGTATTGAGCACTGAAAACTTTAGTAGTATTCCTCACAAATTTGCATATTTATTTGAATGTGCACATGGTGAAAGGGCATTAAAAATAATTAATTAAAATGACATAACTAATTAAAAATGTAATAAAAATAAATTTCTCAATATATTCTGCTGTTATTGTTTCTTTGAAAAACAACAGACCAATTAATGTGCGTCGGTAAATGTCACATCATGCTCCAACCTTTTTTTATTGCCATGCTATCGGTATTGTTTCCTGTGGTCTCTCGATACTCCAGAGTCTACTGTTTTGCTGGTTAACATATCCATTCAGATGAAGCCAAACCTCATCACGAAAAAACATTTTATCCAGTGTCTCATGACCATCACTAACCTTCACCCCAAGACTAATTCCCCGTAGCCAATTACAGTAATCCATACGAGCAGCCCTATCGGAAACCTTAAGCTCTTGAGACGTCCGCCCTTAAGCTCTTGAGACGTGTGCCGTGCCCCGTCACTAGGGGTCTAGAATGATAAAGACTAGAATTAATGCAAGTCTTAGTCGAGCTAGAGTCTCGTTTATGACAATCCCCATGTCGACAATCTTTCTTTCTGGGAGCAAGTGTCTCGTCACTTGCGGTCTGGAGATTTTTTTGGGGAAGCCGTGCGTCGTCTCTAGGGGCCTGGATCGATAAAAACTTGAGTTAAAGAGTCTCGTTTCCCCTTGGGGGTTGGTGGTTTTTTTAGGAACCCTAGTTTGTCACTTAGGGGCTGTATCGATAAGTGTAGATTGAAAGCGAGTTTCGTCAAGCTTGAGGCTCGTTTATGACGGTCCCCGTGTCGAAAATCCTTTTTTAGGGAGTAAGTGTCTCGTCACATGGGGTCTGGTCTTTTTTTTAGGAGCCCGTGCCTGGTCACTACGGGTCTGGATCGATAAATATTAGAATTAAAGCGAGACTTTGTCGAGCTAGAGTCTCGTTTATTATGGTGCCAGAGGCAATAATCATTTTTTCTAGAATCAAGTGACTCCTGACATGGAATCTGGTCGCTTTTTGGAGAGCCTACGTCATCACTAGGAGTCTTGCTCGATAAAGGTTAGAGTTAGAGTGAAACTTTTTCAAACTAGTGTCTTGTTAATGACGGTCCTTGTGTCTGGAACCGTTTTTTCTGGGAGCAAGTGTCTCGTCACTTGTGATCTGGTCGTTTTTTGGGGAGCCGTGCCCCATCACAGGGTCTGGATCGATAAGACTAGAATTAAGCGAGTCTTGGTCGAGCTAGATGCTCGTTTATGACAGTCCCGGGTCGATAATCGTTTTTCTTGTAGCAAGTGTCTCGTCACTTGTGGTCTGAACGATTTTTGGGGAGCCCATGCCTAGTCACCAAGGGTCTGGATCGATAACGACTAGAGTTAAAGCGAGTCTCAGTCGACTTAGAGACTCGTTTATGACGGTTCCCTGGTCCACAATCGTTTTTTCTTGGAGCTAGTGTCTCGTCACTTGGGGTCTGGTCGCTTTTTGGGGAGCCCGTGCTTCGTTGCTAGGCGTCTGGATCGATAAAAACGAAATACAAAGCGCGTCTTTGTCAAATTAGAGTTAAAAAAAACATACATTTATTTCAACTGCAATTGGGTGTATCCCGGTGGCTGTTAATTACAGAAATAAGATAATAAATGTCATGCAAATAATATAATAATAATAATAATAATAATAATAATAATGCTGAAATAATAACAATAACAGTAATAATAATAATATAAAAACTACTGATTATTAAAACATTAAATTACAAAGAAAAAGTGTTTATATAATAAAGACCGCACTGTGCTATCCTTCACATCACTTCACATCATTCCACATCACTTCACTTCATTATAACACTAAAAACATTTCCTTCATTATTTCTCTACTCTACACTGCACGAAGCCAGACTTCACTGTATAACCTAATATCCTTAGTTAACTACCTCATAAACTTAAAAATGCCTTAAATTTATTTCCTAAACTGTTGAATGCTTGGAGAAAAGGGTTCAAAGGTTTTTGCAGGCAATCTGTTCCAATCCCATATCGTTCTATTTGTGAAAGAGAATTTCTCGACATCCGTTCTCTGCGGTCTAAAATTTATTTTGTGTCTGTGATCCCCTCTACTGGTGTACGTAGGAACAGTTAGCCGCCGTTTAAATTCTTTCCAATCTCAATGACCACTATAAGCTTTATATAAAGCGCAAAGTCTTGCCAATGTTCGCCTGTTTTCGAGTAAATCCCACCCTGCCGTTTTCGTGTTCCTGAAAGTAAATTTAGCTGCTCTACGCTGAATCCTTTCCAAATTCTTACACTGCATAATTTTGTGCGGATCCCAACAAATTGCTCCATATTCCGTTATCGGATGAACATTCGATAAATAAGCAATTTCCTTCGCGTTTACTGTACTCTTTTTTAAGACGCGCATTACAAATTGAAGAGATCTCCTCGCTTTCACTACAACAAAATCTATGTGACTTTTCCACCTTAATTTACTACCGGAATGGATACTTAGGTACTTGGACGAAGAAACTCTCTGAATAATGTCGTTACTTAAACGGTAATTTGTTACGCTGTAATTATGACCTCTACCAAAAGTGATGGATTTGCTTTTAGAGCTATTTTTGGTCATGCCATTATTTTTCGTCCAGTAATATAAGGCATCAAGATGCCACTGCAGGATATTTTCATTGTCTATCGAATTTATAATGCGATATATTATGCAATCGTCTGCAAATAGCCGAACATTTTAAATTAATTGCGCAGATAAATCATTAACGAACGCGAGAAATAGAAGAGGTCCAATTACACTCTCGTGCTGTATTCCTGACGTAACGCTTGCACAGGAAGATAACTCTTGCCCAATTCGGGCTTTCTGTTTCCTATCTCGCAGAAATTCGCTAATCTACGCCACCAGTCTGGGATCGATGCCTGAATTCATTAATTTCTAAACAAGAAGATCGTGTGGAACAACATCGAACGCTTTGGCAAAATCTATAACTACTGCTTCTACTCTCCCGCCCGAGTCAATTTAATCTGCTAGATACTGAAAAAGCGTGACTACCTGACTTTCGCATTCCTAAATCCGTGTTGGCCATGATAGAGCCATTTTTTGATTCCCCAATTTTTGCTTAATGTAACTCGCAACTAGATGCGCCATTAGATTGCAGATCACTGACGTGAGACTTACCGGCCTATAATTATTTAGTATCGTTTTGTCCCCACTTTTAAAGATTGGTACTACAAAAGCTAATTTCCAATCTTCAGGTACTTTTGAATTGTTCATGGACACGTAAAATATTTCAATTAAATACGGTGATATTTCCTCTCCTCCTAGTTTAATTATGTCCGTAGAAATGTCGTCTGGACCACTTGTCTTACCATTTTTCATAGATTTTACTTTATTCCGTAGAACGTTCACTTCAATATGAAACTGATTTGTAACCGAAGGACTTTGAGTTAGTGGATGGTTTGTATTGCTTTTGAAAACCAAACTGAAATACTTATTAAATGCGTTAGCTTTTGCTCGATCGTCTTTCATGTGTGTGTTTCCATGTTCACGAACAACTGGGAAATCCGCTTTGTTTCCTTTTCTTCTACGAACGTTTTTGTAAAATCCTGTCCAGTTATTTCCCTTTTCGTCTAGAATATTCTTTAAATACGCCTCATGAGCAATTTTTCTTTTCTCGCTGTAATTCTTTGCAACAATTTCGAAAAATATTCATATGCTCGGTACTGCGTTTTCTATTTTTAAATGCATTTCACGTTATCCTCTTTATTCGCCTAATTTTTGAATTGTAATATTCTCTATCCGGATTATTTTTTAAAATTTTGCATGGTACGTACTTTTGCAAAGCTTTGCCTATAATATCTTTTTAAGGCTCACCATATTTCATACATACCTCCTTCTGTTTTCAGAAAGCGGTTGTATTGTTCTCTAAGAAAGTCATGAAGTCCCTCTACATTCGCATTGTTGAACTGACACACTTTCGTCCTGTCGTTTCTGTCCTTTCCTTGCAATACTTTCGTCTAAGTCAAGAAGAACCGATTTGTGAATACTTCTTCCCTCAATAACTTCACAAGATATGAAAAGTTCTTTCGGCTTAATTAGGTAAACAAAAATCGCGTCCTGCCGCGTCGCGTTCCTTACTACCTGGGCTAATCCCCTGTCTCAAACTAGTCTGTTTACAAGTGTTTGGACTTTCCCCTCGCTTACGGCTCCCTCCAAGTTTGCGCTATGAATATTTAAGTCTCCTCCGATATCAATTGGATGACCACATTTATTTCCTGTTCTCTGTATGATCTCGTTCAAAATTTCGTAGCCGTCACCCGGAGGCCTATAGCATGCAATAATTTCTAATAAGGTTCCTGAAGTAGTAATTTCTATTCCCATCATGTCAAACTCTGTACTAACCCAATCTTATCTAATATTTATGTCTCCTTTGACGCAAATAACGACAACGCTACCTCGACTATCCCTCCTAAAGATCTTGTAATCAGAATGAAAAATTTCCGGGGATCCGATTTCCTGAGTTAGCCACGACTCAGTCACTATCCCTATGTCGAGATCAGAAGCATCAATTAGATTCCAAAACTCTATTTCTTTATTTATTATACTACGACAGTTCACCTGCAACAACCTAATGAATCCCTTCTTTTCCTGAATGTGTTCTCAGGATTGCGAGTCCCCCGAAGCCGCGGCAGCCGTCGTCTCCGCCACAGCCGTCGTTGTCTCCGCCACAGCCGTCGTTTTCTCCGCCACCGCCATCGACGACGACGACGACGGAGACGACGACGACGCCATAGCCTCTGCCGCCGCCGTCGTCAGGGTCACCATCACCTCCGCTGCTGCCGTCGCCGTCTCCTCCTCCTCCACTACAGTCGACGACGTCGCTGTCACCATCTTCGTCTTCGCCGCGATCTCCCCAAAGCACGACTCCGCCAACATTGATGCCACGGCGTTCCACGCGCGCAGTCACTTGGCTCGCAAGCATGACTGGATTACCCTGTCATGCAGGTGACCCAGCTACCAAGCATCGCGGAAATTTAAATGAAGACCGTCCCGTGTGAGGTCCTCTTGTCCCAGCCTGTGGTTTGGTTCAACGAAAAGACCATCGATCTTTCCGCGGGCTCACCGTAACCCTTTATTTATATGTCCTGAGGATGTGCACATCTCGGCGTTGCATCACACCTGAGAGAACAATTCGCGCGTTTTCGAATTTATTATTTAGAGCACGACTTAATTCTATGCACTGATTGAGTGTCGAAGATGGGTTGCCTCTGCGATACATTTGTGCCCACATGCTCAAGGATGACTTCCACGACTTCGTTTTCTTCCGCTCTTTCCACGACGGATTTCCTTTGAACAACGTTTATCCCTGGAAGAACGAAGCGTCGGCTCCTTTCATCTTGCAAACGCCTCCGCTGGGGCGCAGCATCGAATATCCGAGCACTTCGACCCTGTTCTTGTAAGGCTTCTCATCAATGTTATTTACTTCAGTACTCGGATGCGTTGATTGCTCCCGAGCACATTGCTTCTCCCATTCCTGGATCTTGAAACTCATTTCCCTTATGCACTGCTGTGCCTCGGTCAATTCCGCTTCAAGACTTTGCAGTCTTCTCTCGATTCGGTCACATTTGGGGCACGTGGGTACCTATAACTCAGCAGCACGGCCCGGATTTTTCTCAAGCCCGCCGATGACAAGGAGCGTGACCAGCACTGTTGCGCAAAGCAAAGCCACGCCGTCACCGGACAATACGCGGACTGCTTGCCCTCACGCCACTCGGAAAGCACGCAGGCGCCCTGCCCAGATGACCACCAGCGAGTTATTGTCGAATTAGTCTCGTTTATGTCAGTCGCCGGGTCGAAAATCGTTGTTTCTCGTCTCGTCAGTTGTGGTGTGGTCGTTGTTTGGGGTGCCCGGGCTTCGTTACTAGGGGTCCTAATCGATAAAGACTAGAGATAGAGCGAATCTTTGTCGAGCTAGAGTCTTGTTTATGAGTGTCCCCGGGTAGACAATTGTTTTTTCTGGGAGCAAGTGTCTCGTCACTAGTGGTCTCGACGTTTTTTGGGAGCCCCGGTCTCGTAACTAGGGGTCTCAATCGATAAAGACTAGAGCTCAACGAGCTTTGTGAGCTAGTGTCTCGTTTATGACGGTCCCCGTGCCGAAAATCGTTTTTTCTAGAAGCAAGTGTCTCGTCATTGGAGGTCTGGCCGTTTTTTGGGGTGCCAAATCGTCGTCACTAGGAGTCTGGATCGAAAAATATTAGATTTAAAGCGAGTCTTTGTCGTGCTAGAGTCTCGTTTATGACCGTCCTTGAGTCGACAATGGTTTTTTCTGGGAGTAAGAGTCACGCACATGTAGTTTGGTCGTTTTTTGGGGAAGACGTGCCTTGTTCGCGTAGGCTTCCGCGGCTCGAGTCGATGACTTCTTCTTCGCTGTCCGGGTGACGCCGCGTAGTGGGCTGAGAGGCCGCGTAGTGGGCTGGCCTCTCAGCCCACTACGCGGCGTCACCCGGTCAGCGAAGAAGTCGAAGACGTGCCTTGTCACTAGGAGTCTGGATTGATAAATTCTAGAGTTAAAGCAAGTCTTTGTCAAGCTAGTGTCTCGCTTATGTTGGTCCCCGTGTCGACAATCGTTTTTTCTGGGAGCAAATGTTTTGTCACATGGGTCTGGTCGTTTTTTGGAGAGCCCCTGCTTCGTTAAAAAGTTCGTCTGGATCGATAAAGTGTTGATATTAAGCGAGTCTTTATCGAATTTCTGGGAGCAAGTGTCTCGTCACTTGAGGTCTAGTCGTTATTTGGGGAGCCTGTACTTCGTCACTAGGGGGCTGGATCGAAAAAGTATAAAGTTAATGCGAGTCTTTGTCGAGCTAGATTCTCATTTATGACGGCCCCCGTGTTGAAAATAGTTTTTCTTGGGGACAAGAGCCTCGTAACCTGTCTAGTCGTTTTTGGGGCCCCGTGCGTCGAGACTAGGGGTCTCGATGGATGAAGTCTAGAGATAAAGCCAATCTTTTCGAGATAGAATCTCGTTTATGACTGTCCCCGGGACGACAATTGATTGTTCGGGGTCTGTTTCTCGTCACTTGTGGTGTAAACGTATTTTGGCGAGCACCTGCCAAGTCACTAGGGGTCTACATCAATATAGACTAGAGTTAGAGCGAGTCTTTGTCGAGCTAGAGTCTCGTTTAGGACGGTCCCCTTTAGTCGACAATCGGTTTTTCTGGGAGCAATTGTCTCGTTACTTGGGATCTTGTCGTTATTTAAGGAGCCCGTGCCTCGTCACTAGGGATCTGGATCAATAACGAGTAGAGTTAAAGCGATTCAAATAGAATTAGAATTTTGTATAACTGTCCCTCGGTCGACAATCGTTTTTTCTGGCAGCAAGTGTCTCGTCACTTGGGGTCTGATCGGTAATAGGGCATCCCCTGCTTTATCACTTGTGTCTGAATCGATAAAGTGTAGAGTTAAAGCGAGTCGTTTTTGAGCTAGAGTCTCGTTTATGACGGTCCCTATGTCGACAATTTATTTTTTTATTTATTTTACGTCAAAAAAAACAGTTAAAAACTGCGTATGACGTGCTATGGGGAAAAGTGAATTGTGTGCACATTTTCAAAATTCTGTGATCCCTACACTAAGTCATATACTACTTAAATTTTGAATTTTTGAAAGGGAGAAAAAAACCCAAAAAACTCCCATGTAATAAAATCTATTTTCAAGGATAAACAAGCAATAAATTTTGAATTTTGAAAGGGAGAAAAAACAAAAACTCCCATGTAATAAAATCTATTTTCAAAGATAAATAAGCAATAAATTTTGAATTTTGAAAGGGAGAAAAAAAACAACAAAAACTCCCATGTAATAAAATCTATATTCAAAGATAAATAAGCAATAAATTTTGGCTCTTATTACTTCCTGCCGCGACTACATGGAAACGATAATTTGAATAATTGTATTTTCCACTGCATTCTAGAAGACGTGCACAGAAAATGAAGTTACATTTATGTCCAGAAGCAAAACAAGGGGCCATCTCAGCATTTGCTCCATGGATCAGGGAAACTGGACGAAAACCTGATCGAGATGGGGTCATTGACCCGAAGCTGTAGTACAATAGTTGTTACAGGTTGTTTATACTCATTTATACAGTCCAAATGGCAAATAATGCATTATGTATCATTGTTAAAATTAAATGTTACTTTTCTTGTGATGCTCAGTATAGTCTCTAATTGTATAGAAACAGTTATGCAGCAGAAACGATTTCACATGGGATTTAAACTTTTCTATTGAATTTAATCGTTTAATGTCATCTGGCAAAATGTTGTAAAGTACAATCGTTTTTTCTGAGAGCAAGTGTCTCGTCACTAGTGGTCTCTGCGTTTTCATAATGTCATAATAGTGTCTGCAAGGTAACTAATACTATAAATTTTAAATAATGGCCGGTTTCTTGTCGAAAAAGATAATTAGTGGAGTATATGTGATAGGGGCTGAAATTTTAATTGAAGGTATATTTTTGAAAAACACTGCAAAATTTAAGAGTAACACAATGGATTTTTTTTGTTGTCACGGCTCAGTTGCTTAACGTTAAGTAGTTAAAAAAGTGCAGTGTTCGATTTGAAAATATAAACTTTGAAGGAACGCAAATTCGAAACAAAATTGAAACTCTTAAAAATGAAAAGTTTCATTAATTTTTTATATTTGTTAAAAGTATTTTTTATTATCATTAAAAATAGTATATGTTTTAGGTCCCGACTTTGAATTCTACTTTTATATGCTACTCGGTAACTCGTTGCTAGTCGTTTGCTATGTTTGCCTCCTGTATTTTACTCGTTTGCTCCTTACAGGATTGTAACGGGCTGTAATAATAATAATAATAATAATAATAATAATAATAATAATAATAATAATAATAATAAAGGATAATGGTAGCTTAGAAGCTAAAAGAGAAAATCAAACATGGGCTCAACGAATTAGACTGACAAACGTGAGAGAGATTTCCGTGTACAGAATCGGTTGTTTGAATCAGGTGTGATGAGATTTTATGGCAATCTGACTCAAAACCCGAATGGCAATGCTGGCCCTCCTTCAGAAGTTGACATCAAAACATTTGGGCACGAATTTAGAAAGAAAGCAGATCCTACAACAAAGACCTATCTTTGTTCCACTCTGAAGTTAAGGCTAGTGATGGACTCGTGGAAACAATGGAACAAGTTTGAACTGGCCGGTATGTACTCAGAAAGATGAGTGTGCAGTATTGAGGTTGGTTTCGTACAATCCGGTCTGCTCCCGTTCGGTAGTTCAGTTCAGTGACAGGGAATTTTAGCGGTAAGGACTACTACTATCTGCCAATAAATTGTAGCTTCACTTTGCACAAACAGTTTACTTCTTAGTCACTTATCATCTTCATAATGCATTGTGTAACCTACTCCCGGTGTGGATCGGGTTTTGCATGTTCAATAAAAAACACAGAAATGAGCTTAAAATAAACATCTAATTAACTTAAGGTGATGATGATGATGAGAGCATGCAAAATGATTCTTGCGTACGTTTCACAAAATTTAGTAATTTTACTGCGGTTTCTTATTTTAATTAGAATATTTAACAAGCAAACGAATACAATAAACCGCTGCAATAACATGCAAGACTATCGACATTCACGCTCCCAGCTTCGTTTATTAGAGTCCTTCTACACCTCGTCGGGAAAATAAGCTGAGCGTCACCCGATAACAAGTCATTTATAACTTATCTTATGGTGACTTCGTCTTCACGGCGGGATGCTGGTGTGGCCGGCAGCACAGCGGCGGTGACGGGCGGACCCCATTCTTCAGCCAGGCGGATCGACGGACGACTGCGCGCTCCCGTCGGTCCTGCTGTGGTGTCGGCGTCTCAGGCGTACACTTGATAACTGCCGGTTGTTTCCCGCACAAGTTCATTGCCAAAGTGATAATAATTGCCTCCTTAATGCATTAGTGGTACCACTTTTTGGCTCGGTGGTCCCACGTTCAAGGCACAAGTCAGAAATGCTAACTTATTCAAGCTCGTATACGTAAAGTGCCTCGAGATGCGTGTCCGAAATCGGAACGGCAATGTTGATGTTGCAAGTTGAAATATTAAAATTTTAGTCGTTTTGAAGTGTTACACTGGAGTAACAATTTCGAAGTTGTAAATGGAAAGATGCAAATGTGAGTTTCTTGAAGAGTTACCCTAAAGTAACAATTTCGAAGTTGCAAGTCGAAAGTTACGAATCGTAGATTGTTTCGGGGCCTCGCGCGCGTCCAGACGAAGGCGTCGATCTCCCATCTCTGATCGGAATGCTTCACCGTTATTCGTTTAGCATCAGCCATCGGGAGCGGTGGCGGGCTGACACTCGAGCCAATGGCTCGCGGGCTCATGTGATACAAAGAAGAAATCTCCGATGCATTTTTGGCGTGAAAGTTCCCTGCGGTATGAGTACGCTGCGGTGAGAGGAACTGCTGGGAACACTGCAGTGCAGCTGACCTCCATCTTTTTAAAATTATTTACTGGCCATGTAACTTTTGGCCGACGCGCATGTGCGCATAACGAATCGCTGGGACCAGCACTGTTTTGAAAGGGTCGATCGGTCGCTCCTTTGCACGTGTGTCCATGATGAATCGCGTAACGTTTCAGGGCATCACGCCTCGCACAAATGTAAAGAGCGGCGCACCGTTACTCCGTGTTTGTCCCCTATGCATGATACGTCTTTTGAACGCTGACGCTGGGCGGGGTGGGTATGTCTTAAGTGAAATAAATCTTTTGCCTCTTTAAAAGTATTTCGTGGGCTGTGCGACGTGACACGCGCTCGTCGCCTCGGGCATGAGTTACAACAGATCTCTGCGGAGGCGACGGCGGCAGACGGTGGCAGACAGCGGTCGGCCGGCTCTCGGTCGGTTGCCTGAGAGGCAGCGGTCGGCGGACTGTCTCTGGGGGCGGGGGCGGACGGGGGGCTTTGACCCAGCCGGGTCGCGCGGGTATTGAAGAAATATTTCTCTTAATTAATCGCGGGGGGTCCCATGCTCGTTCACGGAGGGTGTGACGTTCCAATTGACATAGATTTATACACGGTAAACAGTTTATAACAAACATTGATAATTAAAATACGTTGCAGTTTACACAATTATCAGACGAGTCACACTACTCGTTCATAGACCATATTTTACTTAAAATTGAAACACACAATTAATAAAACTGATTTTGCGATCAGCAATATCTATTTGCTCTACACGAGACTTGAAACACTTGCTCTATACGAGACTGCAAACATTTTTACGTGGAAGAACTTTACTCGGAGTCGAGGATGCTAGGCGCGTACGTGCAGCCTGCATCAGATCGACTGACAATTTTTTAACACAGCGACGGTAACGTCGAAAGATGTTGGTGCGCACGACGCATGAGAGTGGGGTTAAGCCATAGCCAATCAGCAATGAATATTTGAACTTATTTTGGGGCCTTCTAGAACAAAGATTCGTTGATGTCAATTATAAGCTGTTGTCTTTGGCGTGTTCCAACACGCATTTCTTAGAATCTGCGCCTGTCGACACGTGCGCTCAGAGCGAGGGGCGCCCACGCGCGCACAGCCGGATGCACGTCCTGCTCCGAACAAACGGATTGTCTTGTGAAGTATACGAAATAGATTTACATATGATTTCTGCCTTTGCGAAGTATATTAAATTATATATATATATCTATATCTATCTATCTATCTATCTATCTATCTATATATATATATATATATATATATATATATATATATATATTCCCTGCTTTGATGTGGACCCGTACATACACCCCCATACACCCCCATACACCCCCTGGGGGAACCGCAAGTTTGCCACCAAGACATGAGCGGGCACACAGCAGAAGGCTAAAAATACACTAGGCATATGAGCTAGTATGTGCAACATAAGATACATGAGGATGGGGATAAGAGTAATGTAGGAGTAACTATATTAGGCAAAATATTTTATTTATACATAAAACTGCTTTGCCGTGGGCCCGAACAAAGTTCACGAGTTTTCTCTTAAGGGGATCTCTTCCAAACAATTAAGAATAGGGGAATCTGTTATGTACAAGGAATCCGGGTCGGAAACAACTGTTCTTTACAATCAGTTTATTGCAAAGTAAATCCACAATCCAAAATCCATTCCAAAATACGAAGCCGTGTCAATCAAGTTCCAGGAGATGTACCGTTCACAAAGCAAAAAATACAGTTCCACCAGAAAGCCACCAGGAGACAGAAACTACACGTCGTCACCAGAACTTATACTCACTAACTAGACTAACTAACACTTCACCAAGAAAGGCACTGTCCGCTCTCCCGGCCCGGGGCCCTTATGTATGCCCCGAGGCTCCGAGGCGTGTCGCTTCGCTTCCCGCCTCCGTGGCGGGGAAGGAGGGGAGGTGCCCCCTCCGGTGGTCGCTCTCTTGTCGCGGTCCAGTGCGCCGGACAGGCGCCGTCGCTCGCCCTGTCTGTGGTGGTGCCTTCCGTCCCTGCCCATTTTCTCCCATATCGCGCTCCCCGCTCCCTCAGGCCACAGTGGGACGCAACTACGCTGTACGGCACAGTGTGCCCAACTCCGTGGGCACAATGCTGTAGTACACAGCACCCTCCTCTCCTATTGCGCCCAGTAAAGGCTCTACCAGTTGCGCAACCTGCTGCTGCTACGTCTCCGATCCGGTTGCCCTGAAGGTGCCACTTGCTCTTCTTGCAGGAACTCTTGCCGTTGCATCTCTTCCTGCGGTCGAATTGGGGAGATGTCTGCCGGCCTTTGTTGGTATGAAGTGAATCTTGACCGAGGTCTGCCTTGCCGCTTCTTACGACTTCCAGAAGCATTGAGTTCCAGCTGATGTGTTGGGACCTCCCGAGCCCGCAACCTGCTGCTACGCCTCCTCGGAGGCGCTCCAATATGTAGAGGCTCCTCTGGCTGCTCTTGCAGGCGATCTGGTTCGTGGTCCATCAGCTGACCTCCCGGCTGCTCCAGCTCAATTTCCATCTGCTGTTCTGCTTGCTGAAATTCCTGCTTCCCCAGCGGATGCTCCGGCTGCTCTGGCGCCTCCTGTTGGCGGTCCAGCTCGAAGACCACCTGCTGTGACGGCAGGTCGGGCTGCTGGCCAGGTGTCTCTCCTCCGCCTCCCAGCGGACACTCCGATTGCTGTTGTGCCCGCTGCCGGTGGTCCGATTCATAAATCCATTGTCGTCCGGGCAGGTCATATTGCTCCCATGGCGTACTTCGTCCTTCTCACTGCAAATAAGAATCATCAGGACTGTTCTTTGCGAGGCTTCCTCTGTTTCTCTTTCCCCAACCTTGTTCAACTCCTCAACAAAGAAGTAAAGTTGCCCCAACTGTTCCTGATGCCTTCTGACTAATCCGTGTTCAGTTCGGACCTTGTAGACCTAGCCCCCTGCACCTCTACCACCTTCCCGGGCACCCACTTGGGCGAATCTTTGTACACTCTCAACATTGCTCTTGCTCCTACTTTAAAGCTTGCTTGTTTTTTTTACGCGTGGCACTCTTGAAAGAAAAAATAGTGACAACAGAGTCCGGGGTTGCCTTCCATGCAACTTTTGAGCAGGGCTGCGCCCGTCTCTGCCTGGTAGGACCCTATAGGATGAATGTAAGTCCAAAACCGACTCTTGCTGATCGCCACTCTCGAATCGGGAATTATTCATAGTAGATTTAAACGTTTGCACAAAACGTTCCTCCTCCCCATTGGGCCGAGGGTGGAAAGGTGGGGATAATACGTGGTCAATTCCATTTCTTTTACAAAATTTCTGAAATATTTTTCCTGTAAATTGTGGCCCATTATCCGACACCAGCATACTCGGGTTTCCCTCAATTGCCAGTATAAACTGAAGTACCCTGACCGTTGATTCCGCCGTACATTTGTTCACGCGGAGCACATATGGATATTCCGAGTCTGCGTCCACCACCCCTAACCACATTCCCCCTTGAAATGGGTCTGTAAAGTCTACATGTATTCTATCCCATCGCCCCTGAGGCTCCGGCTATGATTTAAAACTGCTCTTCGGGTTCCTTTAAAACGATTGCCATGGTTGACAGGGTCTAATTTTATTCTCTATATCTTTATCCATCCCTGGCCAATAGCAATATTTTTTGCCAGTTGCTTGGTAAGAACTATTCCCCAGTGCCCTCTGTGGAGTATTTCCAACACCTGCTGCCGTAAGGTGCGCGATATTACCATTCTGAGCTGGTCCCGCACTTCTAACAACATGACCCCCACTCTTGTCTTTAAATTATCCCTTAGTTTCCAAAACACATTCTCCTGCAGGTTGTCGCATTGTCCCCTGATACCTGACTTGATGAAATCCCATATCTTTACTAGCTAGAAAAGAGTCCGTTTTCGCTGCAATCTTCCTTTGGTCCATCGGGAATACTACCAGAGACCTACTAAAGCAGGTACAATAACTCCGGTTACTCTTAAGTTCAAAGAAGGCCTAAGACTAACTTAAGTTCAAAGAAGGCCCCAGGATTTGATTTTATCACTGGACAAATATTGAAGAGTTGCCACAAAAAGGGATAGCCATGCTGACATGCCTATATAATGCAGCTTTTAGACTGAGATATTTTCCTGCAAGCTGGAAAATGACTGAAATTACATTGATACCCAAGAGAGGCAAACCACCCCACAAAGTAGAATCATATAGCCCGATTCGCTTTTATCAGAAATTTCAAAATTATGTGAAAACCTCCTCCTTAAAAGATTAAAACCAATTACACAAAATGTTAATTTGATTCCTCACCATCAGTTTGGCATTAGACGAAGACACTCGACAGAGTGCTACAGAGGGGCTCAGAATTACAGATGTAATTGAGAGGACCTTAGAGGGAACACAAATCTGTTCTATTATTCTTGGTTTCTCCCAAAGCCTTCGACAAGTTCTGGCATGAAAGATTACTGCATAAATTAAATTAAATGCTACCCAAACAATATGCTAAAATTCTCACATCATATATATCTGAGAGAATATTCAGAACAAGGCAAGAAGGTGCTTACTCTGACCTGAAGTATATCCAAGCAGGTGTGACAGGGTAGTGTTCTTGGGCCTGTATTGTACTTTCTATACAACATTGAAATGAAAAATAAAGAAAAATGAAGAAAAATCAGTTCACGTAAATTTTACCTATAGAAAATCAAACAATCCACCACCATTAAATATAAACGGTAAGATAATTCCATATGAAAATAAAGTTGAATACTAGGGTATGACATTGGACACTAAACTGAAATGGAAAGAACACGTCAAGAAAAAAGGAAGAACTCTATATAAAATTTCGTCAATATAAATGGCTAATAGAAAGATATTCCAGCTTATCCTTATATAATAAAACACTAATATATAATCAGATACTTAAACCCGTATGGCTATATAAAATTCAGCCAAGGGGATGTGTGAAAGATAGTATGATCAAAATAATACAAACTTACTAAAACATAGTTCTGCGAGAAATGGTGAATGCACCATGATATGCAAGAAATGCGGATATCCGCAGGGATCTTGAAATACCAACAATTAAAGAAGAAATTAAAAGGTTCGCCAAGAAGCTTGAAGAATGGCTTCGCCTGCATGAAAATGCAGAAATTCTTCAACTGCTGGAAAACCAACATCTGTTCCAAAGGTTGAAGAGGACCAAACCATTTGAACTTGTTTAGTGTTGTCATCATAGCAGAACATTGTACAAGTGATAATGCCAATTTAAACAACCGGACAAACTAAAAGGTGTCATTGGATCGAATTTAATTGGTATGTACATTAGAATTAAGATATATCAAAGAAACGTTGATTGATCTTTCCAGACCAGTTTTGACATATAAACACAAAGGTGTTAATAGCTAAAAAATAAAATAAAAATACAAAATTGTAAAATATCTAAAGAATTTCGGAAGAAAAAAAAGGAAATCTCGCGTGAGAATCCTGTCTAAAATAAAGAATAATATTTCTTCTAATAGTAAATAGTTCAAAGAAAAGTTCTTTTTTGCATTGGATCTCATATCATTTGAATTTTATACCAACGATTTTTCTCCAGAATTAAAAAATGTCGTTTTTTTTCAAACGTGTATTCCCAAAATACGAAATCTTCAATTTTTCAATTTGTTGGCCCGAAGTAATATGAAAACTCTAAATTTTTAGGCAGGGAAAGAATTGACGCGTGAAACTCGAAATTTCAAAAGTTACGGATGTTCAAAATCGAATTTGTTCTTCAAAGAATCAATTTTTAATTAGTGTGAGCAGATAATAGTTTATAGGTTCTCCTTAAAAGTTATATGAACACGTTAGGTATACGAAAAGTAATACAAAATTAAATGAAACTAACTGATCTATATTATCGATAATATATATTGACGTTTTAACGAATCTTACGCATGTGTTTAATGGAAACACGCATTCTTGAATGCGGGTTTGTATGCATGACAGACGTAAACAAAATTCACCCGGAAGGCTGGGCGGCATAAAGCAGGCATGTCAAGGTCGCGGGATACTCCCACTTACGGAACTAATAGGCACAGCTGTTGATGCCCCCGGTACACGAAATAAGCGATCAATGAATCGTTCATTCACTCGTCATGATTATCCTTCTGTCCTTCATGCATGTCCTTCATCTGCACAGAAAAAAAGAGAGATAGCATTCTTAATCAATTCAAATGGTGGATGAACCAAGCTCTCATGAGATTCCCCCTCGCGTCATTCCACCACTGCTTCGTGATCATTCCCTTCGTCGTCATGATTGTATTTACTTATTCAATTGCAGTTGATGGGATCCTAAACCATAAATAAATAAATAATAATTAAATACTAATAATCATTTATTGATTTCATGGAAAGAACAGTCGGAAGGTAGAGAAAAAATAGTGAGTTGGTTAAATTATTCAATGTATTATATTAGTTGTTCGGAGATATTTTGTAATATTGTATTCTCTTTAATCATATTGATTAATGTTTTAATTAGTACGTTTAATTATAACAGTTGTTATATTAGCCTTTATTTGGAACTAACTAAATATGTAGAGAATATTTTCAGTATCAGAAAGGAAAATAATATTTGTTTTACAAGTAGCGACACTAATTACATTTATATGTTAATTCTTAAATCTTGGAATCATGAAAGTCTGGGCATATCTCTACCAAGTAACGTAACGTTCTTCCTTTTCCTTTGATCAGCATTTCTATCTTTTTTTCGTTCAGTTCCCTTTACACCATTGTGCAAATTCGAAAATGGTCACTCGCTCTGCAAGACATTCAGTATACCGTCCCCTCCTTCTCACATTTTATACTGTTTTCACGAAAAACATGTATATAAATTAAGGTTTGAAAGAACCGCGAGGAATATTGATAACCAAATCCGTCTATGATAGTAAAGACGACTGGTGCTGAATCGTTCATTAACACGTCGCAGTATTTACTCATTTTCCGTTGGAGCGTTCTAGTTCATTACCTGAACCGGTTCGGCAACAGACGTTACATTCTTTATTCCAGAGATATGCTCTTTGCTTTATTCCAAGATATTGTGTCGAGAAGATCACATCAATCCCTACCGTTCTCGAAAAGATTCTCCTTGGTGCACGTATTTTAGTGAAAAGTTTCGGGTTGTTGGGTTGTTTTTGGCAAATGTTTATGTGTCAAAATGAGTATTTCTTGGGAAAACGTCATTTTGTCATGGGTAAGTAATTCGTATCGGTTCATGTAATTGCAGGTGTTGGGAAAAGAACAAGATACGCCATACTAGCTGCAAGAAGTTGTCCATTATTCGTTAAGATTAATGTCTCCCAAATTGAGTCTGAGGCTTATATTGCTACTGTGTCTTGTTCACGTATTTTAAGGAATTAACGGAGTAACAAGAGGAGTCACACTTGAAAATCTCAAAATCAACACTCAAAATCGAGAAATCGACATTTCCTTTTAACGTGAGACAAATTGTGACTGATGTGGCCTATTTTATTGCTTCCCCAAGTCCTTTAAATGTTGGTATTCTACTTAGACTGTGGAGAATTTTCACTACTAAACGTACCCGTATGTAGATTTATATGTATCTTCTGGCAAAATACTACCGTACTGTTAAAGGTGTTTTCTTTATGTGCTATTTTCCTTATTTAATTTTTCATATCACTGGCCTTCACTTTTAATTCAAGAGTGTCAAAAATGCAAGTAGAAAGGAACCAATAAATCGTAATAACATTTTTGTTTTCAGGTGAATGTATTGTGCTGTTTGTTCTGATCACATCAATACATCAGACGATTTGTCTGATGGGAAATTACTTGAGCGTTTCCTGTACGTATTTTTTCTCATATACCGGAAACGTTTGATAAATTACATCTTAGAGAAGCGTTTTATGGATAATAGGGATTATTGCTAAATTGTGCATCACGTGTGACAATTACAGGGAGATTTTTCTCTCCAGAAATATTTCATGATGAGCTATTGTTTCATGATAATTCCTTCAAAGAAAAGAATATATTAAAGGTATTAAGAATGTATTATGCATTTCTATTTAATGTTTGGAAACTTTGTTTGGGTGCAGCTAAAAGATCACTTTTCATAATTCATCTTGTATGAAATTAAATTAGACATGATGAACTTTAAAATTAGCTTAGTGGACAGCTTTTATGAAGGAATGCTCTCTGTATATTTACCAACCTTACAAAATTTAAACAGATAAATATTGAGTACATTTATTAAAACAGTTTTGTTTCTCAAAATTGTTTGTAAATTATTTTGTTATACACTAATATTGTGTTTATTTCATAATATTTAGAACAATTGTCTCATCATCTAAATATTAAAAATCGTACAAACTGTTGCTTTTTTTATTCAATTTCTGTCTTGACAGTGCTGTTCTTCTCTTTTAGGCCATCGTGTTCGCAAAATGCTCAGGATAATTATCATCAGAAAACAATTAAATTTGTCCAGAGTAGTATCAATTTTATAATTAAAGTTGCTTAAGTATTTCAATCCTTCAATGTGCCTTAACAAATGTTGCAAAATTGTACAGTTCAGTTTCAAAAGCTATTAGAATTTAATGCAAAATTTAATAAAACTGAATTATTTAAAATATTTTCTTGAACAATCCAAACATTTCATGAAAAGTGGGATAAAAAATTGTTTCCATTTTCTGCATAGTATAACAAGTTTTCATTAACTTACTTCTATTCTCTATTTTAACAGGACCAATATCCTCGCTTCGGACGCATATTCCATCACAATTACAAAATGAAGATATATTGATAATATATTCCTTGCTAATTCATTATTATAGTTTCATTGACGATCCATCAATGCGAAATAAAATGTGCTCACTCAGCAACTCTTCTCAAATAAAAATCAAACGATTTTTGGAATTTCTTTTGAACAAGGATATTACAGAAGATTCGGTTAAAATGGCGATAAATCGTGTTGTGGTATGTACATTGATTGCTTACATTTTAGTTACGTAGTAATGATGAAAATGAGTGATATCTATTTATAACTATAAAAATAATGCATTAAAAAATTAAAAGTATAAATTAAGTAGCTTGAAAAACATTAAAAATTTTATGATTGCTTCGTCAACAGAATGAGACACGTATCTTTAGCACATCTAATTTTCGAAGGTCTAAGATCGTGTAATGCACTTTTTTCGGAAGTGCATGAGAATGGAGGAAATATTTACATGTATTCGGCGGCGTACCTAAGACGAAGGGAGGACGGCCATGCACCTTGCCGCCCTCTCAGAATCCAATTCAAAAATACAGTTTTTACTTATTTTTTTACTTTCTGGTACTTCTTTTCCTACACTAAAAAGAAGAGAAGATATTGTAATCGTGCACCGAAAACAACGAATATTAGACAGAAAAAGTTATCGCGGGGTACTGGTAATAAAAACGGGGATCAATCTTGAATTATCTTTGCAGAACGATCAGTAGTACGCTCTGAAGGAGGCAGCAACATGTTGGCCGAAACGTCAGCCACTAATACAGAAACGCGGCTCATCCCGGACAGCCTAGATTATACTAATTTCGGCCGCAGAAGCCTACGCAATCATATCGAGGATACATTTCGTTTCTTTATATGTAAAAAAACTCCTTTAACGCTTTGTGTAGTCATAATACTTGGTTTGTGGATCCTTGATACCCATGAATAAATTGATGGCAAAACGTTCGTCTGTCCGCGGTCAACAGACAAGCAATTAACGGACGGTCGGATAAGCAGAGGCACGGGCAAGCAGAGGGACAGACAGACGTTTTTCAAGGAATCCCGATTTCGGTATCAATGACCCACAAAACGGTTTCTGGTTAGATCACGTGTTAGAGGAAGTAATTTACTAAATATAGCAAAAGGAATTATCTACTTTTTCGTTCATTATCTACTTTTCATGATTTTTTAAAAATTGCAAACTTTCAGATTTTTCTTCCTAAAACTAAAATATTGAAGAGATTTTTCTTGACTAAATTGTTATTTATAGACAGTACTTCAATTACGGTCAGCTACAGAATTTTAAAAATAGTAGTTTTCGCGTTATACTGCGTGAAATGTATAGTAAATATAAAAAGTTTTAACTGAAAACGGGCGAAAATATTCACGAAAATATTGTAAATGGCTTATCTGGAACAAGTAGCTCGCTCGCCCGCCCGCCCGCGCTCGCTCGCTCGCCCGCCCGCGCTCGCCCGCCCGCGCTCGCCCGCCCGCCCGCGCTCGCCCGCCCGCCCGCGCTTCCGCCCGCGCTCGCCCGCGCTCGCCTCGCGCGCCCTGCGCTCGCCCGCGCCTCAACAATATATTTAATAGTACACTTTGGAGCAATATTTACCTTCTGTAAAAACTGAATATGAATATAGGATTTCAACTGTTTGACTGCTGTTTTTATGATGTAAGAATGTAATAGAATAGAGAAGATATGAAGATAAGAAGCTTTATAAAAATTTTGTTTGCATTTTTCTCCCTCAAATTGCAAATTTTATTGATATATTAATTACAGAGTATATAAAACTGAGACTGATTGAGCCCAGTAGAGATTTATCACCTAATTGTGAAATGTATTACAAATTTACTAATGAAATTTGATAAATGTTCAAAATTCTTATGTACAAAACAATTTTATATTGCATTAGATATTTTGTGAAATAGTAATTGGCACAGTTAATGGTATAGTCTTTTTAACCACACACACACACATGCACATCCACACAACACACACACACACACACAACAAATGCACACACACCACACACACTCACACCACACACACAACGCACACACACACACATACATACAACACACATAATCTATGCATGTTATGTCATTTTCAAAATATTTTTTTTAATCAATATGAAGAAAAGTGAACTATCACCAGACTTGTTATTTTATTTCCTATGAAATTATAAAAATATACGCTATAACTAAAGACACTCTAGAAAAAAACATTAAACACTGGTTATAAATCTACTTCATCTTTCACAATTTGTTATTTGAATGAAACAAAGAACTATTACAATTCCTCTGTAATTTAAAACTTTAACTTCCATCTCAAATTTTCAACTCTAATAGACAGCTATGGGATCAGTTTTTGATATATTAAATACAACTAATAAGAATAATCGAAATTTATCTGCAACAAGGTAAAGAATGAAAATATACCACCTCCTTTAAAATATCACCAAAAGGGAATGAATGTAAGTTTAAAAGCTTTGTAGGTAATTTACCTGAAATTTTCTATTGTCATTGTTGTACACAGATAAACTGAGAGGGTATAATAAACAAATAGGTGATTTATTAAAAATATATTAAATATTATTATTTCAGAATCCAAAATGATGTAAAAGTGATAAAATAGTGGTACATACCCTGAAGGAAATACTGCTGTTTTTCTTCATGTTAGTTCATAACCTAGCATTAACCATGTATTTTTCATATTTTGATGATCAATGAAAAATGCAAACGGGGTGTCTAGAATATACTTACCATTTGGCAGTAAACTGTACAACCACAAGCTGGTCTTCTGCATCCCAGAGCTCTTTGGCAAACTGCTCTTCATTCAGCACCTGTATCACTCTAATGCCGTCGGATCTTTCTGGGCTTTCCTCGCTCTGCTTCACCTTTTTATTCTTTTTAGTAATTCTCTTGCTCGGTACACGGAAAGGAAATTTTGACCTGGTACTCATGTTGAATTTTGATGAGACTTCACTCCTTACCAAGATTTTGATTTGTTTATTTCCTTGAATAGTTCCCATGGATTATTTCATTTGATTATGGCGGGGCTAGTGTAATGATAACAATGAATGAGAGAATCGATAAATCGAATTAGTAGCGTTTGTGCACGCCATAGCGGACAGCACTATCGATCTTCTGCACATATGCAGGTACCCTCAAGTGATGCGAAACTTGAACTGCGAACGCGCAGAAGATTGCTAGTGCTTTAACATTCGAGTGTGCGCGAACTCCATATTGTGATCCTAATCCACAGTTACGTGTGCATTTGTGACACACAACGTGTTGTCATTAAGTGAATACCCAAACCCTGCATGCAATACATTACATAGCGTCAGGAGTGAGTGGATTTGGCTGATTGAACGAAGGAAAAATCGGCAAAACAAGAACTGGCCAACATAGAACAAAATGTTCAAAATCCGAGGTTAGCTCATCGAACACCGGCAACCAAATCCGCTGGTATTTGGTAAAAATATGGCACAGGAATGGTAAACGTGGAAAATGTCGTACGACAGGTACTCAAAAGCAATGCAGTTCGATAAAGAACCGCCCGAAGTCCAAGTCGCCACATGTATGACAACAATAGATTATAATGGAAAAATTCAACAATTACTTTGTGCCAAAAGTAAATGAAACATACGTTTTTCATAAAATGGTGCAAGAAACAGACGATAACGTTGAACAGTTTTTGATTCGAATAAAGACTCAAGCAAGAAAATGCAATTTCGGTGGACTAGAAAAAGGAATACTTAAAGACAAAATTGTCAGTAGGCTAAATGGTGATAGATTACGTGAAAGGTTACTAGGCACTATAGACGTATGCCTAAGATAGAGAGGTAGAAATGTGTCATGCAATTGAGTTGGTACACTAACAAGCCCGTGGCATGAGTAAAAACAACGAATTGCAATTGCCAGTCGCCGCGGTGAAGAAAAAGAAACAATCAGCAAAGAAAAATGGTGACCTGTCGGCCCGGTGGCAGAGATCGCTAAGGCAGTAGTGTCGTAGTGATCTCGGACCGAAGGGTCGCGGGTTCGAGTCCCGCTTCGGGCATGGTTGTATTTGTGTTCGTCATTTTATTCTTTGTCATTACCATATCGTTTCATCTTCATAGTACCATACCGATAACACACATAGTGGTCGCTAATGATCAATAAAAAAAAAATAGTGACCATTTCGATTGCAAAAGGTGTAGTACGAAACACGGAAAGCGATCTGCCCCAGCATATAAGAAGAAATGTAATGTGGAACGTTGGGACATTCTAAAGTTTGTTGCAGGTCCAAAAGCAAGATTCATGTGGTACACAACTCAAAAGACGAGGAAACAAGCTCTCAATCGTCGAGCAGTAGTGAGTGACACGATGTACATTGGCAGTACCATCAAAAGAAGAAGATTGGACGGTGTTAATAAAGTTGGGGAAAGAAAGCGTTTCATGCTAAGTTAAGACGGAGGCGCTCAATGCAATGTACTTCCGTCGCATATTATTGCATATTGCCGTTGCATATTAACTTGATCTTAATGGCAATGATCTTAAACAAAACAATCCGAAGTGAAAAGCTAGAACGTTCAGTGATGAGTGTTGTCAGTGAACTGAAGTTGAAATGTAAAATGAAGAATAGAAACACGGAGCTAGAATTCTTGACTGTGTTGGAGAAAATTCAACAATACTAGGAAAGATATATGTGAAGAAGAAAAGCTGATAGGGTGCAGAGCGTTAAGATCTGCAATCCAAGATTAGACGAGAAACAGATTTTTAACGGTTTGGGATGTTTTAAATGCTACGAATACGACATCAACAACATTGTAAATCCAGCTAGAACGATTTCATTAGCCATAAAAGAAGCAGTGAAACAGGAGCTCGACAAAATGGTTAAAATGGACATCATGATGAACATGGCCTAATTACTTTCAAGTATCGCAGATATGGAAAACTTTTTTCACCTTTCGAGACGAATTATCACATTGTGTTTATTTATTTATTTTACGTAAAAAAAAAAAACAGTTAAAAACTGCGTATGACGTGCTATGGGAAAAGTGAATTGTGTGTACATTTTCAAAATTCTGTGATCCCTACACTAAGTCATATACTTCCACTAAGTTATTACTTCCTGCCGCGACAACATGGAAACGATAATTTGAATAATTGTATTTCCCACTGAATTCTAGACGTGCAGAAAATGAAGTTACATTTATGTCCAGAAGCAAAACAAGGCCATCTCAGCATTTGCTCAATGGATCAGGAAACTGGACGAAAAACTGATCGAGATGGGGGCATTGACCGGCTGTAGTACAATAGTTGTTACAGGTTATTTATACTCATTTATACAGTCCCAAATGGTAAATAATGCATTATGTATCATTGTTAAAATTAATGTTCCTTTCTTGTGATGCTCAGATAGTCTCTATTTATAGAAACAGTTATGCAGCAGAAACGATTTCATGGGATTTAAACTTTCATTGAATTTAATCGTTTAATGTCATCTGCAAAGTGTTGTAAAATAATGTACATGTATTGATGTGAATTTTTTAATGAGCTGTTGATACTGTCACCTGATGAATATGATTTCTACGTCGAGTGTTATAGTAATAGACTGGCATTTTCTGAAAATATATTCCGCCCTGACAAGTCATTTTACAAAACCACAGATTCGTAAATAAAAGACACGGTAATGGTAGAATTCCCAGATTAATGAAAGCCATGAATCCGTGGGTGGGATTTGGTTATTTCATTGTTTTTGTAATCTAAAAATCTGGGAGCTATAAGATGTATTTCCCCAGAATATTATGCATATCTCAGGCGGAATGAACATTCGCGAAGTATACACAACGAGCAGTATGAGGTGACTGAAATTTGCAGAATTCTGAACGCGTAGCATAATGAACTTATTTTGTGTTCAATTCATTTAAATGGACGTTCCTTTAAGGTTTGACTGAATTGGAGACCTAAAATTTGTTCTAACATCATCAATGGTACCTGTTCATTTCAATGGAGCAGAATTGTTTATTTGAAATGGAAAACTGCATTAAAACCGTTTTTTTGTTTCATTAATTTATTATTTCGGAACCAATTTGAAACATCTGATATTGTACATTTACGGTTCTTTATTGCAAGATTTCGTATCATCCGCAAAGAACCGTTCTTTCTTTTAATCGTCGAGGCATATCGTTTACGTAAAGTAGGAACAAGTAGGGCCTAAAATCGATCCTTGGAACTCCTAATGCAACGGGCAAGGAGTCGGAAAGGGCGTACGTAATGTTCCATCATTCCAGAAGTATTCAACTCTCTGAGATCGTTGTTTAGGTACGATATAACCAATCTAGAGCAATACCACGAATTCCATATGAAGGTAATTTGGAAAGTAAAATGTCATGATCAATGACGTCAAAAGATTTTAGAGATCTAAAATAATCCAATAGGTGCCTCGCTTTGATCCAATGATGAGGCGACATCTTAAGAAAGAAAATATAGCTGTTTCCGTTGATTTTGATTTTCTAAATCCATGTTGGCAATCTGAAATCGTGTTTAGTGAAGGTTTCCATTCGTACGTAAAAGTCTCTAATATTTTGAAAACTGATGAAGAGAAATGGGCCGATAATTTTGAATTTCATTTTGTTGCCTTTTGAAAGCGGCTTAATTTAGCTGTTTCGAAATATCTGGAACGTTCAGTGCATAAGATGCATTAAATATTGGTTAACGGTGTATAATGGCTACACAAGTCTTTAACAAAGAATCAGGAATTCATCAACTGACGAATATTTATTTTTAGTTTACTGATTATTTTGAGAATTTCTAGGAAGAAGTTTCGAAACAAACATTGCTTCTAAATTTTGGGTGAACTGTCTGTTTTGAGTTTTGTGCCTGAAGACCCTAGTGGATCGGCAGCAATTCTCGAAAGTATTGGTTAAAGATTTAGCCTGTGCCGATCGTTCACATTTATATCGTTATATTTTAAAACAACATTCTCTACGGGGTTTCTAGTTGATTTGGTAGTATTTTTTATTATATTGTTTATTATATATTATATTTATTATATTGTGACGGGCTTATTTTTAAGAAGATCGCGTATTTGTTCCAGAAAGCGAAAGATTCAGAGTTCGGGAAGTAATTCACGAAGGCCATTCAGGCATACAAGCAACACATACAAGATCTAGACAATTTGTATTTTGGGAAAGTCTATTTTATTAATTTATTTGAGTAAAAAAAAATTTAAAAATTACCATAACTAGCAAACTCGTACTCTGCATACCTGTGCTTCATCTCATCTACAAACTGAGATAATTGTAAAGGAAAGCTACAACTATATTTTTGTCTCGACAGGAATCCAACCATTCTTCAATATTTTATAAATTAAAAAGAGATATTTAATAATTTAGAATCACTTTGATTTGACTAATTTCTTTTAACAATAATGTTTATTCATCTACTTACAATCATATGATAAGTTCTCATTCATTTCTTGCTGTAATTTATTAATGCAATGATTAGATTTTTTCTCTTTTCTTCTTTTTCTTTAAGGCTGAGGCTGGTCTAAAATGTAGCACCCTGTTGGAGAGGTGAACTACTCCCTTCACGGTTTGCACTTTCAGTTCCTGTGTTAGTGTCATAAGACTTCCCACAGAACTGTACTGGGTCTTGGCACAAGAAGGCTGGTTCATGCGCTGAGTGCATTTCTGCAGTGTGTGTAGTGATAAACCTTTTGGTAAAGGACTGTGCTTGTACTGTGGATCATATTTCATACTAAGGTGAGATGGGGAGAATGGATGATAGGGATAATTACTTGCAGTAATTTCAAATCTATTTTATGTGTATTTAAGTTTTAGTTCTCTGTTGGCTACATCGTATTAAGTGGTATGAGTGTGGCCTTTTGTATATTAAATTTAGTGCTTCATAGTACTAATGTAACTGTTTACTTCATGAAAATTAATTTGTACAAAGAGTGTTAGCTAATCCATACATGCTTCAGCGTTAGTAAAGTTTACAATATATTGTTGTGAATATTTGTACACCTATTGTGTGACTTTAAAATAAAGACTTTATAAACTATACTCCCTTTAAAACAAATTTGAAAATTGCACTCTTGAAAATATGTACAGTACGAAATACAAATATTATTTAAATCAAGAGTAATTAAAAACTAGTATTACTGGCATTGGTTAAACTCAGCATACACCTGAAGAAAGTCAATGAACACATAAATTATGTTCAGAATTAGATCAGTAGACTGGAACAGTTTATTGAAATCTCTGGTGCTTGGACTCAAGTGACTGGGAACATTCCTAATCTTCCCACCAAAATTTACAAATGCCCCCACATTACTCTGCCCCCACATTCAACAGGTTCCCAACATTTTCTGTTCTTTTTCCTCTTCCACATCTTTCCATACAACTGCCTTACCACAGCAACCACTAGATGATAGATATTCATTCACTGCTAGTCTGCTCCCAAAGCCTCAGAAGAAACAGTTCAGAGATAAGACTAATGACACTCTCCCTCATGAAAAATTTTGATTTTAGCAGACAATTATGGTGTGGACCTTATTATGATATGATACTAGTAGAGTGTTGTGCGGTGAGTCGAGAATTATATAAGTTGTGCCTGAGTGAGGTACACACTAGCTTCCGGTGCAGGTCTATAATCTATTGTAATGTGAATACATAATGTCTCAGTTATTTGTGGTTGTTGTTTTTTGTTTATACATTAGATAGATCTATTAATTACAATCATATGTTTATTTATTGCCAAAACATTATTCTATGTAATATTAATTATATTTTTTTTCCTTGTATTGTGGCAACAGACCAAGGAACCAGATATGACCTTACAATCAAAATTACAAAAATCATTTAAACATTAATTACAGGAACCAAATTAAGGTTTAAAAAATAAATTTAAATTTTTAATAATAAACACAGTAATTACAATAATAATTCTATTGAAATATCTTAAAATTACTCTTTACAAACAATAAAAATTATTTATTATTATTATTATTATTATTATTATTATTATTATTATTTTTTTTTCAAATTATTTTGATTAATGTTATTCCACCTACTATTAATAAAATATTACACTTGATTAATTAAATGGAAGTTGTTAAAAAAATTATGTTGTGAGGATAAAGGTAAAGAACATAAAGTGAATAATGAGGTATGGGCAAAAGCAAAACTGCAAAACAAAAACAATCCATTAATTCTATACCACAGAATCATTAGTGTGAACCCACGATGCACATGTTGTTAAATTAAGTCAAAATAACAAAAGTATGATAGGTACTAACAGACTGACAATGGTAAATCAATTGAATTATTGGAATTAATATAAAAACATTTATTTAGGACAATTTAACAATTGGATTTGTGGGAACTATTTGGTCTATTAATGAGAATAACATATATTTTGCTGTTTGTGTCAGTTTTTTTTGTTTATAGTATCATTCTTATTGATATGGAATATTTCTTTGTTCAGTCTTTTTTTATAATTTACTTCTTTGTCCACAATCTAGAGTTAATTAAATTTAAAGGATTGGCCAGTGGATTTGGTGTGTTGAGCAAGTGCACATGTGGGGGAGTCTTTCTTTATATCATACTGATGTTGATACAACCTTTTTTTAAGGTATTGACCGGTTTGTCTAATGTAAACTTTATTGCAGCCCCCACATGGCACCAAATACACTAAGTTACTATTATAAAGTGTAAGTATCATGTCTTTGGTTTTACTGATTACAATAGGTGGATAGAATGCCATAAACTTTGGCTGTTGCTTTGACATAGACAAACATTTACATAAAACACAAGAGACTGCCAAACACACAAATGTAATTATAACTACTCAGCCCCTGGGCACAACAAGATACCTATCAACAACAAAATTGAGATAGTGAACTATCATATAAAATAGCACATTACATTGACACCTATCTAACTTGTTTCCTTTGAGAACCTCTAAATTTTATTTGGCTTGTTCTCCACATGAACTAGTTGGATAAACAAAAAACTTGAATCCTTGTTCATCTCACGCCTACTGAAAACCCTGGCCTCAGCCACCCCACATCAATCCTACCCCTGCCCCATTCTTCATCCCCCTCTCCACCTACACCTCCCTTGCCACTCCACAACCTTCACCTGCCTCCACACATCACTTACCCCTTCCAGTTACTTCTCCTACCCTCTCTGTTACCCACTGCACTTCCTTCACCTGCCTCCACACCCCTCTTCCTTCTCCAATTCATTGACCTACTTCAATGCTTCCTGCTTCCCATCTCTTTTGTAAATTCAACTTCCCTTGTACACAAAATCCTACTCCTGTGTATAACATATAGCAGGAAACATCAACAGGAAAGTAGTAATACACAAAAATATAAAACATTTTCACACTCATCAAAATGTACAATTGCTGCAAAACAAACCCGCTATTATAGAAATATTACTTGAAGTGAAACTCGAAAACATTTCAATACTGTGCTTTACAACACACTGGTAAACAAAAGAATAATTACAAAACATACATATACCTGGCTTCTCTTAAGCTAACAGCTTGTGTCAAACCATTAAAACAATGCACATCATGCCTTTGGAGGGATATTATTTTAATTTTAAAATACTATTAGATTTGTACCCTAGACTAACCACACTCATCTCATAAGAGGAACACATTGAAATATCCATTACTCATTTAACCACAATAAAAATCTGGTTTTTGCACCTACCAGCCCTACTCAAAATTTGAAAATCTTTTAAAACTTATTTTAAAATTGTTTCACAAAATAAAGTAATTAAATTCTATGTAAGTTTATCCATGGACCTACTAAAATTTCACAATCAACAATCAAGTGTAAATAACTTTCCAGAGTATGCATGAACAGTAACAATGCTATAGATCAAATAATAATAATAACTGCAAATAGCAATAGTTTCTCTGAAGTTACATTTACTATAGGCTTCTCAGCCCAGATTATAACATTTGAGACAGAATAAAAAAATACATAACTTACCAAGAAACTCGTAACTACATTATGAAGTTCTACAATTTGCTCAGAATGGAAAATTAATATGAAGTGTTGACATATTTCATTTTCACTTTTTTCACAAAAACTTAAAAGGATTCCAAATAAAACACCAATTATCAAAATAAAAAAAAAACAATGAATACTGCATGCATAATGGCTGGAATAATACAGAACTTGAATACAAAAGCAGACCTTGCACAAGTCCCAAAAGAAAAAACTGAGACATTCAATAAACACTTTTCACTAGTAGGTGTAAAATTACTCTCAACACTTGGTAAACAATTCAATAGATCAACCCCCCACAAAAGTAACACAAATTGTCAATTCTTCATTTTTATATGAAACCTCACCGAATTTTTTTAAATCATTAGACAAATTAGAATAAATTCTCAACAGGTCTGGGCAAAGTTTCCAGATTTTCTTATCAAACAAAGTGCTTCATATCTGTATCTTGGAGTTACAGACGGCGATCTGTAACTGAACAATAACAAAATACTGACATGTTGATGTCGCAATTTTGTTAGTGTTGAGGAGAGTAAATATTCTTTATTTTTGAGCTTATTAAAATTTGTTTCTTCATTACTAATGGAAATTGCTTAGAGAAAGTTTTACACATTATTGGTACTCTTTAAGTCAATGGGACTATTGATCTTGGTATTTATTTACGACAATTTACCTGAAATATGACACATTTTGGGGACTTAGTATTGAATAATTCTAGATATGAACTATATTGTGACAAATTGTTACAGTATTATATTGTTTAAAAATTATTTTCACAATTTGTAAAATTGTTATTGTTTTATTTTGTAGCAATAGGTACATTGATAACATAAGTGTAAAGTAATTACAATATAGTTTATTACTGAACAAAACATTTCCAAATTATGTACATAACCATCAGCACAGTGTCTGTGACAAAATTATATTAATTGGCAGAGAACACTGTATTCAAAGGGAAAGCATTTAATCAGCAAAGTCACTGTTGTTTACTGCTTGGACAGTTCCATTGTTGACACTGGTTGTTTGTAGTCATTTCAAAATCCATGGCAAAATCCAAGATTGAAGGGCAACAGAGAAATGAAGTCATTGTATTTCTGTTGAAATATTGAGACAGCTTTAAAGAAGTGTGGAGAGTTGAAACTTTTTCTCTTTGACAGCATTGCTGAAGAGATGACTTCAAAAATCCATATACATTTAACACTTCTTTTATTGATATACTATTCTCAATATCATCTAATTCACATTTAATTTAAACATCAGTGTTATTTTCTTTTGGTTTTATTTTCCAAAAGCGTCCCATTTCACATCATTTGTCAGGATATTTGAGACATAAAAATGTGTTGTTCAATAGTATTTTATCCTTCCTTATTTCCTTGTCCCAAACCTCCTACAATGTTCTTGTTAGATGCAGCATTCAAGGTTACTACGGTTTCCCAGAGGACGATGTCTTTCATTTCAAAGGTTCTTATCAGAAAACTCTCAATGGAGGATGCCAGCAGAAAACATTCAGTTGAGGGTATCTTAATTTATTTGTGGATATGGAATGTCCCATAGTGAATGGCAATTTTTGCTTACATTTTAAATTAATATTATTCTTTAGTCTTGACGTTGACTAATTAGCTAGTCTGTGCTCATTTGTGTAATGACATTTCCGAATGTTTATATCTTTTATCTTTTCCTGTCTCTACATGGTATTTAATAAATGACGAACTGTAATGATTTGCCTTAATTTTATGTAGTATGCTTGCCTTATCATTCTGTTGACATATCTGTTGTAGTATGATATCTGATGATAAATGTGACAGATGTGTTAAAAAAGAAATTTAAAAAAAATTGAGTATGTAAAAATATTCATAACAGGATAATTTAATAATTAATAGATTTTATTGTAGTTTTCCTAGTTATCTTTTATATTTATTACATTTATTTTTTATATTTTCTTATAACTGTATCATACATTTCTAGCTTTTGATACATTTATTAATGTTTTCATCTTGTTAAAAAAGGCACAAAACATGAGAAAAAATTAAATTTTGTTTCACGTTGTTGCAAAGGACTTGAAATACCTCAACTTAATAAGCATCAACTTAATTTTAAAAGGAAGAGACTACAGGTAATAAAATTATCAAGTGTCTCACAATTTAATAATAGAGATAATGTTTCTTTATGTCTCAAATAAGTTTGTTACAGTTTTTAACACAACAGTAGAAAACCAGTATTTTATATTATTTTTCTGGAACATGACAAATACTAATTTCTTTAGTTCCATACTATTGATTAATATGAGTTTCTTGACACAGACATAATTGAACCATGCCTTTGAGACAATGGAAACATTGATGTGGTCAGTAATACATGGCCTGGAAAAAAATAAATTGTAAGAATATAAGTAACGATATAGTGTAAGCAATCTAAATATTTATTTTCATCATTTGACCATGTGTGTACATGTCCAAAATAGGAATTCCAGACTTAAGTTTGTATTCACTTAATTGCACTCGTTAGGATACACAATAATTAGAACTTCAATTATATCACTCATCAATGTCTGTGAGCCAAGAATACCTTGGTCACTAGAAATCTCAAGTAATTTGGAAGGGTCTGATTTTATTTAATATTTACTTCAGGTTATAAGATTCTTATAACAAATGCAATACTACATTTGGAGTTGGAATGTCTAAAAATTACAAGTGGTAATTCGTTTGGTATTGTATTACAGTTATTGGTGGTTAGTGTGTTACAGCTTTGGAATTCATAAAAAAATTTATTCCTGCATCACAAACAGAAACTATTGTCAAATGAAATAAAATTACAATTATTTAAATCACAATCAAATTACACTAATATAATTCTCTTTGAAAACTTAAACATAACTTGAAAATGTATCCACTAAACAAAACGCAACAGAAGAAATTATATTGTATAATCATGTAATTCAAAAAGTTACAATTTTAGGTAATGTGTTGGTTTTTTTTATGCCAAAATACCAGTCACTTTGTTGATATCATAATTCAACAAAATAAGGATATTAACTAATGCAAGACCTGTTATCTGATAGTCTGGCACTGTACTCTACTCACTGTACTCTACTCACTGAATTCTAGAGGCCGGCTGCTCTGATCAGTAGTTTTCTGTGGTTCCTTTCAACACCAGGTGAATGCCGGAGCAGTGCCCTAACAAACTAGCCACGGATCGCGCGCTATCTTTCCCTCCGCTTCCTTGTCCTATCCTTTCCCCTTACACACACACACACTCACTTGCACTAACATGCACTTCACTACCACATATTCTGGGAGACCGATCGGGAGCTTAGAGTTTGTCCTGACTGGGGCAGTGTTTCGCTGGTGGGAGAGTCCTGGTTAGGGGGAAACCCCACTAGCCTACGATAGGTCAGCGCCGGCTCTCGTCATCCAGCGGGGGAAGATCACCGCCATCTCCCGAAAAAACATGCACTACGCTAACGGGACCAATGACCAAAGCAGTTGACGCACCTGGAAACACGAAAAAATCAATCAATTCAGAAACTTTGTTGTTATGAATATATTGGTTCTCAGGAAAATTAACAATTTAAAAAAGGCTCCCAATTTACACAATTTAAGAGAGATAAAGATATGTATACAGTGCTCGATTTCTAAAAAATTAGGTTTCAGAACGCACTGCAAGTTAATTAAAATTTTAATATAAGTAGTGACATTATATATATATATATATATATATATATATATATATATATATATATATATATATATATATATATATATTTGTGTGTGTGTGTGTGTGTGTGTGTGTGTGTGTGTGTATATACTAACACACCCACCTACTACCTTCAAGCACGTGGGGAGAGCGTGAAAGTATGAATGCTCGTGAAGCGAGCTTAAAATTCTCAGGAAGCAGGATCTTTTGGGTACAAGAAAGGTCTGAACCCTTGACACAATGAATCAGATAAAATACGAATAAAATGAGCATATATTCAAAGAAAAAAATACAGTGGCACAATTATATAACAGGATAATGCACTTTAAATAGCTGGTCACTGAAAACAAACGGCAAATATTGAAAAACAAAACAAAATTGGCATCCCCTTGACTGCCTAAACACACTTTCGCCAATTACACTTCACAATTCGCTCATTCCTCTTTCTGAATTTTTTAGCTACTACATTATTTTACTCTTTCTACTCTAGTTTTTCCGTGCACGGCTTTTAAAATGAATTTTACACTTGTTTTAAGGTATCCCGTTTACAGGTGCTAGCCTTGGGCTTCGCACTCACTATAACACTGAACATTAAGGAAAAAAAACAACAATAAAACGTAACACACGTTACTTAAATCTGACCCCTTTACATATCATAGAAGGCAATTACTTTTAACACAATACAATAAACTGACTTTTCCAGATAATATAGATAACTGTAGAACATGTGAAAATCATGAACTATTTAAGTAAAATTGTACAAGGTATGGCCTCTCTGAATGAATTCAATAATACGCGCAGTAAATTAACTTGAAATTGCTACTCACATCGTTCGGGATACTTCTCCCGCCTATCCTGGACTTTTCACCCACTTTTAGCACGAATTGTCGTTTATTTTACGGCTATTCTCTTTTCCCAACTGATCGACGCATAAAAGTCGCTAGTTCTTTTACCTCAAGTCCTCCGCATCGCTCGCCTGTAGGTAACCTTGGGGATTTACTGCCGCTCGCCCCGCGTTGCCACTCGTCTTCGCTCGCAGTCTCACGATGTTACCAGTTTCCTTCCCTCGAACTCTGGACTCCGCTACGCCAACAATTTCCACACCCTTCTCCCGTTCTCCGGACTCGTACGATTCTCGTTCCTGTCCAAATCTTTCTCATCTACACTTCGCTCTTCCTGGGGTCGTCCTTCTTCTTCTGCCGCGCCTCGTACAAGTTTGTTCGCGCTTCCAGCATCGAATAATTACTGTTGCTGAAGTTATGCTTTAAATGCTCGGCCTGCCTACCACACTTTGGGCGGGTGTGGTCCCAGCGTGCAATATGAGAGGCTGGATTTAGTTAAGTCCTTCTGCGCGAATTTAACAAATTTGAAATTATTTCGAAGTTAAACAGTCACTTCACTTGCTCTCTCAAATATTGTGAATGTTAATGCGAAGAATGTTCGTGCACTCCACTTCTCAATTACATCACTTTCGAAGATACCCTTCTCAAGCTAACTTTTAACCACCAAGTTAAAAAAAACTATGCTATCAAGTTACAATCGCCTTCAGAACTCAGTCTAGTCGCCGTCGCTGCTTCAATCATAGAGAGCTCAATCTAGTCGCCGTCGCTGCTGCAATCAAAGAGAGCTCCTCCGAGGCGCGCCGCGATACTTCTGGTGCTCGCGCCTGGGGAAATTTTTGGATGTGTGAATATTCTCCTCTTTTCGTGACCTCCCGGAAAAACATTATTCGCTAGTTCGGGCGTCAGAGTTCGAAAAACTGAAAAACTGTGGGTAGATGCGTTTACAAGACATCGCTCCGCCGCGTACCCTACTCTTCTGTTCGTGGGCTTCTTTTCGTAGCTGATGGTGGCGTTGTGGGGTTCCCATGACGTCACAATATGTATGTATGTATGTATGTATGTATATATGTGTGTATATATATATATATATATATATATATATATATATATATAATAATACATACACATAAACACAGAGATGAAAGGGGGGAAATAATATTAATATTTGTATTGTAATATCTTAGAAAACACTTGATGGGTTACTGAAGTTGACCGATTATTTATTTATAATAAACCTTTTCAGGTTGTACAAAGATCAATCCATCATTTGTATTTTTGACTAAAAATTAATTGAATGCTAATAACATTTTTATGGGATGAATCCGTTAGGGAAACTTCAGCGGAGTTACATTTTTTGAAAATGTTTAAAGAAAGTTATAGAAGGGTAATTATTTTGAAAACATAACAGCATAATTTGATTATTTTTAATCTAATATTGTCTTGAGATGTCTTACAATACTTACTTAATAAGAAATGACTATACTGCTCAGAAGATAAAACTTTTCAGTTGATTAAATCTTCATTTCTAATTTCTTCAAAAGAATGTTTTTTTACAGTTATCTGAAGTTAATTTTTGATATGTATGAATGAATGCTATAACAATATATTTTCAAACCATTCATTCACAAAAAACAAAGTTAACTTCACTTCATTTATATACCATTTTACAAACCTGATTATTACACTACAAAAAGCAACTTCACAGAACTGAAAACGATCCTTTTAATAAAAAGCATTAGAATTCTCTAATAAGTACTAAAAAAATTAACGTCACGCAGGTGCAGACTTAATGAAGTGACTATTTACGACTCCTGAAATGTAAACCTCCATAATCCCTACTCAGGAGGAGTGCAAAGTGCCATATTACATCTGGGAAGCAAGCAACGAACAATCTTGGTATCTACCATAAGTGACTAAGGGAAACGCACACAAAACCTTGTCAAGATGGTGGCTTAAGGCCAAACATACAGTAATGAGTGGAAGTGGAAGATTTATAAGTTGATTTACTGTTTTTTAGACCATGTTCTAAAGTGTACAAGAACCCTTTCAATTCAAATGTTGCTGGAGGAACTCAAAATGTTATAAGTTCTGGATTAGAGTGTACTGGCAGAGAAAATAAGGATTTTGCATTTGAATTTTGCAGTGTAGATGGTCTTAATTATTTAGTAAAATTATCATTGAAATGCAAATCTGTTTTTCGACAATAACCTGTACTTTTATTGTTTAACTTTTAAACTGACATTTCAAAAAAAAATACAAACATTTATCTGTCAATTTACTGCTAATGATGTTTCGGAGGTGTATTTTTTTCTCCATTTCTTGTTTCTATATACACAAACAAACAAACCCATATGAGAACAACATACAATCAAGTATTGGAAAACAGTATTATAGATCATGTGAAATATAAAAATTCTGATTCAATTGAGAAGGTATGAAATAATTTAAGAACGGTTACAATTAACTTCAAAATTCCAGCTAAATTGAATGGTCAGATACATATCGATACTGTCTACATGTTATAAAATTTTATAAAATATTTATACTGAATAAATTGTCCAAACTACTTATTCACAAATACAATAAAAGTAATAATAGCAAGTGCTAGGTCGTGATACAGACCATAAGTAAATATATCTTACAGATCAAATGAAGGCTTCGCGTTGATCCCGTTTTGACGACACGGCTTTCATAATTGCAATGATAAGAAAATTATTTGTGTTAGGGGGAGAAAGTAGAAAAAAGCGTAGGAGAAGGGGAAGGGAACAATTTAGTGGAAATATCGTGGAATTTATGTAATAGAGCTGATCATTTTGGCTTTTAAGCAAAAGGTTTTGGCAACATGATCAGGTCAATTACAGAAATTTCACTATATTTCAACCTGATGACAACACTGTCCCCTCCCCCTTCTATAATCCTCTCAATGCCTTAGAAGGTCCTCCCAGCGTCCTCTAAAGTCAGGACCGTCCTCCCATCTCCGACGTTTCTTCTGCGCGGGGAGCATCACGGCGGTGGATGTGGCGCGCTCTTAGACGAAGACTGACGTCACAGCTCAGGGGAAACATGACACATTTTCTTGTCTCGGCAGGAGTACCTCTTCGCTTGGCATGGAGGCCGCGCCTGACGACACTTCCTTGACCTTGGTGGCGATGTGGTGGCGTTTTGCGGTTGCGGAGGCGGCGAGCGTTTGGGCGATGTCGTTGATTTAGGCGGTGTATCCAGCGAGCGTTGTCCCAGCGACCTCATAATCCTCCCAGCGTCCTCCCATGGACCGTTCTCTCATCGCTCAAGGCCCCTTCTGCGCGAGGAACATCATGGTGGTGGATGTGGCGTGTTTCCAGCTAAATTGAATGGTCAGATACATATCGATACTGTCTACATTTTATAACATTTTTATAAAATATTTATATTGAATAAATTGTCCAAACACCTTATTCACAAATATATACAATAAAAGTAATAAAAGCAAGTGCCAGGTTTCGATACCATAGGAGTAACTACAGACCATAACCGTAACATATCTCACAGTCCCAATGGACGCTTCGTGTTGACCCTGCTTTTACGACACCGCTTTCTTAGCTGCAATGATTAGAAAATTGTTCGTGTTAGGGGGAGAAAGAAGGAAAAATAACATAAGAGAAGGGGAGGGAGCAATGTAATTGAAATATCGTGGAATTTATGTAATTGAGCTAATCATTTTGACTTTTAAGCAAAAGGTTTCGGCAAAATGATATATTTCCACTAGATAACAACACTGTCCCCTCCCCCTTCTAGAATTCTCTCAATGCCTTACTTAGCAGGTCCTCCCAACGTCCTCCCCAGCCAGGATCGTCTTCCCATCCCTTTTGCGCGGGGAGCATCATGGCGTTGGAGTTGGCGCGCTCTTAGACGAAGACTGACGTCACAGCACAGGAGAAACATGACACATTTTGTTGTCTCGGCAGGAGCACCTCTTCGCTTGGCATGGAGGCCGTGCGGGACGACACTTTCTTGAGATGCCACTGACCTAGGCTATCGATGTAGTGGCACCTTGCGGCTGCGGCTGCCCTGACAACGTTTCAGCGATGTTGATTTCGCCGGCGTATCCAGCCAGCATTGGCCCAGCGACCTCAGAATCCTTCCCGCGTCCTCCCGTGGACCGTTCTCTCATCACACAAGGCTCCTTCTGCCCGGGGAGCATCACGGCGTTGGAGGTGGCGCGCTCTTAGACGAAGACTGACGTCACAGCACAGGAGAAACATGACACATTTTGTTGTCTCGGCAGGAGCACCTCTTCGCTTGGCATGGAGGCCGTGCGGGACGACACTTTCTTGAGATGCCACTGACCTAGGCTATCGATGTAGTGGCACCTTGCGGCTGCGGCTGCCCTGACAACGTTTCAGCGATGTTGATTTCGCCGGCGTATCCAGCCAGCATTGGCCCAGCGACCTCAGAATCCTTCCCGCGTCCTCCCGTGGACCGTTCTCTCATCACACAAGGCTCCTTCTGCCCGGGGAGCATCACGGCGTTGGAGGTGGCGCGCTCTTAGACGAAGACTGACGTCACAGCACAGGAGAAACATGACACATTTTGTTGTCTCGGCAGGAGCACCTCTTCGCTTGGCATGGAGGCCGTGCGGGACGACACTTTCTTGAGATGCCACTGACCTAGGCTATCGATGTAGTGGCACCTTGCGGCTGCGGAGACGGACAACGTTTCAGCGATGTTGATTTCAGCGGCGTATCCAGCCAGCATTGGCCCAGCGACCTCAGAATCCTTCCCGCGTCCTCCCGTGGACCGTTCTCTCATCACTCAAGGCTCCTTCTGCGCGAGGAACATCATGGCGGTAGAGGTGGCGCGCACTTGAAGACTCTGACGTCACAGCTCAGGTGGAACGTGAGACACATTGAGCGTCCTCTTCGCTTGGCATGGAGGCCGCGCGGGATGACACTTCTTTGAGATGCCACTGGCATCGGTGGCGATGTAGTGGCGCCATACGACTGCGGAGACGGAGAGCGTTTCGGCGATGTCGTTGATTTCGGGGTATCTCCAGCCAGCGTTCTCCCAGAGACCTCAGAATCCTCCCCGCGTCATCCCACGGACCGTTCTCTCATCACTCAAGGCCCCTTCCGCGCGGTGAACATAATAGGGGTGGAGGTGGCGCGCTCTTAGACCAAGCATCTGACGTCACCGCACAGGCGGAACATGACAATTCGAGCGCCCTCTTGGCTTGGCAGGTGCACCTCTTCGCTTGGCATGGAGGCCGCGTGGGACATTTTCTTTGAACGTCACTGACCCTGGCGGCAGTGGGGTAGTGGCGAGTTGCGGCTGCGGAAGTGGCGCGCTCTTAGATGAAGCCGCTGACGTCACAGATCAGGCGGAACATGACACGCCGAACTTCTTCGTGGCTCTCCCATGGACCGTTCTCCCATGCGTTCCCGTGCACCCCGAGCGTCCTCCCATGGACCGTTCTCTCATCGCTCAAGGCCCCTTCTGCGCGAGGAACATCATGGCTGTGGAGGTGGCGCGCTCTTAGACCAAGCCTCTGACGTCACAGCACAAAACAAACATGACACATTTTCTTGCCTGGACAGGAGCACCTCTTCACTTAGTATGGAGGCCGCGCGGAGCGACACTTTCTTGAGACACCGATGTTGTTGACTTCTCGGCGGCAGCGGTGTAGTGGCGTTTTGTGGCTGTGGAGGCGGTGAGCCTGTCGGCGACACCCTGCGTTCGAGAGCGCAGACGGCTTGGAGGTCGCCGGGTCGATCGCGGTTACGTGTTGCTGGAACCTTTCAATATTGTCGAATTGCTAGCGCCTGCCTGGATCCAAATCGTAGGCAGACTGACCCGACTATTTTGTTTTCGTGGTCTCCCTGAGGGCCCTGATGCCATCTGCACTCTACACGATGGGAGTCGAACCGCGTGTGAACGTCACATCGCTTCCTTTTCCGGAGAGAACACGTCTTGTCTTTAAAAGACATTGACATCTGGCAAAGATATTGTGCTTTTGTCCCCACTCGATTATTAGAACCTCTTGAACGCCCTTGTTGTATAACTATTTCACTTTGGCGTATTACGTCAGACCTCACGTGGTTAAGATACCAGAGTCACGTTACGCCGGAATTAAGCCACGCGAGCGAAACTAAAGAACACTGTGGTTTCACGATTTTCAAGGTCCTTTTCGGAGCTTATCGTGGCAAAAGAGCGTGCATTCAGTCGTTAGCATACCCCTGAAAATTTATTTAACGTAAAATAGTGAGAATAGGAAGGATGCATGGGCAGGACGGGAGTGTCGGCAAACGGTTAAGGGGGGGATTGCCGGCGTAAGGTCGCTGAGATAGGGTGAACCCATAAATGCGGGGGTCTACTGGTGAATGCAGGGACTTACTGTAGGTGGGGCGGGGATTGTGCTGTACGGCTTGCATGGATGGGAGGGAGTGGAGAGCCAGCATAATGTCGTTGAGGTAGGGTTTCTGTGTTTTCGTGAACATCAGAAATCTTTCTATATTTTGGGGCATGTAAAATAGAAAGTTCGTTTCATAATCCATGTATTTTAGGCAAGGATTGCAACTGAAACGAAACTAAGCAAAATTAAGCATTTCGGTGCAGTTTTTGTGCGGCCGTTACTCATGTGCAACGCCTGTATCAGCCCAAATGTCGGCAGTGTCCATTATCTCGAAGGGCAGGCGAGGCGGCAAAACGTATGTTTACGTCGCAGAAGCGGACAGACCTGGAGGTCGAATACATGCTTGAATAATCCAAATACAATTTTAGTAAAGATTCGTCTCCCTTACAATGTAAACTAGGTATATAACGATAAATAAAAAAATACATACTTTGTATTTGGGGAACAAAATTTTCACAATAAGGAGTTGATTAACTGTTTTTTAGACCATGTGCTAAAGTATACAACAACTGTTTTAACTCAAATGTTGCTGGAAGAACTCAAAATGTAATAAGTTCCGGAATAGAGAGCACTGGCAGAGAAAATCAAGGATTTCTCATTTGAACTTTGCAGTATAGATGATCTTAATTATTTAGTAAAATTTTCATTGAAAGGTCCATCTATTTCGACAACCATCTATACTTTTATTGTTTAACTTTTAAACTGACATTTCAAAAAAAAAAAAACTTTTATCTGCTAATTAACTGCTAATGACGTTTCGGAGGTGTATTGTTTTCTTTATCTTCTGATTCTACACATACAAACAAACAAACCTATATCAGAACAACATACAATCAAGTATGGAAAACCGTATTATAGATCAGATGAAATATAAAAATTACGATTCAATTGAGAAGGTATGAATTCATTTAAGAATGATTACAATTAGCTTCAAAATTCCAGCTAAATTGAATGGTCAGATACATATCGATACTGTCTACGTGTTATAAAATTTTATAAAATATTTATACTGAATAAATTGTCCAAACACCATATTCACAAATATATACAATAAAAGTAATAAAAGTAAGTGCCAGGTTGCGATATAGTCCATAAGGGTAACTGCAGACCATAACTGTAACATATCTCACAGTCCCAATGGACGCTTCGTGTTGACCCTGTTTTGACGACACGGCTTTGGTAGCTGCAATGATAATAAAATTGTTCGTGTTAGGGGGAGAAAGAAGGAAAAATAACGTAGGAGAAGGGGAGGGAACAATGTAATTGAAATATCGTGGAATTTATGTAATGGAGCTAATCATTTTGGCTTTTAAGCAAAATGTTTCGGCAAAATGATCAGCTCAATTAGAGAAATTTCACTATATTTCCACTAGATGACAACACTGTCCCCCCTTCTAGAATTCTCTCAATGCCTTACTTAGCAGGTCCTCCCAGCGTCCTCCCAATTCAGGATCGTCTTACCATCTCTCGGCGCTCCTTCTGCGCGGGGAGCATCATGGCGTTGGAGGTGGCGCGCTCTTAGACGAAGACTCTGACGTCACAGCTCAGAAGAAACATGACACATTATCTTGTCTCGGCAGGAGCACTACTTCGCTTGGTATGGAGGCCGCGCGGGATGACACTTTCTTGAGATGCCACTGACCTAGGCTATCGATGTAGTGGCACCTTGCGGCTGCGGAGACGGACAACGTTTCAGCGATGTTGATTTCGGCGGCGTATCCAGCGACCTCAGAATTGGCCCAGCGACCTCAGAATCCTTCCCGCGTCGTCCCGTGGACCGTTTTCTCATCACTCAAGGCTCCTTCTGCGCGGGGAACATCATGGCGGTAGAGGTGGCGCGCACTTGAAGACTCTGACGTCACAGCTGAGGTGGAACGTGAGACACATTGAGCGTCCTCTTCCCTTGGCATGAAGGCCGCGCGGGATGACACTTCCTTGAGATGCCATTGGCCTTGGTGTCGATGTAGTGGCGCCTTGCGGCTGCGGAGACGGAGAGCGAGCGTTTCGGCAATGTCAGCGATTTCGGCGGTGTCTCCAGCCAGCGTTATTCCAGCGACCTCAGAATCTTCCCATGGATCGTTCTCTCATCACTCAAGGCCCCTCCTGCACGGGGAACATCATGGCGGTGGAGGTGGCGCGCTCTTAGACCAAGCCTCTGACGTCACAGCACAGGCGGATTGTGCCGGCGAAGGGTCACTGAGGTATGGTGAAACTCTAGGTGCGGAGTCCACTGGTGAATGGGGCTAACTCCTGTCGGGGCGGGAATTGTACTGCACAGTGTGCATGGATGGGAAGGGGGCCGGAGCAAGGTCGTTGAGGTAAGGTGAACCAAGAAATACAGGGGTCTACTGGTGAATGAGGGACTTGCTACAGGTGGGGCGGGGATTGTGCTGTACACTTTGCATGGATGGGAAGCGGTGGAGAGCCAGCATTGAGGTAGTTTCTTTCTTTTAGTGAATATCAGAAATCTTTTTGTATGTTTAATCATGTAAAATAGAAAGTTCGTTTCATAATCCATCTATTTTAGGCAAGGATGGCAACAGAAACGAAACTAAGCGAAATTATGCATTTCGGTACAGTTTTTTGTGCACAGAAACCAAAGTACGTAACAAAACTAATATCCCAAGCGCGGCGAAGTAATCTATTGACTAGTAACGACACTGTCTCTGTAACGAGACTTACCGCAGCTTGGAATTTAGTTTCGTTACAGGAAATAAACTATATCATCGGAGTTTAGTTTCTATCGAGGAGTTTTATTCAAGATTCACTTTCGTTTTCTACAATTCATGACGTCACAAAAAAAGGTTTAGTTTCGCTCCCAGTAACATAACTTGCAAGTAGTGTTTTGGCGACTTTTAATATTGAGTGCTTTCGTAACCCCACTGCGGTCGTTACTCTTACGTGTGCCACGCCTCTATCAGGCCGAATGTCGACAGTGTCCATTATCTCTGAGGGCAGACGAGGCGGCCAAACGTATGTTTACGGCGGAAGTTCGGACAGACTAGGAGGTCGAATATATGCTTGAATAATCCAAATTTTTGGGAAGAAAATAAAAGTTCACAAAATGGGGTCTCATAAAAAATGTTAAAACATACAATGTATATAACACAATGGCATCCGGTGCACCCAATGAAAGTTTCTTATTCAGTTTCCTTAATTATGGCGTTGGTGTACGATATCCTTACAACTGACCTCGGTAGAATTATTATGAACGCGTGTCACAGCACTGCAAAATACAAAGAGACCTACGAATATGGACTTTGCAGTCAGTCGTGAAAGAACAGCCGCGCTAGAAATCCCACACCGGGTGATAGACGTTGCATAACGTTCCTCGCGCTGCCGAATCAACGGTTTTCAAAACGCAACAAAAATTTGTTCGTTCGAGGACGGCAACCACGTGACCACTGATTTGCAGAACTGTTATAAAGTAGAGCGCGTTAAACCTGGGTTGCATGACTATCGAAAACTATGGAGAGAATTCGAATAAACTATCGAATAATATCGATAGTACTGTCGAAACAGAGAAAAATAAAAAAAATCATAAATGTTTCGACCAATTGATAATTATTTTTTTCAATAAATAAATAATTAAGCCATAATAATATTGTGGTATGATTATTGTGTAATAAACAGATTAATTTAAATTACACCTTGCAAAAGCTTCCAATAATTTATCCATCATTAAGTGTAAAATTCTCTGCAAATTTGTAAAATATTGTTATTCTCTTTCAGCGTTGCCACTTCGAAAAACCGTTGGCCAATATTACAATACTACTTCAAGAAATTAAATTTTGCCAACATATATTAATATGAATAAACGCGTCCGTATATGAAGGTTGTTGATGTATTCTGTTTGAACAATTGACAATCATTCACGCTTACAGTGAACGTGAATTTTATCTTTTATTATGAAAATACGAATAACACTAGTGTTTGAACTAGTAATCTCTTATTATTTACATTTAACCCTTTATTTCATTTTTTATTTGCAATAATTATTTTTCATTACATTTATTTATTTATTTTAATAAGCGGAAAAATAAAATATCAGAAATAAATATTGCTTGAGAAAAACAAAATTAATTTTTTTACTCCTCCAACAAATCATTTCACTATTTAAAAAATGTTCTTATTTTTCAAATTGTTTATGTGATAAAAGAAGTATCATTCGTATTTTAGTTTCATTATTTTCCTAAAAACGTTTCGTTTCTTATATACGGAAATAGAGTGTGTTACCAGGAAGTTCTGAATCACGACGGCACTTGATTACCATCACTTGATCTCGTTATCTTATCGCGCTTACCACCTAACACTGCATGAGGTGACATAAACGCATGATGTACATCACGCGTAATATAAAATAGTTCATGAACAAAATGATTAAGGGTGCATTTATGACCTGAAAAACATTATGTTACAGCTGAGTTACACTATAAGATAAAAGGGGTAGAGATTAATAAAAAAAGAATTATAACGTTGCCGGAGTTTTTGTAATTAAAAATAAACTATTTAAATGTGTATATTTTAATAAAAAAAGCAATCTTCTATTATTCTGTCTGGATTGTAACTGACAATTAAGAGCCCGTAAGTTGTTCTGATATCCAAGTCTCTACGACGCCATGGGATTTGTAAATGGTAGTCTGAGAGGGAAGGTGAAGGGATACTGAAACGAGGTGCGTTCCCACATACCATCGAGGTCTCATGGTCATCTGTCAAACAAATCCAATAGTTCATTTTCCTCCTCGCGCCTCCCTTCACCTCGCGGGACACACGCCAGTCAGAGAACCTCAGGGCCGAGTGGTGGGTCTATTCTTCACATAAATAATTAAAAATATAAACAGTTTTTACTTTCTCGTAGATGTACGTATATACGGAGTAATATACATAGTATAGAGAAAGTTATGTAATGCTGCGCAAAAAAATGGATATTTTCGTAGGAAAAAATTCATTGCCGGGCTCTGGTGGCAAAAAAGTGCATAAAACTAGTTACTAAATTAAGAGAAAAATCCTCTAACACGTGGTGTAGCCAAAATCCCTGTCTTGTGTGTCCTTGATGCCGAAAAAACAATTGGAAGCAAAACGTCTGTCCGTCGTCCGTCTGTCCGTCATCCGTCGGTCCGTCGTCCGTCTGTGAACACTCCTAGCTCCTCAACCATTCGTACGATCTCCAAATTGAAGAATCCCCTGTGTATTTGGCTTTAGTTAAAGCTTTGAAAATTTGAAAAACATTCTTTAAAATTTGAGGGTACTTTACATGAAGACCACCGGACATTTTCAAAGTTTTCTCAAAAAAACGCTCCATATTTTTTCTTTAAAAATCTCGTAAGATAAAAACAAAATACACTTATAAAGGTGGCATAGAACCGATTTTTACGGTTAACTTTGAATTTTCGAGAATTGCAAAAGTTTGAATTTTTTTCCGGCATCTTCCACAAAATTGAAGACATTGATTTTTCCTTCAAATGAAATTTGTTGTGCATAAATAGTTCTTTCAATTAGGTCATGCATATTTATTTGAAATTTTATTAGTTTTTGTGCAATATTACGTGTAATATTCGCAATTATAAAAAATTACAAAAAATATTTTCTCAAAAACGGCTCCAAATTTTTGGCAAGGTTAGTGCGCAACTAACCCTATGCCGTGACAAACGCCATATTGCTGTATTCTTTGGTTTCTTCAAAAACTTCAAAAATGTCACCGGTAGCGGTAGCTCAGTGCATCACCTGATGTCACTGCAGTGCTTCTGACCAGATGGTCCTAGGTTCGAGTCCTGACGGCGGCAAGATTTTCGACACTAGCTTTTCAGCTAGGTCGAATTTAGTCGCTGTGTGGAGGAGAATTCTAGCGTGTGTCCATGATGAATTGCGTAGCGTTTCTGGGCATCACGCCTCGCACAAGTGTAAAGAATGGCGTTACTTCGTGTTTGTCTCCTATACATGATAGGTTTTTTTGAACGCTGGGCGGGGTGGGTATGTCTTAAGTGAAATAAATCTTTTGCCTCTTTGAAAGTATTTCGCGGGCTGTGCGACGTGACACGCGCTCGTCACCCCGGGCATGAGTTGCAACAGATCTCTGCGGAGGCGACGGCGGCAGACGGCGGTTGGCCGGATCTCGGTCGGTTGCCTGAGAGGCAGCGGTCGGCGGACTGTCTCTGGGGGCGGGGGCGCAAGGGGGCTTTGACCATGCCGGGTCACGCGGGTATTGAAGAAATATTTCTCTTAATTAATCGCGGGGGGTTCCCATGCTCGTTCACGGAGGGTGTGACGTTCCAATTGACATAGATTTACACACGGTACACATTTTATAACAAACATAATTAAAATACGTTGCAGTTTACACAATTTTCAGACGAGTCACACTACTCGTTCATAGATCATATTTTACTTAAAATTTTGAAACACACAATTAATAAAACTGATTTTGCGATCAGCAATATCTATTTGCTCTACACGAGACTTGAAACATTTGCTCTATACAAGACTTCAAACAGTTTTACGTGCAAGAACTTTACTCGGAGCCGAGGATGCTAGGCGCGTACGTGCAGCCTGTATCTGATCGACTGACAATTTGTGAACACAGCGACGGTAACGTCGCAAGATGTTGGTGCGCACGACGCACCAGAGTGGGGTAGCCAATCAGCAATGAATATTTGAACTTATTCTGGGGCCTTCTAGAACCAAGATTCGTTGATGGCAATTATATGCCGTTGTCTTTGGCGTGTTCCAACACGCATTTCTTAGAATCTGCGCCGGTCGACACGTGCGCTCAGAGCGAGGGGCGCCCACGCGCGCACAGCCGGATGCACGTCCTGCTCCGAACAAACGGATTGTCTTGTGAAGTATACGAAATAGATTTACATGTGATTTCTGCCTTTGCGAAGTATATTAAATTATATATAAATTCCCTGCTTTGGTGTGGGCCCGAACATATTCCCCCTTGGGAAACCTTAAGTTTGCCACCAAGACACGAGCGGGCACACAGCAGAAGGCTAAAAATACACTATGCATATGAGCAAGTATGTGCAACAAGATACTTGAAGAATCGGATAAGAGTAATGTAGGAGTAATTATATTTTGCAACATATTTTGTTTATACATACAACTGCTTTGCCGTAGGCCCGAACAAAGTTCACAAATTCTCTTAAGGGGATCTCTTCCAAACAATTAAGAATAGAGGAAACTATTATGTACAAGGAATCCGGGTCGGAAACAACTGTTCTTTACAATCAGTGTATTGCAAAATAAATCCACAATCCAAAATCCATTCCAAACTAAGAAGCCGTGTCAACCAACTTCCAGGAGATGTACCGTTCACAAAGCAAAAAATACAGTTCCACGAGAAAGTCACCAGGAGCCAGAAACTACACGTCGTCACCAGAACTTATACTTACTAACTACACTTACTAACACTTCACTAAGAAAGGCACTGTCCGCTCTTCCGGCCCGGGACCCTTATGTATGCCCCGAGGCTCCGAGGCGTGTCTCTTCGCTTCCCGCCTCCGTGGCGGGGAAGGGAGGGGAGGTGCCCCCTCCGGTGGTCGTTCTCTTGTCGCGGTCCAGTGCGCCGGACAGGCGCCGTCGCTCGCCCTGTCTGTGGTGGCGCCTTCCGTCCCTGCCCATTTTCTCCCTTATCGCGCTCCCCGCTCCCTCAGACCACAGTGGGACGCAACTACGCTGTACGGCACAGTGTGCCCAACTCCGTGGGCACAATGCTGTAGTACACAGCACCCTCCTCTCCTATTGCGCCCAGGAAAGGCTCTACCAGTTGCGCAACCTGCTGCTGCTACGCCTCCGATCCGGTTGCCCTGAGGGTGCGGCTTGCTCTTCTTGCAGGAACTCTTGCCGTTGCATCTCTTCCTGCGGTCGAATTGGGGAGATGTCTGCCGGCCTTTGTTGATATGAAGTGAATCTTGACCGAGGTCTGCCTTGCCGCTTCTTACGACTTCCAGAAGCATTGAGTTCCAGCTGATGTGTTGGGACCTCCCGAGCCCGCACCCTACTGCTACGCTTCCTCGGAGGCGCTCCAATATGTAGAGGCACGACTTCCAACTTGGCTCAGCTGGTCGCACGACCCCCTGCTGGCTGCTCTTGCAGGCGATCTGGTTCGTGGTCCATCAGCTGACCTCCCGGCTGCTCCAGCTCAATTTCCATCTGCTGTTCTGCTTGCTGAAATTCCTGCTTCCCCAGCGGATGCTCCGGCTGCTCTGGCGCCTCCTGTTGGCGGTCCAGCTCGAAGACCACCTGCTGTGACGGCAGGTCGGGCTGCTGGCCAGGTGTCTCTCCTCCGCCTCCCAGCGGACACTCCGATTGCTGTTGTGCCCGCTGCCGGTGGTCCGATTCATAAATCCATTGTTGTCCGGGCAGGTCATATTGCTGCCCTGGCGTACTGCGTCCTCCTCACTGCAAATAAGAATCATCAGGACTGTTCTTTGCGAGGCTCCCTCTGTTTCTCTTTCCCCAACCTTGTTCAACTCCTCAACAAAGAAGTAAAGTTGCCTCAACTGTTCCTGATGCCTTCTGACTAATCCGTGTTCAGTTCGGACCTTGTAGACCTAGCCCCTTGCACCTCTACCACCTTCCCGGGCACCCACTTGGGCGAATCTTTGTACACTCTCAACATTGCTCTTGCTCCTACTTTAAGGCTTGCTTGTTGTATTACGCGTGGCACTCTTGAAAGAAAAAATAGTGACAACAGAGTCCGGGGTTGCCTTCCATGCAACTTTTGAGCAGGGCTGCGCCCGTCTCTGCCTGGTAGGACCGTATAGGATGAATGTAATTCCAAAACCGACTCTTGTTGATCGCCACTCTCGAATCGGGAATTATTCATAGTAGATTTAAACGTTTGCACAAAACGTTCCTCCTCCCCATTGGGCCGAGGGTGGAAAGGTGGGGATAATACGTAGTCAATTCCATTTAGTTTACAAAACGTCTGAAATATTTTTCCTGTAAATTGTGGCCCATTATCCGACACCAGCGTACTCAGGTTTCCCTCAATTGCCAGTATAAACTGAAGTACCCTGACCGTTGATTCCGCCGTACATTTGTTCACGCGGAGCACATATGGATATTCCGAGGCTGCGTCCACCACCCCTAACCACATTCCTCCTTGAAATGGGTCTGCAAACTCTACATGTATTCTATCCCATCGCCCCTGAGGCTCTGGCTATGATTTGAAACTGCTCTTCGGGTTCCTTTGAAATGATTGGCATGGTTGACAGAGTCTAATTTTATTCTCTATATGTTAATCCATCCCTGGCCAAAAGCAATACTTCCTTGCCAGTTGCTTCGTAAGAACTATTCCCCAGTGCCCTGTGTGGAGTATTTCAAACTCCTGCTGCCGTAAGGTGCGCGATCTCTGAGCTGGTCCCTCTCTTCTAACAACATGACCCCCGCTCTTGTCTTTAAACTATCCCTTAGTTTTCAAAACACATCCTCCTTCAGGTTGTCGCCTTGTCCCCTGATACCTGACTTTATGAAATCCCTTATCGTTACTAGCTAGTTGAGTCCGTTTTCGCTGCAATCTTCCTTTGGTCCACCGGCAATACTACCAGAGACCTACTAAAGCAGGTACAATAATTCCGGTTACTTAAAAGAAGTGACTGATGAGATTATGACTTACTTAAGTTTAAAGAAGGCCCCAGGATTTGATTATCACGTGACATATATTAAAGTAGTTGCCACAAAAATGGATAGCCATGCTGACATGCCTATATAATGCAGCTTTTAGACTGGGATATTTTCCTGCAAACTCGAAAATGACTGAAATTACATTGATACCCAAGAAAGGCAAACCACCCCACAAAGTAGAATTATATAGCTCGATTCGCTTTTACCAGAATTTTCAAAATTCTGTGAAAAATTCCTCCTTAAAAGATTAAAACCAATTACACAAAATGATAATTTAATTCCTCACCATCAGTTTGACTTTAGACAAACACTCGACAGAGTGCTACAGAGGGGCCCAGAATTACAGATGTAATTGAGAGTTCCTTAGGGGGAACACAAATCTGTTCTATTACTTTTGGATTCTCCGAAAGCCTTCGACAAGTTCTGACATGAAAGATTACTGCATAAATTAAATTAAATGCTACCCAAACATTATGCTGAAATTCTCACATCATATCTATCTGAGAGAATGTTCAGAACAAAGCAAGAAGATGCTTACTCTGACCTGAAGTATATCCAAGCAGGTGTGACAGGGTAGTGTTCTTGGGCCTGTATTGTACTTACTATACACCAGTGATATACCAATCCCAGAACAAGGAAAATTAGCCACTTTTGTTGACGACACAGCCATGATGACAAGAGCACAAGACGAAATTAGCTGTACCCGACGGCTACAAGAAGCTAGTAACGCCGTTTATAACGAGCAAAAAAATGGAAATGGAAAGATAAATGAAGAAAAATCAGTTCACGTTAATTTTACCAATAGAAAATCAAACAATCCACCACCATTAAATATAAACGGAAAGATAATTCCATATGAAAGTAAATCTAAATACTAGGGTATGACATTGGGCACTAAACTGAAATAGAAAGAACATGTCAAGAAAAAAGGAAGAACTCAATATAAAATTTCGTCAGTGTAAATGGCTAAAAGAAAGATATTCCAGCTTTTCGTTATATAATAAAACATTAATATATAATCAGATACTTAAACCCGTATGGCTATATAGAAATCAGCTAAGGGGATGTGTGAAAGATAGCATTATCAAAAACATACAAACATACCAAAACATAGTTTTGCGAGAAGTGGTGAATGCACCATGGTATGCAAGAAATGCAGATATCCACAGAGATCTAGAAATACTAACAATTAAAGAAGAAATTAAAAGGTTCGCCATGAAGCTTCGCGTGCATGAAAATGCAGAAATTCTTCAACTGCTGGAAAACCAACATCTGTTCCAAAGATTGAAGAGGACCAAACCATTTGAACTTGTTTGGTGTTGTCATCATAGCAGAACATTGTACAAGTGATAGTGCCAGTTTAAACAACCGGACAAACTAAAAGATGTCATTGGACTGAATTTAACTGATATGTACATTAGAATTAAGATATATCAAAGAAAAGTTGATGGTTGGTATTTCCAGACCACTTTCGACATGAAAACACAAAGGTGTTAATAGTTAAAAAATAAAATAAAAATACAAAATTGTAAAATATCTGAGCATTTCGGAAGAAAAAATGGAAATCTCGCGTGAGAATCCTTTCTAAAATAAAGAATAATATTTCTCCTAATAGTAAATAGTTCAAAGAAGTTTTTTTGCATTGGATTTCATATCATTCATATCATTTCATCTAATTTTTCATATATTTAATTTTATTCGATTTTTTCCGAAATATTAAAAAATTGACGCGTGAAACTGGAAATTTAAAAAGTTACGGATGTTCAAAATCTAATTTGTTCTTCAAAGAATCAATATTTAATTAGTGTAAGCAGATAATAGTTTATAAATTGTCCTTAAAAGTTATATGAACACGTTAGGTATACGAAAAGGAATACAAAAGTAAATAGATCGCAGCACTATCACACGGAATTTACTAGATCGATAACGTCTGAACAAATTGTCCGATTTTCGATCTGTAAACGTCATTGGACTCCTTTTTAAAATGGAATTTACGCTACGATGCCGTTTTTTCAAAAAATATGTCCAAACATTTTTTTAATTTTTTCTCGTAGTTCCGGGAATAAATTAAAAAATGTGGGCTTATAGCACGATGATGACGTGCTTCCTGAATCCAATGCCGTGTCAATCATGCAAATCGGATGAATAGGAGCGGCGTAAAGTGAAATTTCGGAAACATTACCTGATCCCCCTCCCCCTCACTCCTGCGTCACTGAACCCGTCTGTGCCCTCCATCGACGCGGCCGAAACCCGGCGGCCTGCGGCACGGGAGGCCGAACTTTCAGACAGGCAAGTTAGGCAGTTAGTCCCTTTCAGTCTCAATATATTTTTCTCTACGTGTCAAACTAGTGATGCTGTAACAGCCAAACGGTCTCGTATCATCTGTAATAGTCGTAATAATCTTGTTCACATATTTCCGTCTTCCTTCGAATACCATCAAAATGTTATTTGAGGCACTACTCAAAATATCAATTCCGATTTGGAAACTGAACTAATTGTGTGAAAATTGAACTAATTGTGTAGATATCACCAATATTCCATGTCCTAACATCTTATTTTACATATATTTTACTTCTAAGATTTTCCGTTATCATTCCACTACCAGAAAGAATGAGCCGAAATTACGCACGAGCTCTTTTATCCAGCGACTCGATTTTTGATCTCAAAACGGCGTTTGTCCCCTTTATTGACTTCACCTGATGAACCTGTTTTCCCAAGTAAAGCTTTAAAACTGTTTTCGTACTTTCGGACATAATTGAAGAAGTGGTAAAATTGCGCGCAGGCGAGATGCATCCTGAATCCAACACTGTAACAAACATTAAAATATAATATTAAGAATCGTGACATGTCCCAGCTTACTTAGTAAGTTATATTGATATAAAATGATTCTGTTATATTTGTATAAACTTGAAGATTGGAATAAGTAATTCCCGGCGCGTCATTTTGATACAAAGTACGTAAATGATAAGATGTAGTGTAAATCATTGTAGTGTGACATATATATGTATTTTTAATGCAATAAATTGTCATGAAAGCAATACAACTTTAACCCTTAGACAGGAACACCACACTAGAAGAGGAATATCCGTGTATGACGGGGATAAATTATGTTTTGTTATATAGTTATTAATTCGGCAACTTTTACATTTCTACATTAAGATACCATTTTTCTAAACATCGTACACGCTTATCAGTAACATTTAATCGGGTAGCAATTAAATTTATAAGATTTATATACTACTAGTAAAACGTAGCGTACCAGTCACTGATAAACCTCATATTAGGGAATCAGAATGCAAACGTATTAAATCGGCGATCCACATCTAGGTGTCGAGAATAGGGATGCAACATTGATGTTGATATTTTCAAAACATAGATTTTATATAGACACATGAACATATTCCGTAAAAAATGAAAAATTTATGAAACCTGATGTTTATTATCGATGTGCTTCATGAGTTGTTGTGAATGAAAAGAACCGATAATCACAATTTTATAAAAAAGTTAAAATATGAAAATGATGTTAATAAAAAAGTTAAAATATGAAATAATATTGCATTATACCACTGTCAATACATGTGTTCGAATAAAGCGAACGGTGATTGTAACATGCTCATCCAGTAGACTATCTTCAGCCCAAGAAATTACCCCATTTTTCTGACATTTCCTACGTATGTCCTACCGTACGCAGAGAGGCGGCCAACGCAAGCACTCTAGGTGTAAGGTCTCGCCCACCTTCCTGTACCCATTTGAGGAAGTTGTGATATATGATCTAAGATGATCCTGGGCGACAGTTTTCAGGCTTAGTTTCGCTGTTATTCTTTTTACTTTCTTTTGCCGTTTTGTCTAAATCGTAATTATAAATTAACAATCACGGCCACTGTCAAAACAAGTTATCTTCCGCACGAACTTGATGGATGTTTCTAAACCAGTTTTTGAAAAATGTTTTAATTTTGAACATTGATATTTGCATTTGTATTACTTGAGAATCATTCCTTCGCTTTTCTTGCTATCCGAAACTGGGAGGGACGCGTCGATAATTCAGCGAGTTCTTCCCTAATAATGGCAGAATGTACGCATGAAAGACTGCGGGTATCAAACACACTGTTCAGTGCGATGATGTCTATTTGTCGGCTCCAGTCCCGGTCAAGCAGCGGTTGTGAGTATCTCTCCTTTCATCTGCAGGTCCCAATTCTTCGCAGGATCTGAACGCGCAGAAAAATAGTACTACAACATAGATCGCAAGCCATACCTTGTTAGACCTATCTGGATATACACAGCAATAGGATGCTAATAATAATAATAATAATAATAATAATAATAATAATAATAATAATAATAATAATAATCACGCAAATGGAGAGGAATCGAAGGTAAAGTGTATATACTCGTACTGTATAATCCTTCGAATCTTCACTTCGATGACTGTGTTTCCAAGATTTATAACAATTATGAGACTCCATCTTTATATTTCACGGTGAAAGTCTTGAAATCTCTCTACAGGTCTGATTCAGTTTGCCCATCGTGAAACCATGGAGCAGGTTGTTACTCTGTGAGAACCTCTAGGCACCGGGCGGGCGTTCTTTCAGCGCCCGCCGCGAAGGGCTAGGGTAAAGTTGCCGTGGGGGAGGGGTTCCGGGATTTCCAAATCCGATATGGCACTGGGCACAGTCCAGGGAGCCCCCCAAAAGGGTCGAGTGACGCAACTGCGTAAAGCGAGAAGGGAGGGGGAGGGTCAGGTATTTTTTCCGAAATTTCATTTTACGCCGCTCCTATTCATCCGATTTGCATGATTGACACGGCGTTGGATTCAGGAAGCACGTCGTCATCGCGCTATAAGCCCACATTTTTTAATTTCTTCCCGGAGAAATCATTTTAAATTTTTTTTGGAAATGTTTTTTAAGAAACGGCATCGTAGCGTGAATTCTATTTTAAAAAGAAGTTCAATGCCGTTTACAGATCGAAAATCGGACAATTTGTTCAGACGTTGTCAGTCTAGTAAATTTTGCTTATTTTGGTGCTGCCACGTGGTGGCGATAAATGAAACTAGTGTCGGTACATTTAGCCTTAATGGAAACACGCATTCTTGAATGCGGGTTTGAATGCATGACAGACGTAAATAAAATTCACCCGGAAGGCTGGTCAGCTTAAAGCAGGCATGTGAAGGTCGTGGGCTAATCCCACTTACGGAAATAATAGGGCCAGTTTCACCAACCAGGATCATTTTCGTAGTTGATCCGAGTTGCGTGATCCTGATCGCGCGGAGTCAAAGCCGACTTGATCCCTGTGCGTTTCACCAACGTTTTGAGTCTGTGAAGTTGAGCCGGATCCCATGATTCCCGAGCAGTCGTGAAAATGCGCGGTTGGCAACAATTTTGCAATGAATTGTGGGTATTCTCGCGATCAGCTGTAGGAACCGTTGTTGCGTGGTGTACGGTTGTGCGTAGTTTTTGAGATGAATTCAACAGAAGTTGGAAAGAAATCGAAGAGGGCGGCCAATTTCTCTCCATGAGAAAGGGAATTGCTGGTGTCAATAATTAGTAAATATAAAGAAGTTTTCAATGGTCGATGTGACAATTCGTCGAGATTTTCTAAAACTAAAATGTGGGAACAAGTACACGCCGAATTTAATACCGAGGCACATGGCTGCTCGAGAAACCTGAAAAGTGTACAGGTCTTCTGGAAAAATATAAAGAAGAGGACGAAGGATGTGGAAGGTGAAGTCAGACGCCAGAGATATGTTACACCAACTTTCGTTTTGGAAACCAATGTGTGTATATTCAGTTTATGGTCTAGCGTAAGGGCTTGTAGACAGGAAAGTAAACATAAATAACAACAGATCTCTTTTTATTAACATAATCTCACCACAAATGTGATATGTGCATAATCCCACGTTAACTTTGTAGGAGGTGGGCCACCGGTATCAATTCCTGTAGACAGGATACATGAAAGTGTTAAAGATTTTATGGGCCCAGCAGCAGAGGGAATGGACAATCCCTTTGATTCGGATTGGCAAAACTTACAAAGTAATTTGGATTCCACTACATTAATACAGAGTAAAGAAAGATGTTCTCAGTTGAAGAACAAAGATAGCATAACCTTACCAGGCATAAATTATTGAGCTTGAAACTGAGTGTGTCCTGGTTAAAATTTGAAGTAGTGTACGTATTTAATTGTTTAAAAATGTTTAAAGTATGATAGCATCAGGCTGATTTTCATGATGTTGCCTCTGCATTGCACATGCTACTTTATTATTGCTAAATTTTTATTATCGTGTCCAGTTTTCAAGGCTCAATGAAGTTAATGAGTTGGAAGATGAAGGGGAACTCATTGAGGTGAGAACAGTAATGAATGAATTTCATGTTGCAAAGGTGGTATTACAGTTCACGGTAAAACTGACTGTTGAGTTGTAATATATAACAAGCACTTGTATAATTTGGGCAATAATTGTGAATTAGGCCTACATGTTAAACCGGTAACATGATAGATCTAAAGTAACTAGAAACAGTTTCTTAATTCTAAAGTAAATGCAGCTGTGTATTCTTGTGTCAATAAGTGCACTCTAAATTTTACCATTGTTTGGATGCAGCATTTGGAACATGTTAAAGAAACAGATGCACGAATTGCTGTATTGAAAAGCCTCACCCTTTTATTTGTTTGGGGATCATCTATAAAGGGATGCTTATTCAGCGAGTCATGTAATTTGTTTCCCGGTGAAATTTTCACATAGAATCCACAGGTCATATTTGCACAAATTACTCCACAAATACTATGAAGAGACACCCACGTTAGCCATACTCAAAAGTGATAAATTTTGTTGCAGTATATTCCTAGATTTTCTTAATAAAATAGTGCAAGAAACTGTTTAATTTGATAATTTTTGCTTTGCAAATGTTGTTTGTGGATGCTAAAGTATTTTCATTTTGGAAATTCAGGTTGATAAGTCATCTAGTTTTTTATTTTGTGAACTTTCTAAACGAATTTCATAAGTTTAATTCAGTATCTAACTAGCAAATAAATATGATGGACTTTCTTTTTTAATTTACAGACCAATTCAGAACCATCGCTACTACTGAACTGGAGCAGGAGTTCGCCAGCTTTGCTGAGGACACTTGTGTGTCCCCTTTTGCAGCCTGTGGATCTGCTTGTTAGTAGTGCTACTACTAATCAAGAAGCCACTGCCACAGCCACCTCTGCTACAGCCACCCCTGCCTCAGTCACAGCCAGCTCCGCAGCCACCCGTGCCAAAGTCAGCTCCGCAGCCACCCCTGCTAAAGTCGGCTCCACAGCCACCCCTTCCACAGTCACACCCCTGCGACACCCCTGCTGCCAGTTGGTGCTCCAGGAGGCGTCCCCGGATACAACAGACTGCCGAGGAAGCTGGGGCCAGTTACAAATTTACTCCGTGCAGATTTTAAAAAAAAAAAGGAGGAGATGCATGCTGTGAAGATGATAATGTTGAAAAGAAATATGTAAAAATAAATCTTGTTACAAAATTGTTTATTTCTTAAACTTTCCCTGACGTTCCATATGCAATAAGTTTACTAATGAAAAGTCTAGAAATTTAAAATAAATTTTAGCACTTTTTTACTATCTTGTTCCAAGACTCCCAAAATAGTTATGAACTAGTCTATTTCTATATCTAAATTGTTCATTGACTCTCTGTGAGCCAGAGAGCGTTTCCTGCATTTCTCCCTCAGACATCAAAGTGTCCCAAGGCAGATTAAGGCCAGGATCGTCAGGTGGCAAGTCTTCTCCTGCTCTCCTTAAAAGGTTGTGCAGGACTGCCGTAGCTACAATTACTGGCAAACTATTCTGCAATGTGAGTCTTAGACCCATTGCCAATACAGGAAATCTCCTTTTCCAGACGCCAAAGGTTCTTTCCACGACGTTCCTTGTTCTTATGTGGGACTCGTTGTACAGATGTTCTGCTTGGGTGCGAGAATCATCAAGGGGTGTCAACAGATACCTCGAGTATGCATATCCTGCATCGCCAAGAAGCACACCGCCCCCATAAACACCTGTTAGGAACTTTGAATTTGAAAAAAAGCACGAAAAACATATAGCGAGACCAGCAGTTGCTGCGAACAAGCCGAGAAATAATTCCTGATCCGCCGGTTGGCGAAGGATCAATTTGCGGATCAAACTTGATCCGAGTCAGACACGTTGATTCCTTTCAAGTGCGTGGAGAAACGTACAGTGGGATCAAACTAAGGTTGACCCGGATCAACTCAGGATCATCTTCTTGACTCCGGTTGGTGAAACCGGCCGATACGCATAGCTGTTGGTGCCCCCGGGACACGAAATAAGCGACCAATGAATCGTTCATTCACTCGTCATGATTATCCTTCTGTCCTTCATGCAGTGGAAAGCAATGGCACATGGTATCATCTGCACAGAAATAAAGAGAGGTAGCATTCTTAATCAATCCATATGGTGAATGAACCAAGCTCTCATGAGATTTTCTTGGGGTTCTCCTTTTCCCCCTCGCGTCATTCCACCATTGCTTCGTGATCATTCCCTTCGTTGTTATGGTTGTTTGTATTTACTTATTCAATTGCAGTTGATGGGATCCTAAACCATAAATAAATAAATAATAATTAAATACGAATCATCATTTATTGATTTCATTGAAAGAACAGTCGGAAGGCAGAGAAAAAATAGTAAGTTGGTTAAATTATTTAATGTATTATGTTAGTTTGTTCGGAGATACTTTGTAATATTGTATTGTCTTTAATGATACTGATTAATGTTTCAATTAGTACGTTTAATTATAACAGTTGTTATATTAGCCTTTATTTGGAACTAACTAAATATGTAGAGAATATTTTCAGTATCAGAAACGAAAATAATATTTTTTTTACAAGTAGAGACACTAATTACATTTATATGTTAATTCTTAAATCGTGGAATCATGAAAGTCTGGGCATATCTCTTCAAAGTAACGTAACGTTCTTCCTTTTCCTTTGATCACCATTTCTATATTTTTTTCGTTCAGATCCCTTTACACCATTGTGCAAATGCGGAAATGGTCAATCGCTCTGCAAGACATTCAGTACACCGTCCCCTCCTCCTCGCATTTTATACTGCTTTTACGAAAAACATGTATATAAATTAAGATTCGAAAGAACCGCGAGGAAAATTGATAACCAAATCCGTTTATGATAGTAAAGACGACTGGTGCTAAATCGTTCATTAACACGTCGCAGTATTTACTCATTCTCCGTTGGAGCGTTCTAGTTCATTACCTGAACCGGTTCGCCAACAGACGTTACATTCTTTATTCCAGAGATATGCTCTTTGCTTTATTCCAAGATATTGTGTCGAGAAGATCACATCAATCCCTACCGTTCTCGAAAGGATTCTCCATGGTGCACGTAATTTAGTGAAAAGTTTCGGGTTGTTGAGTTGTTTTTGGCAAATTTTTATTTGTGAAAATGAGTATTTCTTGGGAAAACGTCATTTTGTCATGGGTAAGTAATTCGTGTCGGTTCATGTAATTGCAGGTTGGGAAAAGAACAAGATACGCCATACTAGCTGCAAACAGTTGTCCATTATTCGTTAAGGTTAATGTCTCAATCTGGGTCTGAGGCTTATATTGCTACTATGTCTTGTTCACGTATTTTAAGGAATTAACGGAGTAACAAGAGGAGTCACACTTGAAAATCTCAAAATCAACACTCAAAATCGAGAAATCGACATTTCCTTTTAACGTGAGACAAATTCTGACTGATGTGGCCTATTTTATTGCTTCCCCAAGTCGTTTAAATGTTGGTATTCTACTTAGACTGTGGAGAATTTTCGCTACTAAAAGTACGCGTATGTAGATTCATCAGTATGTATCTTCAGGGAAAATACTACCGTACTGTTAAAGGTGTTTTCTTTATGTGCTATTTTCCTTATTTAATTTTTCATATCACTGGCCTTCGCTTTTAATTCAAGAGTGTCAAAAATGCAAGTAGAAAGGAAACTCGTTAATAAAATCGCAATAACATTTTTGTTTTCAGGTGAATGTTTGTGCTGTTTGTACTGATCACATCAATACATCAGACGATTTGTCTGATGGGAAATTACTTGAGTGTTTCGTGTACGTATTTTTTCTCATATACCGGAAACTTTTGATAAATTACATCTTAGAGAAACGTTATAAGGATAATAGGGATTATTGCTAAATTGCGTATCACGTGTGACAATTACAGGGAGATTTTTCTCTCCAGAGATATTGCATGATGAGCTATTGTTTCATGATAATTCCTTCAAAAGAAAAGAATATATTAAAAAGTATTCAAGAATGTATTTTGCATTCTATTTAATGTTCGGAAACTTTGATTGGTGCTGAGCTGAAAGGTCTGACTTTTTCATAATTCATCTTGTATGAAATTAAATTAGACATGATGAACCTTGGAATTAGCTTAGTGGACAGCTTTTATGAAGAAATGCTCTCTGTATTATTTACCAACCCTTACAGACCTACAGATAAATATTGAGTACATTTATTAAAACAGTTTTTGTTTCTTCAAAAATTGTTTTGTAAATTATTTTTGTTATACACTAATATTGTGTTATTTCATAATATTTAGAACAATTGTCTCATCATCTAAATATTAAAAATCGTACAAACTGTTGCTTTTTTTATTCAATTTCTGTCTTGACAGTGCTGTTCTTCTCTTTTAGGCCATCGTGTTCGAAAAATGCTCAGGATAATTATCATCAGAAAACAATTAAATTTGTCCAGAGTGAGTATCCATTTTTATAGTTAAATGTATGCTTAAGTATTTCAATCCCTTCAATGTGCCTTTAACAAATGGTTGCCAGAAATGCATTGTACAGTTCCAGTTTCAAATAAGCTATTGGGAATTTTTAATGCAAAATTTAATAAAACTGAATTATTTAAAAATATTTTCTTGAACAATCCAAAATATTTCATGAAAAGTAGGATATAAAAATTGTTTTCCATTTTCTGGCATAGTATAACAAGTTTTCATTAATTTACTTCTTATTCTCTATTTTTAACAGGACAATATCCTCGCTTCTGGACGCATATTCCATCACAATTACAAAATGAAGATATATTGATAATATATTCCCTGCTAATTCATTATTATAGTTTAATTGACGATCCATCAATGCGAAATAAAATGTGCTCTCTCAGCAACTCTTCTCAAATAATAATCAAACGATTTTTGGAATTTCTTTTGAACAAGGATATTACAGAAGATTCGGTTAAAATGGCGATAAAATCGTGTTGTGGTATGTACTATTGCTTGTATGTGTGAACTATTACTGGTATGTGGTATTGCTTACATTTTTAGTTACGTAGTGAGTGATGAAAATGGAGTGATATCTATTTATAACTAAAAAAATAATGCATTAAAAAAATTAAAGGTATAAATTAAATAGCTTGAAAAACATTAACAATTTTATAATTGCTTCGTCAACAGAATGAGACACGTATCTTTAGCACATCTATTTTCGAAGGTCGAAGATAGGGTAATGCACTTTTTTCGGAAGTGCATGAGAATGGAGGAAATATTTACATGTATTCGGCGGCGTACCTAAGACGAAGGGAGGACGGCCATGCACCTTGCCGCCCTCACAGAATCCAATGATATATTCAAAAATACAGTTTTTACTTATTTTTTTACTTTCTGGTACTTCTTTTCCTACACTAAAAAGAAGAGAAGATATTGTAATCGTGCACCGAAAACAACGAATATTAGACAGAAAAAGTTATCGCGGGGTACTGGTAATAAAAACGGGGATCAATCTTGAATTATCTATGCAGAACGATCAGTAGTACGCTCTGAAGGAGGCAGCAACATGTTGGCCGAAACGTCAGCCACTAATACAGAGACACGGCTCATCCCGGACAGCCTAGGTTATACCAATTTCGGCCGCAGAAGCTTACGCAATCATATCAAGGATACATCTCGTTTCTTTATATGTAAAAAAACTCCTTTAACGCTTTGTGTAGTCATAATACTTGGTTTGTGGATCCTTGTTACCCATGAATAAATTGATGGCAAAACGTTCGTCTGTCCGCGGACAACAGACAAGCGGTCAACGGACGGTCGGATAAGCAGAGGGACGGGCAAACAGAGGGACAGACAGACGTTTTTCAAGGAATCCAGATTTCGGTATCAATGACCCACAAAACGGTTTCTGGTTAGATCACGTGTTAGAGGAAGTAATTTTCTAAATATAGAAAAAGGAATTATATAATTTTTCGTTCATTATCTACATTTCCATGATTTTTTAAATATTGCAATCATTCAGTTTTTTCTTCCTAAAACTAAAATATTGAAGAGATTTTTTTGACAAAAATAGTTTTCGCGTTTAACTGAAAACGGGCGAAAATATTCACGAAAATATTGTAAAAGGCTTATCTGGAACAAGTAGCTCCCCGCTCGCCCGCCCGCTCGCCCGCTCGCCCGCTCGCCCGCTCGCCCGCTCGCCCGCTCGCCCGCTCGCCCGCTCGCCCGCTCCCTCGCCCGCTCCGCCGCTCGCCCGCTCGCCCGCTCGCCCGCTCGCCCGCTCGCCTGCTCGCCCGCTCGCCCGCTCGCCCGCTCGCCCGCTCGCCCGCTCGCCCGCTCGCCCGCTCGCCCGCTCGCCCGCTCGCCCGCTCGCCCGCTCGCCCGCTCGCCTCGCTCGCTCCGCTCGCCCGCTCGCCCGCTCGCCCGCTCTGCCGCCCGCTCGCCCGCTCGCCCGCTCGCTCGCTCACCCGCTCGCCCGCTCGCTCGCTCACCCGCTCGCCCGCTCTCGCCCGCTCGCCCGCTCGCCCGCCTCGCCCCGCTCGCCCGCTCGCCCGCTCGCCCGCTCGCCCGCTCGCCCGCTCGCCCGCTCGCCCGCTCGCCCGCTCGCCCGCTCGCCTCGCCTCGCCCGCTCGCCCGCTCGCCGCTCGCCCGCTCGCCCGCTCGCCCGCTCGCCCGCTCGCCCGCTCGCCCGCTCGCCCGCTCGCCCGCTCGCCCGCTCGCCCGCTCGCCCGCTCGCCCGCTCGCCCGCTCGCCCGCTCGCCCGCTCGCCCGCTCGCCGCTCGCCCGCTCGCCCGCTCGCCCGCTCGCCCGCTCGCCCGCTCGCCCGCTCGCCCGCTCGCCCGCTCGCCCGCTCCGCTCGCCCGCTCGCCCGCTCGCCCGCTCGCCCGCTCGCCCGCTCGCCTCGCTCGCCCGCTCGCCCGCTCGCCCGCTCCGCCCGCTCGCCCGCTCGCCCGCTCGCCCGCTCGCCCGCTCGCCCGCTCGCCCGCTCGCCCGCTCGCCCTGCTCGCCCGCTCGCCCGCTCGCCCGCTCCGTCGCCGCTCGCCCGCTCGCCCGCTCGCCCGCTCGCCCGCTCGCCCGCTCGCCCGCTCGCCCGCTCGCCCGCTCGCCCGCTCGCCCGCTCGCCCGCTCGCCGCTCGCCCGCTCGCCCGCTCGCCCGCTCGCCCGCTCGCCCGCTCGCCCGCTCGCCCGCTCGCCCGCTCGCCCGCTCGCCCGCTCGCCCGCTCGCCCGCTCGCCCGCTCGCCCGCTCGCCCGCTCGCCCGCTCGCCCGCTCGCCCGCTCGCCCGCTCGCCCGCTCGCCCGCTCGCCCGCTCGCCCGCTCGCCCGCTCGCCCGCTCGCCCGCTCGCCCGCTCGCCCGCTCGCCCGCTCGCCCGCTCGCCCGCTCGCCCGCTCGCCCGCTCGCCCGCTCGCCCGCTCGCCCGCTCGCCCGCTCGCCGCTCGCCCGCTCGCCTCGCTCGCCCGCTCGCCCGCTCGCCCGCTCGCCGCTCGCCCGCTCGCCCGCTCGCCCGCTCGCCCGCTCGCCCTCGCCGCTCGCCGCTCGCCGCTCGCCCGCTCGCCCGCTCGCCCGCTGCCCGCTCGCCCGCTCGCCCGCTCGCTCGCCCGCTCGCCCCTCGCTCGCTCGCCCGCTCGCTCGCGCTCGCCCGCCGCTCGCCCGCTCGCCGCCCGCCTCGCCCGTCCCCGCTCGCCCTGCTGCCGCTCGCTTCACCGCCGCCCGCTCGCTCGCTCACCCTCGCTCCCGCCTCCGCCGCTCGCGCTCGCTCGCCCGCTCGCCCGCTCTGGATTAAATTCCCACTATTTCTGAAATCGTCGCAAAAGTTGATTTTGAGTTTGTATTGCTTTTCCATGTATATTTCCAAGAATGTTCCTATTTGAAATTGCGCGGTGCCATGGCCGCATCTCACTGAATCGTTCCGAGCGAATCAGTGGAAGGGGGCGAGATAAGCGAGACACGGCGTCAGCGATAAAAAAAGGCGGTTGTGTAATAAACTGTGAAGAACTGAACGGTCATCGGGTCGAAAGGCACTAAAAAGTATCAAATAGTGTGTGTACTGATATTGAGAAAGTGCGACAGGTTCTAATGCGAAGAATAGTGGGGTGACGAAATTATGATGGTAGCCGATAACCGCATGGCCAAAGATTGAACATACAAGGGAAGTAACTCTGGAGACGGGGGGGCCACAGCATGGCCGCGTGACTGGGATGAAAGAACGGTAAAAACAGGAGACAGTGTGGTAGTGAACAGTGTGACGGTGAGGAAGACAGAACGAGCATTGTAATCCGGAGCACAGTCATTAATGACCCTTTGGAACAAGTGATGAGGGGGTAAAAGCCTACGGTGTGTATCAGTTGAAGCAGAAGGCAGCGTCGCCCGCGGAGGCCGTGAGAGCGCATTCACCTCCCTTCGTGGTTGTGGCCGGCGGGCGGGGCAAGCAAACCCCGAGTGACACCGGACATCGTGGAGCGAACGGCCGTTCTTGTCAGCCACCAGCAGGGGCGCCTACATTCCAATAATCAGGTTTTTTTGTTGAATAGGTCGCTAAGATATTGTAATTAAGATTAGTGTCCACAACTTAGTAATGAAGATAGTAACAAAAGGAGAAAAGTTCATTTCAAAAAAATTTCTCGGTACAAAAGTGTTTTGTTCTTGTGTTATAACGTGTGTTTTCAATGTCTTTGTGCGAATCCCATGAGCCCACTCACGAATAAGAACACCTGTCCCATTTTAAAATTCATCTCGTTGTACTGGACCAAACCAATTCACTATATATAGTGATGAGCGCGCGCGTCGCCAGTCAAAAGGGGCGCGTCTCCAAGACTTGCGCGCAATACCCGCGGCAGGGCGCGAGCCAGGTGACGTATCAGCGATCAGACTGGGGAGAGGGAGATAACGTGCCGCTACCCATACGAAGAGGGCGGACACACAAAGTCGGCGGGCGACCGTACATTCTTTTTTCTGGTTCCGATCACCGTTCGAGCAGCACCTCCGACCTAAAAATTCAGCGAGAGATTATGTAGGAGATTTTGGAAGTCAGAGACACGTATAAATAGCCACAAAGTTATTAGAATTTTGCCGGAGGAGAATTTGCTGTCTGTCGAGGACGGGAGCAAGTGATATGAATTCAACAGTTAAGTGATTCAGTGGTCAGTAAAGAAGGGACGATAATTTGCATGGTGAAGACGCAGTTACTTTGGATTAAAAGCGCTGAGTAGACTGTGACATCTACTGTGACGCTTACGCCCGAAGTAAGCAAATATTCAATCAGTTGCGACGTGCAATGGACATTCGCACGCGGGCGTGAACAAGACGACGGGGCAAGAAAGAAACAGACGAGGACGTGAGGTGCCGTGAGAGGGAGAGGGAAGAAGACGGGAGCGGCGTAGGCGCCTAGGAATTGCCAGACGAGGACGTGAGGTGAAAGGCACGCGCCGCAGCGAGAGCAGCTGGCAGCAGCAAGGCCCTTCGAACGCCGGCGCACAACCGCCGCCGTGACTGCAAGGCCGACTTCGAGACGCGCAGCAGGCGGGAGCGGTGAAGGTAAAGGCGAACAGCACAAAAGCGATGAAATGGAGGTCGACGCCCAGCGACTGGGGAGAACTTTAAAAGGGAACGTTGGTAGGGAGAGATTAAATTGTGCACGGAGCTAGCAGAGAAACTAAAATTTTCTGCCTTTTTCAGTAATTTGCCAATAGAATTTTTATTAAAATTGTTTGGTTGATATTATTCACAGTGACGATAAATTATTTTAGAGTATTATGTGATTGTTCACAAGTTGATGTTAAATTTGTTTCGAGACTAAATGACGCAAATCTGAACCCGGCCTCACTGGGCAGGTTAAACCGAAATTCGAGTAAATTTCAGGTGTAAACTGATCGACGGGAATTCCCAGGTTAAGTATGCGAAAGAAATGAATGAACGTTTCATCCATTAAAAGAGAAAGGTACCATGCATTCTTGTTGTTCTGTATAGTTTTGTGTGAGTTCAGTGTAACCATTTAAAAGGGTTTCAGAATATTAAACCCAGTTTAATTGATTTATGTGTACTTGTTTGGATTTCCTTTCGGCACCCAAAAAGATCCTACTGCCCTGAGGTATCACAAAGCTGGCAAGAGCATGATATCTACGAATTCCCGACAGGCGCCTAGGAATTGCTGGGCGGGGATGTACGTCAGTATATATTCGCTAGCCTATCCAGGTTACAGTTTAACAATGAAATTCTCGAAATAACTTCTCAAACTGTCAAGCTTGTATGGTAACTATGCTTGAAAGAATGTCTTAAAAATGCCAACAAATAACTCGAATACTAATAAAGTAATTAATTTACTAATTATTTACTAATTAAATAACTCTCAAGAAAGATATATCAAGAAACATGAGACCTGCCGCTTTCTCTTAATGTAGAGAAGTTGAAAAGGAAACTCTTTGTACTTAATATTTTTTTCTAGAATCGCTTATAGATGTTTTGGTTTGTAGATGGTGGACATTATGAACATACGTACGCTTTGTTTAATTAAAGTGCAGTGTTTTACCTTGAATGGCCAGTTCTGGGTCCATACTTCGTATCTTTAGAATCTTTGAAAACTTACATAGGGCAAAAAACAGAAAATACGGAAGCACGGAGAGCAGAGTTCATAAAAAAAAACTGTTGTGAAAACTTGAGTTTTGTAGTTTCAAACATTGTGATCTACTCTCCAAAGAACATTTATGCCCAAAAGCGTGTAGCAGGTAAGGCTTTGCGTGACATTGACTAGCGAGGCGATGAGTAAAGTAACGCGTTCAAAATTTCTTAAACTGAAATCTCCGTGATTTTCTCCCAAATAATAAATACTAAATTTAAATTCAAAGCAACGCCTTATAACACATTAAAAAAAAAAAATTCAACGAATATTTTATACAAAATTTTAATACTTCTAAACATACAATAAAACTCGAGCGCTCTAAACGATGTTGGTAAACAATTGACATTTTTAATATCTCTGAAAAATAATGCTGGTCGATTAGGATAATAAATATTAAGATTCCGTTAATCGCCGGTCAGAGAATATTAAAAATTATACAACCCTGATGTAACAAATATTATTATTACTATTATTATTATTACTATTATTATTATTACTATTATTATTATTACTATTATTATTATTACTATTATTATTATTACTATTATTATTATTATTATTATTATTACTATTATTATTATTATTATTATTTATTATTATTAGTTTATATCATTAGATTGGTTTTCGTACGCCCGTCTTGAGACAATACATATGAATTCAATGAAGTTTCTTCCAGATCTCGTAAGTTACACTGGTACTCGTAAAATATATTTAAAAAAGCAATCTATTTACCCCATTCCCTCATTCACTTCTGTAAAAACTGTTGAAATATCTTAATCCTTTCAGAAACGGCGAGAGGTAATAATGTTACGTGACTCGCCTGCATATTCTTTGAAAATGTGCATTGACGGAATTCAAACGCTATTTGTTCAACATTGTTTTGTGCAGGTTTGCATGCGATATACGTGTTATTTGTGTGTGCTTGAGGGTTTTTCTCCTACACATACTATCAGAGAAAACGCTTTTCTTTATCGATTAGGACGTAAGTAAACTTATTTTTTCGTCTTTGCTTGTCTGGTGTTGTTTTGCCTTTCTTTGCGGGTGTTTTTGGTCTTTTTCTTTATTTGCCTGTCTGCATATCTGTCTTCCTCCGTCTCTGCTTGCTGCCTAGACCACCTACCCTATTTACCACTGTCTCTGTTTTGGCGGGATTGGCTATATTTTTACAGGAAATTTTACGTTTTGTAGGATTTTCTTTACGTGTGTTTGGGCATTTTGGCAGTATATATTTTTAATGCATTTTTCAAATCAGTGATATTGCAAAACAAAATAAGCGTAATAAAGTTTACTACCAAGTTCCAAAACGATTTGCAGATTTTCCACAAAATTTATCCCTATTCATGTACTTGTCTGCGATGAATTTTAGGTATTGATATAAGGAAAGTATACTGAATTATATTGGTATATATAATATGTATTACATTTGTTTTTTAGAATCACCTGTGCAATCTCTGATACAATATTTTGAAACAATAAATAAATCCAAGACACCTTTGGAAAACTTTTTAAAAGTAAGTATAAGGTTTTTAAAAGTAAGCTGAAAGTTGTAAGTATTATTTTGCCCCATTTAAAATGTATTTTATTCTTCAACCTCGAGTTGCCAAACAGCAGACCAGAAGCTCGACGCGGACTTGGTTTCTGCGTGATTCAGACCATTTTTCATTATTTTCTCTTGCCTCTTCCGTTGGTATTCTTAGTTCTTCATCCATAACCGATAAGCTCAGCGTTGTATTGTCTTTTAAGTCCCCAAAGCCGTTCTAGGTTTTGTGGGTGAGACGATCTCAGAGTTGAAACACCTTACTGGAATGATGAAACATTATGTAGCCACTTTTCCGACTCCTTGCCAATTGGACGTTGAGTTCAAGGATCGATTTTAGGCCCCATTCTGTTCCTACATTACGTAAACGACATGCCCTTGACGACTCGAAACGGGAGAACAGTTCTCTTGGCGGATGATACGAACATTATTTGCAAAAAAGAAACTGTAAATAATACAATATCAGATGTTTAAAATAAACAATTCTATGCAAAAGAAAATGAACGGTGTACCATTGACTGATAATAAATTAATATACAATGACTGATGATAAATTGATATACAATGACTGATAATCAATAATACAAAATTTTTAGAGCTCTCAATCCAGTCAATCTTCGATTGGAACGTCCATTTAAATGAATTGAATACCAAATTAAGTTCATTATGCTAGGCGTTCAGAATTCTTTCCAATTCAGTCAGCCTTCATACTGCTCGTTGCGTATATTTCGGGAATGAGTATTCCCGCCTGAGGTATGGAATTTGTTTATGGGGAAATACATCTTATAGCTCCTAGACTAATAGATTACAAAAAAAGGAATTGTACGAATAATAACCAAATCCCACCCACGCGATTCTTGTAAGCCTCTTCATTAATCTAGGAATTTTACCATTTCTTTGTCTGTTGATTTACGTATCAGTGGCTTTTGTCGAAAATGACTTGCTTAAGGGCGGGAATATATTTTCAGAAAATGCCGATGTCTATTACAACACTCGTAGAAATCATATTCATCAAGTGACAGTATCAACAGCTCATTACAAAAAATGCACTTACAATACATATACATTATTTTACTACACTTTGCCAGATGAAATTAAACGATTAAATTCGATAGAAAAGTTTAAATCCAAAGTGAAATCGTTTCTGCTGTATAACTGTTTCTATACAATTACAGACTATATTGAGTATAACAAAAAATGTAACATTATTTCAACGGTGATATGTAACCATTTCACGGTATATTTACCATTTTCACTGTATAATTCTTAACAATATATAACTTAACAAAACTATATCGCAGCTTCTGGATCAAGGATCACCCTCTCAATCAGGTTTTTCGTCCAGGTTCCCTGATCCATGGTGCAAATGCGGAGATGGCCCCTTATTTTGCTTCTGGACATAAATGTAACTTCGTTATCTGTGTCTGACTTCTAGAATTCAGTGGGAAATATAGTTATTCAAATTATTGTTTCCATGTTGACGCGACTGGGAAGTATTATACCTTGACGAAGAACATCATGGATGACAGACCAAAATGTATTGCTTATTTATCCTTGAAAAAAGATTTTATTACATGGGAGCGTTTTTCTAAATTCAAAATTCAAGTAGTATATGACTTAGTGTAGGGATCACAGAATTTTGAAAACGTGCACAGAATTCACTTCTCCCCATAGCACGTCATACAGTTTTATGTTTGCTTGTGTTTTCGTTTGCTTGCGAACACTCAACGAGACGTGGTCCAGGATGACGATTCCGCGCTCTCAAAGCATCTTTGCTTTTTGAGAGAAAGCGACATTTATAATTTTGTGACAGATAAGGGCAATAATTTTTCTATGTTTTCTGGCCCCATTACAGTCAGATTTACGTTTTTGAACTCTATCTAATCCATTTGTATATTTAATGGGTAATGCAAACTTTCTTCTTAGGGTATGTATGTGCTTTTAAATTAGCGGGTAAGCAGGGCATCTGCAACACTTTTACTAGTTCTTTAATTTATTTAAGAAATACTTTGACGCGGGTGCTAATGACCTTAGCATTTGAAGCGCCCTCTTAAGCCAATCAGTGCATTTGCTTGTCTGTTTGTATTTGCTTGTCTGTTTGTTTGTTTGCATTTGCTTGTTTGTTTGTTTGCTTTGTTGTTTGTTTGTTTGCATTTTTGTTTGTTTTTTGCATTTGCTTGTTTGTTTGTTTGCATTTGCTTGTTTGTTTGTTTGCATTTTTTTTTTGTTTGCATTTGCTTGTTTGTTTGTTTGCATTTGCTTGCATTTGTTTGTTTGTTTGTTTGTTTTTGTTTGTTTGTTTCATTTGTTTGTTTGTTTGTTTGTTTGCATTTGTTTGTTTGTTTGTTTGCATTTGTTTGTTTGTTTGTTTGCATTTGTTTGTTTGCATTTGTTTGTTTGTTTGTTTGTTTGTTTGCATGTGCTTGTTTGTTTGTTTGTTTGTATGTTTGTTTGTTGCATTTGCTTTGTTGTTGCATTTGCTGTTGTTGTTGCATTGCTGTTTGTTTGTTTGCATTTGTTTGTTTGTTTGTTTGTTTGCATTTGTTTGTTTGTTTGTTTGTTTGCATTTGTTTGTTTGTTTGTTTGCATTTGTTTGTTTGTTTGTTTGCATTTGCTTGCATGTATTTTCTATATAACAGCAAAACGAAAAAATAACGTAACGTGTGAAGGAAACGAAATATATGCGCACGGTTTTGGCTCCCCTGTCTCTGAACGTCATGAGTAGCGTGCGGATTTTGATGACCTACAACATTGCCAAAAATTATCAATAAAATAGTTTTAAAAGGACTTACAAGTAAAAAATGAAAACAATCGAATCAAAACAGTTCGGACGAACGAATCAAGCTGCTCAATACTTACATAATCGATACTTCCTTTCATTCAAGTGAACTCAGCTTGGAAACATTTAATTTGGACAGTTCTTTACAAAGAAATCTGTGTTTAGTTTTCGCGAAATGGGTCGAATCGACAATGACGCTGATGGGTGTCACAGGAACCTTGCATTGCAGACTCTCAACGGCTAACATTACAATTTTTGAGCGAACAACTCGAATAGGGACAGGAATTCTATGGAAAACATTTGTTTTAATATTTTTGACGGGAAAACGTAAAAAATCATATTAATCAAAATCAATTAAAATGTCTTGTAAAAATAGGTGATTTCTTTTTGCCTTAACAATTAATGTTTAATGTTAAAAGGGCATTGTTATAAACTGAAAAGAAAAAATATATATAATTTAAGATCCCCTCTAATCAGTATTGAATTATGAATAATGGTGGTATCCAAAGATTTTGCAAGAAATATTTTTAATCCTATGTAATATGTACTGTTTTCATCGGCAAATGAGTTGTGATTTTTGTTATTGAAAAAATAGCACCCCCATACCATGATACTTTTCTCTCGCATCTGGGAAAAAGAGCTCAATACAACGTGCGCAGATAATGATTTTATATTTGTCTACAAGCAAGACTTAAGATCATCTCTTCATTTGTTCTGTGTGCATCTGCTAAGTAGCTTAAAAACCTGATCCAGATAAAATAATTTGGTTCAAAAGATAAATTGTCAATGCCAGCTTCAATACATTAATATAAAAAGCAAAATTTGTGAAAGCGCAATCATAGTTTTCTAGTTTGTCATCCATCCGGTTTGCAAATGTATTCTTCCTATTTATTTTTCTCGAAATTTGTTTCATTTGTGTAAACGTTTGTTTTTATTAGGTCAAATCTATAAAAACTCGGCTTTCAAATCACAAAAGGGAAAGAGAAACCTTTCAAGAAACTCGTTTGGAAATGCTCCCAAAAATATCTACGGAAGTTAAAGGACCTAACATAATGGAACACGAACAACCATCATCATCATCAGCAGCAGCGATAACAGCTGCAGATAGCAAGGTTGATAAAGATTGCAGTCTTGAGTGGGATTACAGTGATGTATTTGAAGATTTGGATACACGTAAGTGAATTTAATCCTTTTTTAGAGAAAGAGAGAAAGTTGAAGGTAAGAAATTTCAAATGAGTTATATCGGACTAACAATTTAAAGCGAAGGAATGTCCCAAATAAAATTACATTGTTTCTGAGAGAGCTTAAAATCCTAACCGTAACTGTTAAAACTGTTTCAATTTAAACAAAACGTTAACTTTCACATTTTATAAATTAATCTATCCGTAACCAAATGAAGCAACTTAGATTTTCAAAAGGTCTCCGTAACTTTATGGATCGCTACTCTGAGTTATTTTTCGGGGCTATTTTTTTGTGTACACTGGGTTGCTTTCCCCAATATTGAATTGAAATAGTTGGCCGTCGTAGCTTTCAAATAAATAGTTAAATTTTATTGTAAAATCAATATTTACATGCACTACACTAGCTCATATGTCGGGAGATCAGCAAGGAGCTCGTCCTGGCTCGGCAGATGCATCGCCTCTCTGGAGGAAATACCTGGGAAAATGTTCGTATGTAATGTATTCGATTCGTAATGGCCAAACGATATTATATGTTCTGAACGTGTTTGAGAAAAAACAAAGTACCGGTACGTGATATATGTTTGGAATGTGATTATTAATAAAGGGTTTTCAGCTCATTATTTAAATATGTATTGAGTGGAAATAAATAAAATTTCATTCGTTCTAAACTTCTTCCGAAACAGGCGTGTGCTCCACGTTATGCAAGGTTGAAGCAAGTGGGAGGAGCCTCCGATTTATTTTTCAAATTTTGCGCTAGAAGTGGCCACTTTCGATATCATTACCCTAACATGCAAATTAGTAAATGAACTTGTTGCTGGCTGGCCTTGCATTGGCACATCACTAACTTCGAGTTATACCCCGTTGAGTTGGGTTGGTCCACGTCCTGATGGGAGGATGCAGGGAGGGCTCTCAGATATTCCTTTCTTTCTCCAAACATCTTTCTTTTCCCCATCGTTGATTCTTGTTCTTTTATAACACCCTGTCTCTTTTCTTATTCCCCTTCTATTTCACTGGCCCTCCCTGAATGCTGAACGCCCACTCATGTTTGCCGTACATGGCGATCCGTCTCGGAGGGAATGTGTGTCCTGGCGGTTGAGGAGCCTGTCTGTTTCCCAATTACTCTCCTCGTGCTACTTTCTTCCTGGCATCTATGGATAATTTTTTTACGTATTTTGGGGAACATTCCTTGCTGGTCTCAATACGCTTGCTTTGGCTACGGACTGTTCTAGACGGGCAGTCGGGAGCTGACTCACTCCCGATCAATTGGTTCGGACGAGGTCCTGTACCGAACTCCAGGGTGAGCTGGGAGATACACTGGCATTCCGATGGAGTGTCCTATTGTTAGGCTTCGTAGTGGGTGGGGACCATGGGGATGATTCTAATATCTTCATGGATAAACCTTGAAACTGTGAACTTTGATAGTTTCTTTTGTAAAGAATCTGATAGACCAACGAAGCCCCGTTTCCTCGTCATGTATAGAAACGATAGAGAAACAATGAATAGCGTTAGTCCCAATAAACTTGCCAGAGAAATTGCAAAATTTGGAAAGTTTGTGGCGGACGTTCGTTAGAGAAACGACACCATCGTTTTCGAATGCCGCACTGACGAACAGATTAAAAATTCTCAGATCTAAAGGAAATACCCGGCTTCCAGGTGCATGTCTCTCCCCACCCGACCTTAAACCTCTGCAAGGGTGAGGCTTTTGCATCACAAACGGAAGAAAGTATGAAAGCCTTCTTTCTACTTTTTGGTGTATCTCACATTTGCAGGATCCAGCGGAGAGTGAATGAATTGGGTACTCACTCTTATCTCAACACTGATACTGATCTTCGAATGTCCATCTGTCGGAGAAAATAGTATGTAGGTTCTACAATCTCCGTGTCAGGCATTATGTTTCTAATTCTCTTCGCTGGTTTAAATGCCAGAGGTTTAGCCATACGCAGCCCCGTTGTGAGCGCCGCAGTCTGCGTACACTGTAGAAAAGAACAAATCGAACTGCTCCCCAGATCCAAGGTGCATAAGCTGCTCTGGGAAGCACCCGTTGAATTCGAACCAGTTCCCAATTCGGAAGAAAGGGAGATCCAGAAGATCCGAGTCTCGGAGGAAGTGTCCTTTCTTGAGGAACCACTCCGTTACCACTCGTATCCCTATGGATATGGTTCGAAGGTTCGCTGACACCGTGGGTCAACAGAAATTAAGATACCGAAAATTACCTCTGTGCTCGATGCTGCCTGTGAAGTGTCCTTTAAAGACATCGGTGGAGATATGCAGATACCTTGCCCATTCAGATTCAAACAAACGAAACGATGATAGCCGTGTTTCGACAAATACACAAAGGTAAAAAGCTGAGAAACCGAGCCCGACAGGCCCTATTTATATATATCCAGTTCGCCTGTATCAAAAGACTGTGGTCGTCCAACACATGCCACTCTCTCTAGCAGTAGTCAAGACGACTCTGCAGAGAACGAGGAACCCCACATGAACACGTGCATCACTTTTCAACAGAGAAGGAAAAATAAGAAAAAGAAACCCGAGACATAACTCACCTAGAAGCAAAGAAACTTAACACGAAGCAATTATGGCTCTTTTCGTGGAACATCAATGGCTTCCATACTCGTTTAGACGAATTAAAGCTGATGTCTCTGCATTGACTCGTGGTTATCTGCCTGAAGGAAAACAACATCCCCTTCCTGGGCACTCCCACTCTCTTCGTGGTTTTTGTTGTCACAGGCTCTTACCGGTTGTTACAGTTGATGATGGACTCTGTGCCCATGACGGAGTCGCTTCACTTGCCACAGACTCCTGGCGTTTAAAGAAACAGACGTACGAACCACTCTCCAGATACCTTGCATTCGTGTGAACTTCTGCACTATTTCTCTCACTACTTGCATCGTCTATATCCCGCCTAAACGAGTCGTGTAACAAGAACTGGAAGACGTATTTTCTCAGTTGCGCCCCCCCCCTCGTTTTCTTATTGTGGGGACATTAATGCTCATAATCCCGCCTGCGGTTGTGAATTTTTATGTATACTGGTGAAAGCGCACACTTTTCCGTAGCTTCAAATACTTTCTCGTCCGTTGGTCGTGCTCTCTGTGGTTCTTCTCTTTCTACAATCTTTGAGTGGGCTGTCCTTTGCGTCCTGCATGGCAGTGACCACTTCCTCATTCTATACAGAGATAGCGTATGACACCACTTGGAGGTACAGCATTCTTCGCACCGTGCACTCTTGGTGCCTAAGGAGACGGCTCCGTTTGTTTCTAGTAGGTTTTCTTTTCGCGCCCGCCTTGGTGACACGTTACCTCAACAGTTAGTGTTGCCGTGGGATCGATTCTGAGCGTCACTGTTTGCCATTGCTATCAATAGTATTGCATCAGTAATTCGTGAGCCTGTGAAGACATCACTGTTCGTTGATGACTTGGCCATTTTTTGCCCCTCTAAGAGCATACAATTATTGAGTGGCAGTTACAACTGCTCAACAAATTGCAGGAATGGAGCGATTAAATATGATTCAAGTTCTCCACATCAGAAACCAACTGCATGCACTTCTGCTGAATTCATCACCTCTATAATCATCCTGACATTTTTTGTGGGGGTTAAGCTCTTGTGGAATTCGACAAGAGCTTAACCTGGCGAAACCACATCCGTAAATTACGAGTCCATGTGTGTCATCTTTAAATTTTCATCGCACTGATAGCTTTTTAGGTGCAGACAATGTGTGTCCTCCAAGGACCGTCATCCGCCATCTTTTGGATGATGGATGCATAGTGTATGGGTCAGCGCCTCCCATCAACCTTCCGGCCATTAAATACCATACACAATGCCGGTATAAGGATCAGTGCACGAGTCTCATCGAATGTCTCTTGGCCGAGGCTAGAGAACCATCTCTGAGCCGAAGGCGAGATATTTTGAACACCTCATAAGGCGAGAAATTATCCACTGTGGATACTCCCTCACGCCAAGCAGTCCTCCACTCAAACCACTTGACTTCGTATGCACTTGGAGCATCGTTACTCCATCCATTGTGAATACATGTCCGTATGCTTTTTTACAGAAGCTGAATATAAAATTGACCAACCCTGTGAAACTACCCGAAACCTTGTTTCCCTTCAAAACTTCACCGACCCTAAATAGACATTAGATTGTCCAACCTCCATAAATTAACTCCCTCCAGTACATTCCTAATGGAATTTCAGGAGATGAAATCTCTGTATCCTGGCCATTACTTCATGTACACCGCTAGTTACTCCCAAACCGGCAAAGTAGGATGTGCCTTCTACTGTCGCAGTGCCAAGCGAAGTTCTCGATTACTCTTCGTGTAGCGCCTATACTACAGAGAAGTATGAACTCTTGGAGGCACTTTAGTTCGCTGAATCGATATCATTGAGGTAATAAGTGATCTGCATCGATTCCAAAAGCTCTCTCGAATCCATATTTTCTTGCCACCCTCTAACCCGGAACGTCCAACACCAAATCCATCATTTATTGGTTCGTCGGTATATCTTAGTCTTTTGTTGGATCCATGGCCACCGGGGAATAAGAGGAAACGTATTAGCTGACCAGGCAGCAAAGTCCTCCCCGAAGAAAAGAGAGTTGGACATCTTCACAGTCCCCACGGAAGACACTAAGCGCCCTATCAAACGCCCTATTCTCAGAAAATGGCGCACGAGTCGCTAAGGCATTTTAAGCTCATGAGTCAAGGATTCCATAATTCTTTGCTCTTACTCATGTCGGGATGCTAGGCGCAAGGAGATCATTTTAACACGCCTTCGGATCGGTCACTGCCATTTGTCCCAAGGATGTCTCCTCCGCGGGGATCACCCTCTATAACCGAATACTTCAAAATAGACCAAACCCCGGAGCATGTTCTCTTGCACTGTGGTAAAATAAGATAAAACCGCCGAAGGCAACCCCTTGCTAGCTACATAGCGAGGATTCGTAGAAATGACGGATTTCTCTCTGCAAGCTTTTTACGAGAGGCTCACGTCCACAGCCTTCTGAGAGAAGATGTCAAATATTTGGCTTTTAGTTCGAGATTTTAAAGTAATCTTTTCTGCCAAACCCTTTTTTATTATGGCAGTTCCTTTTCAGATTTATTGTTGCTTTCAATTTAATATTTTACTTTTTTAGCTTGGCATTGCAACAGCGCGTACTGGTTATAAAATAATTTACACGAACACCAATGACCTTCGATGTTCAAGCGACCTTTAACTTAATTTTAACCTCAATCACTGAATCCAACGGCGACTGTATCGGGGGTCAGACTGTATCGGGGGTCAGACTGTATCGGGGGTCAGACTGTATCGGGGTCAGACTGTATCGGGGGTCAGACTGTATAATATAGTGACAGTAATATCGAATAAGTGGTACTAGTAAATGATAAATATACGCTGAAAATGTTAAAAATAAGTGTCCTAGGTATCTGAGGCAATCGTGTTATGATTTGTCAAGACCACATTATTTTTAAATTCTTCTGATTGTCTAGCAGTAAACACCTGAGAGTGAGTTTGAAATAGTGAGTGAGAAAGACGACCCAAAACAGAAATTAAAGAACTTGGTGCGTATCTGCAACAAATGGAATACAAACACACACAAAATACAGAAATATGATACAAATAAATAACGACACAAATTCCTATGTTCTTCGAACTTCGGTCCAAACTTTCAAACCAAATTACCTACTACTCTTTACACCATTCAAAAATTCTTTGAAATTAATCTGTTTTAAAATAAATAAATCTTTGAAATGTCATTGTGGACGGTTCGTACCTAAGTAAATAAATTATGCAAATGTTTGCTATTATTAAAATTGTGACATTGTAACGCTCATAGTTCAAATTCTTAATCCAATTACATACTCAGATTTCAACAAATGACCTGTTTACACTAATTTACTATCCTTTACGAATAAATGGTTTAACAACATACACATACAGCAATTATTTACAATGTATTAGAATTCAAATTATTGTGCTGTAAAATTTGCAAGACATTTCACATTGATCGTGAACGTACAGCTTACTCCCGCCCCGTTCTTCTGCATGAGATACCTCGCTGTCACACTGAATATTCCGCCGCTGCCGGGTCTAGTTCTATGCAGATTTCTTTGCCGCGATCACTACTGAAGTCAATGAAAGTGACCACACACCTGGCGGCAAAACGCACTTCAAAAATTTCGGTTGTAATAGTTCCGTTTACCTTTTCTGATCGCGCTCGTCCCGGCCGTCACCGAACACCGGCGCTCGCTCGCATGCGCAAAGCATGTGCAATATCGGCACCACCGCCGTCCTCGGGCGCTCCGCCAGACGTCGCTTCCCCGCGCTCCGTGTCGGCCAAAGCCAGTTTGGAATTCCCATTTCCAACTCTTCAAGTTCGTCCTCTTCTGGCCTCGGCAAACATTCGAACGCCGTCTCTTCTTTCCTCTTATTTTCCGACCTCCGAACTAACAACACCGTCGCGCCAACATCCCACGCATGTGTAAGGCAATTTATGGCGCTTCACACACTGTTGATCTCGCTTTACGCATACCTCGAATTGCAGATTTGGAATGAGTCACATGGCTCTCCCTACTCAATATACATAAAATTTGAAGCGAATTTGAACTACTTTGCCTTTCAATCCAGTTCAACCTTCGCCGCAGTTCTACCACAGTTATGAAGTTCTTCAGAAGGTCATGTACCAATTGCAACAGCATACTTTGCGTGAAATGATCTTCCTCTTCTCCACTCAATCTTTCACTACAATCGTCTGAATAAAATGGCGAACTCGTGTTCGAACACTATACGTTCCTCAAGTACTACTTACTCCACTAGCGATCTAACAGGGGAAAAAGCGGTCGTCTGTCCGGCGTATTTGTGTGTGTAGCCTTCCGTGGAGGGGCGGTATCTTAACATTCCTCTTCAGCAGAGACCTCTCGCATTAACCATAAGCGGCAAATGCCGCGCTCGTTTCGGACAGGGAATACTAGATCGCGTCCACACTGCGCTGGTCGCAGCGGTGCGCTCTCGATAGCTTGACGCTTCTCGATGCCGCAGTTGCGCGGGCACGCATCTGCGGCATCATCGTGTGCGTGGAAATTTCCACTAGGTTTCGCCTCGCACATCTTTTAAATTAACCTGAAGATCAGATTCAAAAATGTTACTCTAACCGATTTCCGAATTTATAAATAATTTGGCCCAGGAAAAGGTTACACTTGAATCCCTGATTATCATTACTGACTTCGGATATATTACTAATAATGTAAATCCCGCTAGCTCGGTCAACGGGTTCTTATGAAATAATTGTTGCTACTTACTCCGCAGCTAATTACTCAATCTGCCATCCATACGGAGTGGCGAGGAATCTGAAAATAATTCTGAAATATCTACCCTAGGATTGCATGCAATGGCAAATGAGAATCGGCTTTCTTTCAAACTATGAATTATAATTTATTATTAATTCCAAAATTATCAAACTATGAGGTTATTACAAATTATCATTAGGTCATGACTTTTTTATCGTTATTGCGATAAACAGCGTTATAGAACCTTTTATCCTTTCTTGCCTCTTCGCGCGCACGTCGCTCGATGTTGCCACGTAGAGTAGGCCGATCATCCTTCTTGTTGAAGTCCAGGATGATCAGCGACCAAGTCGAAACTAACTCCAATCACTCCCCAAGCACTGCCTGTACTCTTTGTCTTGCGCCTCAAGTGGGCATCTATTCCAAACTACTTACTTTTTCCAAGTCAGAATAATATCCCTAATATCTCCTAAGCTGGCAATGAAATTCAAAAATTGCAAATAACGAAATCTAGCACCGAAATCCGGAATCAGGTAAGGTCGCTCTCAAAACAACTTTTGAACTATTTCCTCTTTCTTCATCTTGATACATGGTTCTAAGTAATGCCGAAAATGCCGAATGCTGAGTTGTATCTTCGATTCAAACTAATGTCTAAAGTAACATTTTACGGTCTTACATATTATTTTCTAATTTATTACGAACGGAAAGAAAGATTTCTTCGTTATTTTCTTATTTTGTCTTCATAATGTAATTATTTATTTTTAGATAAATATTTTTAATGAACACTATGTCGGTTTCTTCTGATGTTTCAGCTGTAATCTGCGACTCCACAATAGATGTATTGCCTGAAGTGGCTCAAGATATGAATGAGACTTTATTAAAGAAATTGAATTCCCTAAGTTTAGACCGTGACTGTTTGAGAAAAGAATTTGAAGAAAAGAAATTGATACTTAATGACGTAGAGACAAAAATGAATCTATTGGCAAAGGAAATTAATTTGAAAAATGGAGAGCTTAGTTCAAAAGAAAAAGAAGTAGAAAAACTTACTAATGTTGTTCAAAGAATGTCAGAGGAAAATTTGGAAATGTCAAAGAAAGTAAATTTATTGCAGGATGAACGTAATAAAAATATTATTGTTCTTTCTGAAAAAGCTGTAGCACTTAAAGCAGAATTGACAGAGTTAAAAATGACTACTATTCGTAACCTCGCTGACATTAAATCCTCTTTAGAAAGCATGGCACGTGAAAATGACATCTTGAGAAATGATAATTACTTGCTGGAAAAAAAGTTAATAAAAACTGAGGAATTAATAACAGAATTGAATAGTAAAATACTCTGTTTGGAGGAAGATTTGAATGAGAAGAAGAAAGTAATTGATAACCTCATGAATACGCATTTAGATGAAAATGTTTCTCTTCAAACTAAAATTTCTGATGAGCAAGTCAGAGCTGCCGAGGTATTACAGAAATATACTCATTTGAAACTCAAATATATAGAAAAGGCTAGAGAATGTGCAAACATGAAAAGGTTTTATGAAGAACAATTGTCGAATTGCAGAGAACAGATTGTAAGTACGTGGATTTAGTATTTTGTACTTATTACTTCTTGAATATCAAATTGTGTATTGAGTATCAATTTTAGCATGCAGCTTACAAAGAAGAAAAAGAAAAAATCATAACAGAACATAACTTTACCGTTCGTGATATGGAGAATTCCTTAGAATTCTATAAGAAAAAAGTAAGTGTCCCTCTTATATTCATTCTATAATCTCCTGGTATAGCAAATCTTACCTTATCTTAAATTTATTGCAGTTTATAATGTGTCATGATGACACTATTAAATTGAGAAAACAAGTATGGGACCTCCATGAAAAATTGTTGAACCAAAATGAAGTAAAAGCAAAACTGGAGAGACAATTGTCATTGCTAAACCGGAATAAGGCAAAACGTGAAATAATTGGAGAGAAAATTGCATTTTCAAGTGTAAGAATACTAGACATTTTATGTAATGTAAATGTTAATGTAAAGTGCGTAGTATAGTAATGAACTATTGTATTCCAGGAGCAACGCTCTGTAGAATACCACTTCCCTTCACGTGAACAGTGAGTATTTTTCTTTTCTTAAAATGTATGTATTAGCTATTTGTATTTTTAGTGTTGGAGTATTTTTACAGTATTGAGTCATTATGCGAAATTAAAAATGACTCTCCAAAAAATATGGTGATATGAATTTTTAGAGATCTTCCCGCGTGTAATAAACTTTTTCTGAATTTTGTTAATGGCGCTGATCTTCCAGGTTTCAGGCACGGGGGTACGTCCATTTTTTTGTTCCGAGTATTTGGATTCAACAGCCAGTTGGCCATTAGCGAGATGTTTTTGAAAGAATTATATTAAAATGTTAGGTTCACGTTTTCCATCCGGCTAGATCTGAAATATGTAGATTTTATTTGTGTATTCTGTATATCTTCTACGTTTCAGATATAAATGTTGTGAATGTTGCATCTATTATTACTATCATATTCGCAAGTACCTTAAGAAAATGTTTAGGTTAGGGAAATTTTAACAAATAAAAGAAAACCCGTTTCTTGAATACTAAAAATTGAGAACATTACGGTATATTGCATGATTCGCCTTTATTAATAAAATTAATGGAAATCACTCGTGTTATGTACACGCTCCGCAATCCCCAGGATATTACAACACCCTTACCGATTGGATATTTTTAATATTATGTTTCATACTCCTGGACAAACGTGCATTTAAATTATCAACATCTAATACAACATTATATTTATTACCTAATTTCATCTTCATCTTATCTTATTTACTTAAGATAATTACAATAAATTCATACATGGGTTTAAACTTTTAGCGGGCTTATAAAACATTGAAATTAAATAATTGAAATTAATATATGTTTAAAGTTCGGCATAATTTCAATTAACATACACTTGTTACTACCAATGAAATAAATCTTCAAACATGATCATTGTGAGTCGATATTGGTAGACGATAGCAAAAGCAGTGAAATGTCCATTACAATGGGCTCGGCGGAAAGTCGAAACGAACGGATAAACAAAGGTCCGTTCGAAATGTGATGTAATATTATTCGGAAGCAGTTTGATAAAATATATTTATTTTGTTTCTTTCTTGTAAAACTTACTGTGAATAATAGAATCAACTCCAATGTTGTCTAATGTAAAAGGAACATTTTGAAGTAAATGTACAGTTACATGATGCTACGCCATTTCGTCATTTTGTGTATTGTATCTATTACATAGTTTCTCGTCTGAATTCTCTGAGCTGCTTTCTCTATGTGACACTTCTTTAATCGTCCAAAAATAGAAGTAAAAATATCATTGGTAGGTTGTTTACTGTAATTCTGAGTCCGTGCGAAGCAATACTGTTGTATTTTGGATTAAGAAATGCTTCTTACGTTGAATCATTAAGAGAGAAGAGAAGTGGCATTTCTGTGTGTGGTCATTGCTAGATTTGCTCGATGCCCAGGCCTCTTATTCCTAAAACGACTGGGCAGGGGGACGCAATGTAAATATGTGTACAGATGTTTAAATACTCGAAACTATGCTCATTTTCAGATACATTTGCATTTTTTAAATCAATATTCTTTGCTCTCTTAAGGAAATTGAAACTCCTGAATAAGGAATTAGAAATTACTTTAGAAATCTTGGTTTGACGGCTAATTATTGATTGATTGATTTTTTCCATGTTTCCGGGCGCGTCAACTGCTTTGGTCATTAGTCCCGTTAGTGTAGTGCATGTTTTTTGGCGGGAGATGGCGGTGATCTTCCCCCGCTGGATGGCGAGATCCGGCATCGACCTACCGTCGGCTAGTGGGGTTTCCCTTAACCCGGACTCTCCCACCAGCGGGGCACCGCCCCAGCTGGGACAAGCTCTAAGCTCCCGACTGCTCTCCCGGAATATGTGATAGTGTAGTGCATGTTAGTGTAAATGTGTGTGTGTGTAATGGTAGGACAAGGAAGATGAAGGAAAGATCGCGCGCGGCCCGTGGCCCGTTTGGTAGGGTACTGCTCTGGCATTCGCCTGGTGTTGATTGGAGAAACCACGGAAAACTACCGATCAGAGCAGCCAGCCGCTAGAATTCTCCTCCAGACAGCGACTGAATTCGACCTAGCTGAAAAGCTAGTGTCGAAAATCCTGCCGCCGTCAGGGCTCGAACCTAGGACCTTCCGGGTTTGACGGATAAACTAAAATTCATTCAATCCAATAAATGTGAAATGAAATAATTATTTTAAAATTAATTAGTATTCAGGTATCGTTCATAATTATTGTTCAGCAAGAAAGCGTACCCACTCTCCGCATAGAATTCGAAACTGGCTTATAGAGGTCTGAGTGTCAGTACTGTAATTTCAGCACTCCACTCCACACCACGAAACGATTATCATGTTCGATGTGTCGAGCACTGTATCCAAACAATCACGAGGCGAACTCACCGCCTGGTAGCTGGGATGCTGGTCATTCGCTGTGTTAAAACCAGGGGCGGATGTTGCATACCTGACGAGCACGAGCTGCAGCTGGGTGAAACGCTTATTATCTTGCCGTAACACACTCCTAATTAGTGCTAAGGAACCCTCTGCAACGCACAAAAGCCCTTAATGTCTCTGTCACTCTTGAAAATCTAGATACTCTTGAAATTTAAATGAAGACTAAGAAAAATTAAATAAAGGAACGCTAGACAAGGCTACTCATCAGCCAATTCTGAATTTTCACATTAATTTAGATTCTAAATATACATAATCACTATCTCCTTCTTTCAAAAATGTTACCATTTTCATGGGGATTTTTTAAAATTATTGCAATATTTAATGCCAATCAGTTCATTGTTTAGATTAGATTAGATTTATTGTTAATTCTGCAATTAAGTGTAGTAACTTGGTGGCAGAATATCGTGACCTTACATACATTAAACTTACATTCATTAACAAAAAGTTACAAAAAAGGAGTTAATTAAAATAATAATAATAATAATAATAATAATAATAATAATAATAATAATAATAATAATAAATAGTACATTAAAATCTCCACGCAAACCTTACTCCACTTCACTTCACTGCACAACACTTAACTGTGACGCATTTCTTTCACACTCGCTTCTTCTCGCATTCCCTTCCCTCCACTTCACTTCAAACACTACACTGCGCTGCACTACACTGCACTACACTGCACTACACTGCACTACACTGCACTGCACTGCACTGCACTGTACTGTACTACATGAATAATAATAAAATATTAATAATAAAGATAATAATAACAATACTACTACAACTGATATTTATACTAACAATTAAACAACTTACTTTGTATGAAACTTACTAATCCAACAGTGGAAAATTAACATTGATACAATAACCTAATATATAACTAACTAGAAAACTAATTTATTTTTAAAGTTGCTCAAGCTTTGAGGAAAGGGTTCTAAGATTGTCGCAGGCAAACTGTTCCAGTCTCTAATAGTTCGGTTTGTGAATGAAAATTTCCCGACATCCGTTTTCTGCATTCTTGTCTTAATTTTATGCACGTGATCCGCTCTACCGAAGTATGTAGGTTTTTCTAAACGACGGTGTATTTCATTCCAAGCAGGATAGCCTGCGTATGCTTTGTACATAGCATAGAGTCGCAGCTTAATCCGCCTCTTTTCGAGTGATTCCCATGCACCTCTATTTTTTGATCCTCTGAAAGTAAATTTCGATGCTCTGCGCTGGACCTTTCTAGATTTCCTTGCTGCGATATTCTGTACGGGTCCCAACATACCGCGCCATATTCTAATACGGGTCGGACTAGTGACATATAAGCTAATTCTTTACCTCTCACTGTACTCTTCTTTAGGATCCGCATAACGAAATGTAGAGATCTCCAGGCTTTTCCCACAACGAAATTTACCTGATTTTCCCAGCTCAATTTACTATCTAATTGAATTCCTAAATATTTGCAAGATGTGACTGTAGGTATGACTTTGTTGTTCAATTTGTACACAGTTTCACCATAAATTAAATAACGTTTAAATAGACTTTGTTCATTGTTTAAATTGATTAAAAAAATAATTGTACGCAAGTAGCGAACAAATTCTCAGAAAAATCTTTCCTTTCCCGATCAAAAGCCTTTTCAAAGCATTATTTAAATGTAAGTGAACCAAACCAGTTTGGTTTCAGCTAAATTGACACATCTTCAATTCCCTTCACTGTACAAGACATTCCCAATTCAATGTGCTAAAATTGGCGAACCATTCTCCTGCTTCTCGTTGTTACTCAGGTGCCTTTACAATTATATGTATTTTCTTATTCCGATTCAATGCTTCTCTAAAATATGTAAAATGCATTATTTTTATGATTTCTTTAAATCGGCCGTCGTATCAATGGATGACGTAAACCCTCACCACTGATGAACTACATCATCCTGTTTGAAGCGGATTCAGTTCAATTTTTTAAGCGTTTATTTTTATAACTTGCCATTAATTTTATGTAAAACACAGTCACACAGTTCCAGACAAGTAGAATTTAAATGCCTAATACAACTACTTTTTTGCATTCATTTACCCATTTTCGAACTTACTCTGCCACATGAGTTCAGTCATATGAGCGGAGTTATTTCTGCAAATCTGTTCAAATTGTTAGATTCGTATTCAGTTTAAAAAATCAAGCAATAATACACTGTAAACCGTGTATTTTGTTTTTCAATGGGGTTCATGTCAGGACTGTTTCCCCGCCATGAATGTATGCTAAAATCTTTTCCATGAGGAATTTTGTGACCGTTTTAACTGTCGACAGGGTTCGCCGTCGGGCACAAACACATATGGATCTGCATTAAATCGAGTTACTGTCTTCGGCGATAATTCTTAAGAACTTTCAAGTATTGGCCTTGTTTCATCGTTCCTTCTGTAACATAGAACCTCCCAGGACCCATGGAAGGGCACAACGGCCCTCACCATAACTCATGTTGGATTTTTAACCGTTGGATGTTGTGCACATTCCAATTTGATCCTCACCTGATCGCCGTCGAAGTTATCTGGAACACTCGTCAGATGTAGAGAATCATGATTCATTACTAAAGTAAACATTCTTGCAGCCTTCGCACGCCCAGTGTCCCAGACCCGTTCCCACTGAACGCGTTTCTTTGCCATTGCAGGTGTAATTTTGTTTCTGGGGCGTCGTGATAGTATGCCCTCTCCCCAGAGGATTCTCCTTGCACTTTCCAGGGGAACACGTGCAAACTACTCAAAACTCAACTCTCCTACTCAAACATTTTCATTCTTAATTTTATAGAAGGAGTTTTTCTGTTCTTCAGAGCAGAATATTTTAGTTTTCTGTTGCCTCGAGGAGAGAGATTTGGTTTTCTATCATATTTTCCTACTCTTTTATTATGTTTTGTTTTCTCTCATTGCCAAACTGACTCTACTAGCGGATACTTTTATTTAGTCTTAGCAATATGCCTCTTTGTACAGACGCCTTCTTCCAGAGGAGTTTAACAACAGACAGTTTACGAGGGAGAAATATTCTTTCCCTTCCCATTGCACGCTATTGACGTATAATCCTATAAAAGCAAGTAATTGCAAAAAGCTTTCATGTTAACGAACCATTAAACTGATCTACCATAACATACAAAGAATGTGAATGACTCGCGTTTTAGAAGAGAAATCACAACGTCACACTATGGAATGTTGGCACAGAAAACACCAGTATTATTGCTCGTAAAGGTATTTGTTGTTGAAGACGATAGTAACATGACGGCCGGTGGATTGCGAATTAGGAGGGGCGGTATGTGTGTACGAACTATCACATTTTTACCTCTTCAAAATATTTCTACCGCCTTTGGTAGCATAGTGGCTATCATGCCGGGCTACTTATCCCAACTTCGCGGGTTCAAACTCGGTCAAAGTCGGAGGAATTTTGTGGAGCCAAAAATTGACGGCATGCATGCGGACGAACAGATCTCAGGAAGGCACTTTGCCGATTCTGGCAAAATTAAATCTCTAGCAATTTAGCACCAATCAGAGTTTGATTTGAATTACTGGATAAGATTGCGGATATTGTATCTGGCCTGCGCTATCTGGTATTCAAATCAAACGTCAAAATTCGCGCTCTAAAGCCTCTAGGGAAACCAAAGGCATACTACCCTAGCTATAATTGTTCAGGATAAGTATCACAAGAAGGTGCTAGGGGCTTCTGGAGACTAGCCTACGCACTCGTCAGTGTATGGCACTAAAATAAGGAGAAAATATTTCATGAACAAGGAAAACTATAGCATGTAGTGTACAACCAATTTGCTCGTTTCGGGATTTTACTCCTTGTCTAACAAAAACTTTTACGTTGATAACGGAAGATACAAATGTGGGCATGCGAAAATAAGAGATTTTAAAAAAATAGTTCCAATGAACAAAAGAGTAATTTATGAAATCAGATGAAATGGTCTGTATTCTTAGCCTAGTAAATAGCAACGGACTCTGCTGAGCAAAGCTAAACTAATAGCAGTACGTTGCCCCCAGCCAACTTCTAGTAATCCCCACTCTTCCTCAAACTTCCGTTCTCTCGCATGCACCAGCTACGGACGGATTGGCGATAGTCCACGGTTCGACCCATTCCCAAAACATTTATCTTTCGATGAATCGGACACTTATAACTAAATTTGTCCCAAAAAGTGGGTTGGCGGTATGCACAAATTAAAGGAGTCGATTTATTGCAAGTTTCACATTTTTTGCAAATATTCCCGGCGTTTTTTGGTTATTTAATGTCGCATTAACATCAAGGTCATTAGCGACCACCATTGGCATTAACGTTATGGTAACTGTGAAGGTGAAACGAAATGGTGATGTTGAGGGGTGAAACGACGAACACAAATACAACCATGTCCGAGTCGGGACCCGAACCCGCGACCCTTCGGTCCGAGATCATTACGACACTACTGTACTGGTTCTGCATTAGCGGTCTCGGCCACCGGACCGACTTTTCCCAAGGTTGTTTTTTCCGGGCAGGACGCCACCCTAGAGCCCTTATGATGGCAGGCTAATATTTAAATTATTTTCAGTGTTCAAGGAATCTATTATATCACAAAATCTAAACTCTTTTTTTTAAATCTAACAATTTGAAGAGATCTGTAATTGCCGCCAAACAAAACCTAACCTCGCGCGGTAGGTGAGTAACCATAGAAATGATTCGCAATCGTTTCACAAATGTAGGTCATCCCTTATAACTTGTATTTGGTTATCGTGAACCATTTATATTTTTCATTTAACAATACATAATCGTTGGGCATGTAATATGCCTTAGAGATATCGTTCGTAAGATTTTTAATTTTGGATATATTTAATCATTTTGTTTTCTTAAATTGTTACATTTTGTTTTTAACCTGCAATGAATAAATCATAAATGAAGAAATACAATGATATTTCGTTTGTTAATATTTTAAAAGTAATAATGTGTAAAATAGTTTATTTATATTGCACGTTACTATATATTGTACGCCTGCGTCGTATTGAAAATTTCCTGTTGCTGCAGCGACGCGCAAAGGTCGCGGTTTTTGTGGTGGTGGTGGCGGCCTTGTCTCAGACACTACGGTTGAAACCGTTAGCTGCAAATGATGATGCATTTCCTCCCACAAGAGCGGACGCATATCAACATCTAACAAAAAATCAAAATGTTTCCAGAGTTTGAGCTGTAATACGGTATTAGGCATTTGTATGAACTCGTTTATACACGCTCGTTATCATGAGCTAAAGATATATTTGGGGGTTCCATTTAAAAAATTAAAGATATGTCAATATCTCTTGCATTCAAAGACTTTAAATTAATATTATACATCGAGCATTCGTACGAGTGAAAAATGGATCCCAATAACTGCACAGTTTGAAATACTCGAGAGAATTCTGTTGACTCCATTGAGAATGAACGGTGTGCCATTAACTGATGTTAGGTAACAAAAACTTTAGGCCTCTCAATTCAGTCAAACGTCAAATGGAACGTCCATTTAAATGAAATTAACAAAAACTTAAGTTCATTATGCTAAGCGTTCAGATTTATTTCAAATTCAGCCATCATACTGCTGGTTGTATTTCGGAAATGTTCATTCCCGCCTGAGATACGGCATAATATTCTGAGGAAATACATCTTGTAGCTACCAGACTTTAAGATTACAAAAAAGAATTGTGCGAATCATAAGCAAATCCCACTTACGTGATCCTTGTAAGTCTCTCATTGATCTACGAATTTTACCATTACCGTCCTTGTCTGGTGATTCACGAATCGGTGGTTTTTGTCAAAAATGACATAAGGGCAGGAATATATTTTCCGCAATCGCCAATGTATATAACTCCCGACGTAGTAATCATATTCATCAGGTAACTGTATCAATAGCTCGCTACAAAAAAATCTCGTGCAATACATGTACATTATTTTACAACACTTTGCCAGCTGACATTAAACGATTAAATTCAATGGAAAAGTTTAAATCCCGAGTAAAATAGTTTCTGCTGCATAACTGTTTCTATACAATTAGAAACTATATTGAACATGAAAAGGAAAGTAACATTAATTTTACGTGATATTTAATGCATTATTTACCATTTAGACTGTATAATTCTAATCAACCTGTAACAAGTCTTATACCGCAGCTTCTGGGTCAATGAACGATCAGGTTTTGACGATCAGGTTTTGACGATCAGGTTTTGACGATCAGGTTTTGACGATCAGGTTTTGACGATCAGGTTTTGACGATCAGGTTTTGACGATCAGGTTTTGACGATCAGGTTTTGACGATCAGGTTTTGACGATCAGGTTTGACGATCAGGTTTTGACGATCAGGTTTTGACGATCAGGTTTTGACGATCAGGTTTTGACGATCAGGTTTTGACGATCAGGTTTTGACGATCAGGTTTTGACGATCAGGTTTTGACGATCAGGTTTTGACGATCAGGTTTTGACGATCAGGTTTTGACGATCAGGTTTTGACGATCAGGTTTTGACGATCAGGTTTTGACGATCAGGTTTTGACGATCAGGTTTTGACGATCAGGTTTTGACGATCAGGTTTTGACGATCAGGTTTTGACGATCAGGTTTTGACGATCAGGTTTTGACGATGTACATACATGTAACTTCATTATCCGTGCACGTCTTCTAGAATTCAGTGGGAAATATATTTATTCAAATTATGTCTCCATGCTGGCACGGCAGGAAGGAAGTATTATTCCTTCACGAAGGACATGATGAGGGATAAGCGCCCAAATGTATTGCTGATTTACCCTTGAAAATGTATTTTATTACATCGGAGCAAATATTTTATTAACATTTTTTACAAAAAACGTTCATTTTCTTTCTGTATTCAAAATTCAAGTAGAATATGTCTTAAGGTAGGAATCTTAGAATTTTGAAAACGTGCACAGAATTAACTTCTCCCGATAGCAGGTCATACACAGTTTTTAACTGTTTTTGAAGTTAAATAAATAAAAACAGACAACAGGATCAACTTATAGCATATTTGGAAGTGGCAATAAGTGGAATCGTAATGTGAGTGCCAATGAGAACTAAATTCATCTCTACAATCTCCTCCTCTTCATATTTCCGGCGGTCCTGTTAACGTGGCCTTGCCCTTCACATGAGGTTTTGACACCGACCACGAAACAATTCATTTGGCACAAGCACAGAGGATCACAGGATGGGGAGGCCACGGCGCGGCGCTGCTGCTTTCCCACGGACACGTCTGCATGCGTCTTTCTGATGAAGCGCACCGCTCTGTTCGCACAGGGATGATGTGAGATAATTGCTCCAAAGAATTACGTTTGCCTTTTAAATGTGCTGATATATGCTCTTAAAATGAAAATATTCTCAACCATCATATTTATGCAGAAACATGCACTATATGAATTCGTATATCGATCCCAAACAAGAAGAAATGAATTTGTGTTCTTTATGCATATTATTAAGGAATGCATATGTTTAAGGAAAAACATGCACATTCGCAAAATCTGCAGCCTAGTCATTAGTGTGCGATGTCGGATGGGGTCATCGCAGTATGTGTGTGTTCGTAGTGTCTGTATCCTATATAATATGTGCATATTTATAAAAATCTATTAAAAATACAGTTAGACGCTACATTTTATTTTATTTTATTTTTATCTTTTCAGAGGGCCCTCTGGATCAATACCGACTGAGGTAGTAACATATGCGGAAAAAACCACTAGTATCAGAAGGGAACAGATATATTCGAGAACAGGTATGTACACTTTATATATTTAATTTGCAAATACAAGACTGTGATATAAGAAAATCTCTATTTACTAACTATTCTTTCAGATGCACTTCCTCCACTCACTGAAGGTAATAACGAATTCAATGCACGTTTGGAAGATTTGAAAGCGGGCAGAAATGCTGCTGAACCAAGTGATGTAAAGGTGTTAGACGAATATCGACGACGGAACTCGATGGTTCTTCCTCATTTGAAATCATCGTACCCTGTGACCCATGATACACAACTACGTACTGTTAGAGATGTCGACATTCAGGTATGAAATAGGAACGGTTTATTGCTTTTGTTCAATTTGAGTAGGAAGAGGTTACTGTTATGTTGGGTATTATCATCATGATGCCAGTGCCTAGCCTTGTATCCACGCCACAAATGATTGGAATGTGTTATGATGTTCAGAAATGGATGGTGTGGAATTGTGAAATGAGAGGTAGGGGAAACGGTAGTTTCCCGAGAAAACCTCTCGCGAACACGCTTTGTACTGGCTTAGGGGGATGAATTGTCACAGCACTGCCTCTGACCTGGAAATCCTAGGGTTCGAGTTCGCACGCAGACAGGACTTTCCACATGATCTAGATCAAATTCAGCCGCTGTCTGGAGGAGAGAATTCTAGCCACCGGCTGCTCTGATGTGTACTTTTCCATGGTATCACCGATCAACACCAAACGAATTTTCGAACTGTACCCTAACAAAAAGGACGCGGACCCGTGCACGATATTTCACTCCTCTTCCTTGTCCTGCCCTCATTCCGTAACTTGCACTCGCATGCACTACATCACCACATGTGGGGAGACCAGTCGGAAGCTTAGAGCTTTTCTAGGCTTGAGCGGTGCCCCGTTTGTGGGAAATACCCGGTTGGGGAACACCCTGCCAGCCGATGTTTAGGTTGACACCGCATCTCAATTGCTATACTTACAATGCCTCTGTTTCCCATTCTTCGATCAGATTTAATGACCAGCCTCGTTAGTGGGTCATTTTGATGACTGTCAACATTATTTCCTTCCAGACAACTGCATTGTGCCAGAAGGCATAAATTCCTCTTCCTCCGTGACAAAAAGTCTCTGTCCATCAGCTCGAGGGTGGGCATATGATGAATTGTAAGCATTTTCTGGTTATTAGATCCCTGATTCGAATTTTTTGCGCTCTTCAATTCACTACTCCAAAACTGTACACGGTTGCAGGCACTGCAAAACTACAAATTGCAGATTACGTAGGCTTCCGCGGCCGGAGTATGTCTCTTGGCTATCCGGGACAAGCCGCGTCGATCTGCTCGTAGCTGACATTTCGGCCAACATATTGTGCCCTTCCTCAGAGCGTACTGCTGTCAATTGCTACCAATTTCAGATATTTTATTCTCGCAAGTTTAGTGTGAACTGCGGGACAAGCCTCACTACTCTGTAATACTCTGTAAATTCTCTCTGTTCGAGATGTCTCAATTTTTTAATGCCCAGATATTTGTTTTACCTGGCTAAAGATCTTGATCAGTGTTCATGTCAACTTCAATGCTCTAAGACGTCACTTCGTTTCTCTTTAAATTGACTTTTGTATATTTTTTAAGACCGAATTTCATGCAGATGCCATTGATAAAATCGTTAATGACAACATTTGGGAGAGAATGGATTTATTTTTAGTAAACACTTCAAGATCCATGTATAACAAATGTGATTCTGATCTTTCATCACCATGGAGGTTCTAACCAAAGTGAGTGTACGTCAACTGTCTAGGTAGTGGAATTAGAGTAATACAAAACAGTAGAGGAGATAGCAAATATCCTAGAAAAATTCCACAGTTAATCTATATACTTTCTGTTTCTACTCTTTCCTTTCCGATGTGGATTAGTAACCTGGTACGACTTCATACTAGCCTTGCAAAACTCAATACGTCTGGGATAAAATCGATATATCTCCAGGTTCTTCAAAATCCAATCGTGTGGTACAAGGCTTTCTGGTAGTCAAGCCAAGCCGTCCTCAAATTACATTTTCATTTCCTTACATCAAGATCCAAACAGCAAGATATCATTATAGCCATAGGAACATTTACGACATCCTTTCTGTTCAACTGCAACAGATGATTCTTCTCTTGGTATTGTACATTTTGTTAGCTATGGCTCCAGTTTTTAACTTAGTACATAACTGGTAAACTGACTAGTAAGATGATTGGTCTGTAGATCTTGGACAAAGAACTGTACATACGTAGTAATAACACTGCAACAGTGTGGTATGTACAGCACTTTTTCGGCATTTTTTCAGTAGGGTTGCATGGTTAACATGCGTTAATTTTGCATGTGCATTAACAGAGGTTAATTTTGCATGTGACAGATTCATTTCTTAATCCAATAATTCTGGACTTTATCAGTCACGGGGGAATCCCAGTTTCCCATGATCTTAGTTGCTTGAATAAGGTCATCTTCCGGGAATTCGTTAACATGTTCCACTGTTTTCACAAGTTCATTGGCATCATCAACTTTAGATTGGAGCCAAAATGCGTCTATGTGGTCAGATTTGCTTTCTATCCAGATTCGTGCCCAAAATATTTCGAGTTCATCTTTTGCAGGAAGCAGGGACGGCATTCCCATTAGGTTTCTAAATTGGTATTTTATTGTTAAGATTTTATAATTATATGCGTATCGTCCATTTATAACCATGCTACATGTTATCTTCCCAGTCATTGTCACATTTATTACGGAGGGTTAAACGTGTGTCAGTATAGGGGGTTAGCTTTTTTTCCGCTGTATCCCTTGGTAAGGGAAAGTTGTTACGCCTCGAATTATGAATTATGGGGTGATAGGAGGATGGGCGAAGAACAATCACAAATACGACCATGCCTACGCGGGACTCGAACCTGCAGCCTCCTCAGGCAGCAGCAGCAGCAACCGCACGGTGGCCGGCTTATAATAAAAATAATAAAATAATAAAATAAAATAAAAATAAAAATAAAAATAAAAATAAAAATAATAAAAATAAAAATAATAAAAATAAAAATAATAAAAATAAAAATAATAAAAATAAAAATAAAAATAATAAAAATAAAAATAATAAAAATAAAAATAATAAAAATAAAAATAATAAAAATAAAAATAATAAAAATAATAAAAATAAAAATAATAAAAATAAAAATAATAAAAATAATAAAAATAATAATATTTTAAGCTCTTACTTTAAGCTTTATAATGTTATATAATAAGCTCGTGTTATTAATGATATATTTAATTTAATTAATGATATTATATTGTTATTAATGATATTAATAATAAACTTCGAGTCATTATTTATTTTTTAATTGGGTTGACGTGACTCTTTGGACATAACACATTTAATGGACTCTTAATATTGCAGCTGTTGAAACAATTTTCTGCTCTAGTAGAGTACTTTTTACGAGTTGCCAAATTAATTGGATATTTTCTGTGCAGTTTGGTTCCAGTGGTGATCAAGAAAGAAGAGAGACCCTTTAATTATTTTGTAATTTCGCTAATATTTTCCTCTTATAATTTGTTATCATTTGAGTTTTAATGTTGCACAAATGTGACTAAAAGAGAATTATTAAAAAGGCTTTACACCTAACCTTTAATGGGTTGATGAATATTACGTTGTAACGCTGCTATTCATGCATTATTATTAAAAAATTAAAGGATGTTGTACATTTTTTTTCTCGTGAAATTTTAACCCTTAGATATTTAAATTTTTATTCATGTATTTCATGTGATAGTAATTTTCTTTCTCTTTCTGTGTGTATAAAACGAACACGTGTTGGTACATTGTCATGCTCTATATGTATTTGAAAACCATATAAATATTAAATTTAAAATGTGTCCATTTTTATTTTTTTACTTTTATCTGAATTTTAAAAAAATTATACGCCAATAAATGTATTTAACAGGCATCAATTTTGTAAAGTATTTTTCTCTTATTTTCAAATAAATATTTATGAAAGACTACTTTTATTTTGGATGAATATATTTGATTAGATAACAATGTGCAAAGTAAAATTTCTTGTTTTACAAATTAATGGTACGTGTAATTTCGACACGTGCCTCGACTTTTCCCTGTGATGGTTGGTGACGTTGGTAACGTGTGCTTTGTGGCGTCTTGAAAGTCAATCCAGACCACAGATATGAATTTTGTACAGGTATCTACAGAACGTCTTAAGGAACATTTACAGTTCCGAAAACCCTTACCGTGCCGATGGACTGTTTCTTCCATGGAGCCTAGACACATCTTTCCTGAAATTGTCGCCTGTAATCTCGCCCCACGCCCCGGCCATTTCAGTCGCCATCCTATGAAAGACCCGTCGAAGTGGGTTGGTTCACGTCCTGACATGGGGGCTGGAAAGAGGGCTCTCAAGTATTACTTTCGTTTACAAGTCATTTTTCTTGTCCCCATTGTCCATTCTCATTCTTTTATAACATCCTGTTTTTCTTCACCCTCTTCTATTTCACCGGCTCTGTCTGTATGCTGAATGTCCACCCATGTGTTTGTCGCGCATGGCGACCCATGTCGGATGGAATGTATGTTCTGCCGGTTGAGGGGTCTGCCTGTTTCCTAATTACTCTCCTCGTGCTACTTTCTTCTTGGCATCCAGGGATATGTGCTTTTACGTATTTTGGGGAACATTCCTCGTCTTCAATACGCTTGCTTTGGCTACGGACTCTTCTAGACGGGCGGTCGGAGTTCGGTACAGGGCCTAGTCCGATCCGGTTGATCAGCGGTGGGTTAGCTCCCGACCGCCCGTCTAGAAGAGTCCGTAGTCATAACAAGCGTACTGAAGACTACAAGGAATGTTCCCCAAAATACGTCTCTGAGGCTGAGGTAACTCTCCTATTATATCGCCGTGGCAACCCTGGCACTCCGATGGAGCAACACCACCTAGATACTATACACTAGATGTATATCTAGGTGGTGTTGGATGGAGTGTCCCCTTGTTGGGTTCCGTGGTGGGTGGGGACCACACGGATGAATCTGTTATACTTTTAATGGATAAAAACCTTCCCCCCGCCCTCTTCCGTAAGGAAGACGAGAATTGTTCGTGAAACTGTTAATCTTTACTATTTTTCAAAATGAACGTTGCCCGCTCTCCTCGCTGGCTTATCCACCGAGCAAAGTGGGAAATATTCAAGAAAGAATTACGAATATAGGAAAACTGCTCAAACGATATCGATGCTATGGTTATCCATTTTACGAACGCCGTCCTTCATGAGGCCTCATTCGCCATCACGAAGTTGTCGAGCCACCCCTCTGCCATGGTGGAACGCTGACTGTGCCACCGCGGTCGGTGATCGAAAGAAGACATTGGCAAAACGTAGTAGGTTTCCAACCATGGAAAACCTAATAAATTATTAAAGATCCCGAGCGAGAGCTAGATTAACGATACGGGAAAGTAAGGCTGCGTCCTGGAGAGCCTACATCTCGTCACTCTCTTGCCGTTCATTCCCTAAACTTGTGTGAAGAAAGGTCCGACAGATCGGTGGAAGACTCCCCTTGCCGTCTATCTCTGGGCTTATGGTAAATGGCAATCTCCTCACCTCTCCACAAGACATTGCTGAAGAAATAGCCTGTCATTACGAACACATCTCCAGCTCCGTACACCATTCTTCTGGCTTTCAAAAAACGAAAATAAAAATGGAAAACTGTAAATTAGACTTCTCGTGTCGCGTGGAGGAATATTACAAGGTCTTTTTCTCCGTAGACGATATCTCCTGTGCCCTCGCTTGTGCGAAAGATTCTGCTCCAGGAGCAGACCAGATACATAACCAAATGTTGAAACACCTACCTGAAAACGCACGTTCCTTTCTCCTCGGCATTTTCAACAAGACGTGGTCTGAACATGCCGTTCCAAGTATTTTGCGTGAAGCCATTTTTCTCAGAATCCCTAAAGGAGGAAAGGATAGAACAACCCCCTCAAGTTATCGCCCAATCTCGCTCCTAAGCTGTGTTTACAAGCTTTTAGCGCGAATGGTAAATACACGTCTGGTCTGGCTCGTGGAACAAAAGACCATATTTTTACCTCTCGCATGTGGCTTCAGGAAGCACAGGTCAACCATGGACCACTTAGTCACCCTGACCACACAATTTCCACTTCTTTCGTGCTACGTCAGTACCTGGTAGCAATTTTCTTCGATATAGAGAAAGCGTATGACACCACCTGGAGGTAAGGTATTTTTCGCACCTTGCATACTTCGGGCCTTAGGGGACAGCTCCCTTTGTTTCTTGTAGGTTTTGTTTCATGAAGATCTTTCAGAGTCCACCGTGATGACGCATTATCCTCTAGTCACCAGTTAGAAAACGGTGTTAGGAATCGATTTTGAGCGTCACTCTGTTTGCCATTGCTATCAATTTTGCATCGGTTATCTAGGAGCCTGTAAAGGCATCACTGTTCGTTGACGACTTTGCATTTTTTTGCTCCTTTGAGAGTGTGCAAGTTATTGAAAGGCAGCTACAACTTGCTCAACAAACTGTAGGAATGGAGCGATGAAACAGGATTCAAGTTCTTTACCTCAAAAACCAACTGCATGCACTTCTGTAGAATTCATCACCTCTTTAATCACCCCGACCTTTTTCTTGGGGGGAGAGCGGCTTCCATTTGTTGAATCCGCAACCTTCCTTGGGCTCACATTCGACAAGAACTTAGCCTGGCGAAAACACCCGTAAATTACAGGGCTGATGTGTAATTTACTTTTTATTTTCTTTGCACTCTTACTGGTAGCTCTTGGGGCGCAGACCGTGTGCGTCTTTTACGTTTGTACAGACCCCTCATCCGCTCTATCTTGGATTACGGATGCATAGTGTTTGGGCCAGGCGTCTCCATCAACCCTCCGGCAATTAAATAGCATACACAATGCCGGTATAAGGATTAGTACAGGTGCCTGCCGCACGAATCGCATCGAATGCCTCTTGACTGAGGCTGGAGAACCATCTCTGAGCCAAAGGCGGAATATTTTGGTTGCCTCATATGGCGCGAAATTATCCTATATCCCTCACTATCACTATATCCCCAATATCACTCCCTCACGCTAAGCAGTCCTCCATCCAACCCACTTGACTTCGTATGCACTTAGACCATCGTTACCTCATCCCCTGGGAGTCCGTCTCCGTATGTTTTTACAGAAGTTTGAAATAAAACTGCCCAACCCTGTGACCCCCGAAACCTTGTTTCCACTTGGAAACTACACCGGGCAATAATAAATATTAGACTGTCTAACCTTCCTAAATCCTTAACTCTCCTCTAATGATCTTAGCTGTTGAAGCGCCCTTAAACTCTATCAAACCCATGAACGAGTAATATGAAGCACCACTCCCTATCTGTTCTAATGAATTGTCGAAGCCACGATCGTGCTACCATCTGTAGTCAACAGCGAGTGCGTTAGCCACAATCCCCAGAACCGCCTGCAGTGTCTCGGCCTCTGGTACTCGTATGCAACCGTGTTCACGAGTGCGGTTTTTCATGCTGTGTGCATATACTGACAGAGGTTTATTTGGCGCGGGATAAAAACTGTAACGTAGTCTGTATTATAGCCCTGTCGAATTAGATTTAAAAAAATTGCGATCGAATGAAAAACTCCCAGAGTTTTGAAACTTAGCATTATTTTTGGTACCTACTGTATAACATACTAAAAATCCTGAAGTGCGTGGCTGAGTTGGGGACATGGCGGCTGTTTAAAGGTGATTTTTGACATGTTTCGCAAATATCTCCATAACTGCTAATCCAACATTATATTATGTTCGATACAAACTTAAGGTACCCAAAATTTCTTACAAAACAATTTTAATGTATGAAAAATTGAACATTTTAATGGTATATGCTTGAAAATTTGTTTTTTTTTACAAGGCCCTAGTTATCTCTTATAAAAATATAATGCAAGTTCAATGCACGGGGTAATTCTATTTTTGTTCAACATTTATCAACAGTATGTATTTGCATATTTTGCGCAAATGAACAGGAATATTCTACACCTTTACAAATCTTATTTTGTGTGTAGACTTCAGAGTATCTGTGGTCATTGGGGTCCGAGATTACCCTGGGTGTGGAAACTGATAATGCATAGTTTATTTGATAAGAATATAGTACAAAACATTGTAAAGAATTATGTACGCGGTGAACATACAAATTACATAAAACAGTAAATAGAATAATCACGTTTACCGTGAACATTGAGGGACCACGAAAACTGATTGTGTCAATGACGAACGACACAGTGTTTGGCGAGGGGGATCCAATGATTAGTGAATTGAAGTAAGCCCCAACATTCACTAACGGCATTGACAGTTTTGCAATGGGTTTTGTAATTTTTCCTAATGACTGCCTCGTTTAATCGGAACGCTCGCCTGCACGTTGGTACATTATTCGCCTTGCTATGAAGCGTAGAGTAAAATTTATTTCTAGCGTAATCCTAAAGTAAACTTGGAGTAACGAAACGTGGAAGCGTACAGCTGTTAAGCTCTTGTGAATGCTGTAGAGCGCTCCACTTTCCTGTGATGGTAGCGCTTCGGTTGCCGGATGTGCCTCAAACTCGCCTAATTCGAATTAGAGATACCCGTCAAATGTGAATTACTAATAGAAGCTGGTGATATTTGAAAGAAAATACAGCTAATGCAGAATGTTCTTACTAATTGAATTGAACCAATTGGTTTGTTTATTAACGATTAACAATCTTTAATAATGGAAAGTATTAATAAGCAAAGTATTAACTTTGCATATATTTCATTAGAAATAAAATTAAAAAATACCGAAAAATGCAATCGAATCTGAAAGTTACACGATTCTTTTACATCTTGTACTGAAACATTTAGTATACAGTTCCTATCAAGAATGAAATTGGAGACCTAAATAAAAAACGAATTGCAAGTAGTATTATTATGGATGTTATGGTTTAAACCTGTAAAAAGGAATGAAAGTTTCTAAACAATAACTCCCTCTGCCATTTACCGTAACACTCTTGCACGTACCCTCATTTCATCACAAATATCTTCAATTGCTCTTCACAGAGGGCTTTTGTATACAGAATTTCGTTAATAACATCTTTTTTGATTGACCACATTTCCTGCTTCTTATACCTTCTCTTGTTCATTGAGGTTGACATAATATGACATGTGAAATTAGGCAATGATTATCTCGATGACTGCTTCTTCAGAGAAGATTGGAATGAGATCCTCTCGTAAGCATAATTTAACCCATTATTTCCGAAATATTGAAAAAAGTGCTATTTTAATACCAGAACGGCATTGATAAACCTTTCTTTAGAAAAATTAACAATTATGTGGGATATCGGTTTTAATGAAGTGGAAAGCGGTATAAACTGAAAATGCTAAACGAAATGTTGCATTTTAAGGAAGAATTTAATACTTACTGTACTGCACGTAATGCTGTTGAAGGTTGGTATTGTAATTGTTTTGCTACTAGTAAAAGAAAATGAAAAAAAAGGTTATTCAATTCTGTAGGATTTTATTAAAATAATTCAAACAAACTCAAATAATTCGAAGAGTATTACATCCTTTTAATTTTATTGGAGGAAAAATAACATTCCAATACTCCAAGAAAACACCATATTTGAACTTCGTTGCTGTTAGATACATTCACACAACATAATTTCCTAATGAAATATCAAAGCCCAGAACTTAGGACAATGATTCGTTTCTAATTACTGAAACACAATCTAGTATCATGCAGTTCTATTGTTAGAAAAAGTTAGAAAGTAGATTTAATAGAAAAACATCATCTCCAAATAAAGATAGATGACAGAAGTATTATTTATTTGCAAGATTCTTTTAACATATTCAATGGAATCTGAAGAAGTAATTGCGTCTCTGTACAGAAAACGTGAAACAAAAATATTCTTATGCACTAGGCGGTAGTGAATAAATAAACAAATGACTCAAACATGTAAATGTTAATGTGCGCTCCATAAAGTAAACATTGTTTGTATATTAACGTAAGTTATTTAATTTTATTATCTTTATATTGCAAATGTTACACTTTATTTCAATATTTGTTATGGTAGCATAAAAATGTTATTACGAGGTATATGTAGATTGCTCAAGCTTAAGACCCAAACTTGAGAAAACAATGTTTAAACAAAAGTAAAAATTGCCTATATTTCACGGCACTGCTAAAAGTTATCGCCTTTACTTTACTTATGGTATACTTATGCAAAGGATTAGAAAGATTAAAAAAATGATAATTTGTAACTAAATTCCAAAACCAAAATATTACTGGGTGCTACAACAATGCGTACAAGGGTATAATAAACATTAAAATAAATGTACAGAACTGTTGCAGTCATTTTCAAAGTATATTTAAAGTCAAAGGATTTAAAGGCAGGAAAATAGTTTTAATTTTTTTAACTGCAGCCCAGCGGCCGAAAAAAATGTGAAAAACATTCACAATTTGTGTTCTAAGAGGAACTTTTGATATTTTTGCGAGCCTGTCCCATGATTCTAAGACACAATAAAAATAATTTTTCGTAATTTTTTCAAAAATATTTTTTGTGTTTGAATTTGCGTCTGCGAAAATATCAAAAAATATTTTTCTGATATCAAAAAATATTTTTTCGGATAGTATAAATTGTTTTCTTATAGTTTTTCAGTAAGATAAAATAGTGTTAAGTAGCCGAAAAAATAAAAAAAAACACGTTTTTGGCTGTAGAGTCGTGTGGGTGGTGGGACGGGGGCAAAGAAACCTTTCAAAAATATTATTTTTTGTAGAATTATAATGTAACCATTCATACATTTGGTTTAGGGGAACGTTCTCCAATCTTATCCGGGGGTACTCTTTTTGAAAAACTATAGATGCTCTAATTTTCAAATCTATCTTTAAGAAACCGATTTTAAGAAGGGAAAAATCTCTATCACCAATATTTTAGTTACCGTAAAACGCCGAAACGATTTTGAACTTTTGCAATTTCCATAAAATCAGGGCTTTGAATGAAAACGAGACCTTCATCATTTTCTTGATCATCTTTCACATTATCCAACAACACAATGTAATCAAAATCGATGGAGCCATTTTTTTTTAATTTTGAAAATGTCCCAGTGGCTACATGTAAAATACTCATAAAATTAAAATATCTGTTTCAAATTCAAGGGGCCGTGGCCACTAGCGTAGTTCACATAAAGACGGACAGACGCTTTGCCGTCAATCGATTTTTTGGTATCAAAGACCCACAAAACCTGGATTCTAAGTACACAACGTGCTAGATGATATTTTTCTAAATTTAGAATTTGAATTTATCCACGATTTTGTTGCCAGGATCTGTAAAACGTTTTTGTCTCAAATTCGCCGTTTTTTCGCGCAGCATTCCATAACATTCCCTCTACTCCGTAGGGAGTGGAGAGAAAGTTATGTAATGCTTGAAATTTCAGTGTGTCTTCCCCTACTATAATTGTTTGATAACATCCAGTTTTGTCGCATACGCGAGCGGTGTACTGGGGATATCTTCTGAGGTTTATCCAATCTTTTCCTGTTCGCGCCATTTAAAATAATTACTATATGTATTAGTGATTTTTGTAGGCTAAGATCAGAAGGGAGTCTCGACATAAGACAGACCACTCACTTGCTCCAACTCAGGTGCGGTGATGTATAATCTGTCTCGTAATCTTTCCTTTTGCCCTCTTCCCCCCCCCCCCATACACACACCGTGTGATCGCCAAGAGATATGGCGCGGTGGAAGACCTGTTTTGTAGGTCGCAGCGTCCAGGTGCAGTAGCAATTGCGCAGTGAACCGTGCATCAACGCGTTTTCGCTGTTCAACATTTCTTCAAACTCAATGGCTCTGTGATTAAGTGCAACTGCTTTCCCGTACACACTTCAATGTTCCGTGAAATTGTTTGATTTCTGATCGCAACACAATATTGCCTTTTTTCACGCAACGATCAGTTATGAAGCAGAAGTCGCGTGATCGCACTCGCACGGCGAGAACGCTGGAAACTGTCGACAGAGCAAGAACCTTTGTTCTTGAAAGTCCTCGCCGCTCCACTAGGCGGCGTGCTCCAACTCTGGTCTTTTATGCAGTTTATCCTGTGATGTTAATTGTCAATTCAAATGTAACCGTTTTTACTCTGTATATCTGCAGTTACGCTTGAGAAAGTGCGCAAATGGTGTTGGAAACGTCGAAGTGAAGCAACAATAAATGATCAACAAAAAACATTACTTTTGATATCTATGAAGATTGATCCTACATGGTCCCGACCTACATCCAGAGTTCCACCTATCTCAACAATATTAAAAAAGAATCAACAGGAAAAACATCTACAATACACATATTATTATTATTATTATTATTATTATTATTATTATTATTATTATTATTATTATTATTATTATTATTATTATATTGTTATTGTTATTATTAATTATAATTATATATAATAATAATAATAATAATAATAATAATAATAATAATAATAATAATAATCGAATCTACTTGGAACAATATATTACAAGTAGATTCAAGAAATTTTCATTTCAAATATATGTCGTGTTATGAATTGGGCACTTGGTTACGCGCAAACAAATGGTATTTCATTGTATTTTCTATTAAATATGAATGTCAGGTAGCGATATTTTTACCCGAACGCCTCAGTTGTTCTATATAAGTAGTAACCCCTGCCATTTGATGAACATGTTACGGCCTAAGTACGGCCTAAGTACTATTAATTCCTGGCGTAACCGGTAAAAAAAGCATTATCTAAAATGAGTGGTTAAGTTACGAAGTAGAGATATCTCCAAGTTGAGAAGTAGAAATACATGGTTAGGACTTATTCTGAAGGCAATTAGTTCATCACTAGGGGTACGGTGAGGTAGTTTAGAGGAATAGAAAACAATGTGGTGAAAAGGGATTAGACTGCGGGTGGGAAGTTTCAGATCCTACTAGTGAGTAGTTTCAAGTTACATTGTCTCATACGTAAATTTCTATTTACAAGATACTACCCAACCTAACCTCTATACACCTTCGTTGACGCTTCTATACGTATTGTGTAAAATGAACGGTGTACCATTGACTGATGTTAAGGCAACAAAATTTTTAGGTCTCTCAATTCAGTCAAACCTTAAATGGAACGTCCATTTAAATGAATTGAACACACAATTAAGTTCATTATGCTACGCGTTCAGAATTCTTTCAAATTCAGTCAGCCTTCATACTGCTCGTTGTGTATACTTCGCGAATGTTAATTCCCGCCTGAGATATGGCATAATATTCTGGGGAAATACATCTTATAGCTCCCAGACTTTTAGATTACAAAAACGAATTATACGAATAATAACCAAATCCCACCCACGTGATTCATGTAAGCCTCCCTTCATTAATCTAGGAATTCTACCATTACCGTGTATTTTTATTTACGAATCAGTGGTTTTTGTAAAAAAAATGACTTGCTCCAGGACGGGAATATATTTTCAGAAAATGCCGAAGTCTATTACTATAACACTCGTCGTAGAAATCATATTCACCAGGTGACAGTATCAACAGCTCATTACAAAAAATTCACATACAATACATGTACATTATTTTACAACACTTTGCCAGATGACATTAAACGATTAAATTCAATAGAAAAGTTTAAATCCCAAGTGAAATCGTTTCTGCTGCATAACTGTTTCTATACAATTAGAGACTATACTGAGCATCACAAGAAAAGTAACATTAATTTTATCGATGATACATAATGCATTATTTACCATTTGGACTGTATAAATGTGTATAAACAACCTGTAACAAGTATTGTCTTGCAGCCTCCGGGTCAATGACCCCCATTTCAATCAGGTTTTACGTCCAGTTTCCCTGATCCATTGAGCAAATGCTGAGATGGCCCCTTGTTTTGCTTCTGGACATAAATGTAACTTCGTTTTCTGTGCACGTCTTCTAGAATTCAGTGGGAAATACAATTATTCAAATTATCGTTTCCATGCTGTCGCGGCGGGAAGTATTATTCCGAAGGACGACATGGATAAAAGCCAAAATTTATTGCCTTTTTATCCTTGAAAATAGATTTTATTACACGGGAGCTTTTTTCCCTTCAATTTTAAGTAGTATATGACTTAGTGTAGGGATCACAGAATTTTGAAAATGTGCACACAATTCACGCCCCATAGCACGTCATACGCAGTTTTTAACTGCTTTTTTGACGTAAAATAAATAAATAAATATTTAGTTATTGGGATCCAGTATAGCATTCATTGCATTACATAATTTTAATTCATTGCACATTCAGAACAGAAAAAACTGCCAGCTTATTTCTCATAATGATAGTAATAAATGGTTCCTTCATAGCGTTTACTTCCGTAAGAGTTTCCCATTGTAAGGGTTTTAAATAGTTTGTTATATTTCGTCGCAGGTTGTATATCTCAGCAACTTGTATGTATTTCCAAAACTTGAAGCGTTGTTGTAGACTCCTGTGATTCAAACCTAATTATACATCCGTACACTCAGACCAGCAGGCAATAATTGATTCAGTTATAGCACCGAACTATGACGTCCCTCAGAGAATTAAATTCATTTCAACTTCCGAAGTTAAAAACCTCATAAAAAGTTTGCCCAAAAGAAAAGCTCCTGGATATGACCTAATTAGCAACCAAATAGTAAAAAATTTGCCCACATCCACAACTGCACATATAAATGACATCAATAATTCATCACTCACGTTCCACGTTCCCACGTTCTTGAAAAATATCAAATATAATCCCGATCCCTAAACCAAACACTAATCATAGTCTTGCAGCGAATTATAGACCAATAAGTCTCCTCCCAACTATTCCAAAAATATTTGAAAAAATATTTTGAAAAGACTCAATAATCACGTAACGAAGTCAGAAGCTATCCCAAATCATCAACTTAGTTTCAGAAACCATATCTCAACTGCACATCAATTACTCAAGATAACTGAATATATTCACACTAGCTTTCAAAGAAAGAAACACACAATAGCAATACTCTCTCTCACGTAGCAATAGCAGCTCAATAGCAACACTCTCAGACGTATCTCAAGCTTTTGACAGAGTCTGGCACCCCGGATTAATCCTACCTAAATACTAACTAAACATTATCACACAATTTATATAAGACAGATCTTTCACAATAACCATAGACAATCATAGCTCCAACCCACGCACAATAGAAGCAGGACTTCCACGAGGCTCACCACGATCCCCAACGTTATTTAATCTTTACACAACAGATATCCCCATCACACGTTACACGCAGTTTGCACAGTTCGCCGACGATACGGCAATATTCATATCAAGTCGCACACTGTCACATAGCAGTACAAAAATGCAACAACATTTAAACAAAATAGACGAATGGGCAACAAAATGGAAAATCAACATTACATCAACATTAAAATACAACAGGAAATTAATCCAACTCAAACCTTACGAATAAAAACTCCAAACTTTATTAAAAATGAATAACATAAAAAACATAAGACCCATAAGTACCAGTCCCAATACCGCACCATCCAACGTAAATAAAATACAAATAATGCAGAACAGATTCCTCAGAACAATCACCAAGCCCCATGTTTCATTTCCAATCAACAACTCCATAGAGAATTAAACATGAACCCAATCACCTATCAAATAGCACGCATATCCAATAATTTCTACTCCAATTTAAACTCAATAGACCAACTAAAACGAAACAATCTAGCCTCAACGAACAACACTCAGACCAGAATAAACAATAGATACCCATTCGATTCATTCCTAAAAATATTCTCAAACATTTGTGAACAGTAGATACTCTCATGAGGAATCTACCCCAATGTAGTAGCAATAGTAGAATTAGGTTAAGCATAGTATTAAGTTAGTTGTAGTCATCATTACATATGAAAGAGTGTGATACTGAACTATGTACAACCCAACAAGCAATAAATAAATGAGAAAAAAATGAGAGACTCCTGTGATCAATAGTGTCATTTATGAACAGCGAGTGCACAGCAATTATGACGGCCGGCTGACGGGCTAAGGGAATTGACGGACTAAAATTGGGGACCATTTCAAGTGCCGCGCGCGATCCAGGATTGTCGTAATTTGCACCCCAAATCCTACAATTAACAAATTTCTGATTTTTTTCAGAGCCTTTACTTACAATAAGCACACCCTCCCGAACGTTTTAAAAAAGAGATATCTTCAAGAAATTGCTGTGCAATTAACGTAGCGTTTATCAGCAAAATAACAGAAACTTTTGTTCATCTAATTTTGGAGAAGATTGGTGAATTGTTTTCCATTTTAAATGACTCACCCTGTTTAAGTATATGTGTGATATAGAACTTGAACTTTTTTGGTATAAACAGTTTCCTTGTTTTAGATGAGAGTTCCTGAAGCGCCAGGTGAAAGTTTAATTTTGGTAGTAAAGTACGTTCCATTAGTACTGATGTGAAAGAATATTGCATTCACTTTATGAACGGCAAAGATAATGGTTCTCCTGTTTCTAATAGGCGCGATTATAATGAAAGTACGAGGATACTGTCCGCAAATTACTTGAGGATATAAAAACCTGAAATAGTTCTCTTCACTGCAGTCCCAGTTTATCGTAGCAGCACACGTTGCTCATGCTACGGGCCTCGGATTTTTAAAGCACAGCATTTAAAAATGTTTCACTAGTGAAAATAAAAATATTTTGCCGTAATGAATTTTGTGAACCTACTATAAAAAAGATTGAAACAAAAGTATATATACAACAATGATAAAGTTTAATTTTTAATGCTGACTAACGACATTGTTTTTATTTAAAAATGTAACCGTTTGAGATTTATTTGCTTGTTTAGATGCATTGTCACTGCGTAAATAACAACCAGAAAATATCAGCTTATTCTCGTATGTTCATATTTATCGCGTAAATGTTTCTTTGGGTATTGACTTTTACCCCCATGATTTCAATTACGATCTCGAATTTATAACTCTTAATACAATCACATATCAATTGTGATTTATTAAGTTATTATATTATAATAACAACACGGGAGCTTAGCCGATCCGGTGGCCGAGATCCCTAAGGCAGTAGTGTCGTAGCGATCTCCGTTCGAAGAATCGCGGTTTCGAGTCCTTCCTCGGGCATGGCTGTATTTGTGTTCATCCTTTTACCCCTCATCATCACCATATCGTTTCATCTTCACAGTTACCATAAAATTAACTCTAATAGTGGTCGTTAATGACCTAGATGTTGATGGGACCTTCAGTAGTAACAAAAAATGTGAGATCAGCTGTTATCTGTTTTTATTAAATTTATGAGCATGAATTAAATCAATACGTGCCAATTCTCAATGAAAGTCAAGTTTGTCATCCATCCCACGAGAGGCGCCACTAGTGCCTGCCCGGACAGTGTACGAGTATATTCCTCAGTAAGTAGTAGTGAATAAAAACCATCTATATTTTATCGTTACCGACTCTTTGCATCTACTATTTCTTATCTACTTAAGTTTTTATTAAGATTTGTAAAATAATGTTTGTGTACAGAGAACTAGTTTGAATACTGTTTCCATATTTTTATTTGCATATCCATATTGGTGTCAAACGCCATTGACAGACGACTTTCCGTTGACAATTTATCGCTTTTCCGTTAAAATTTTAACGGTCGTACGCGACCCATCACCGCCAATACCAAATCGCAAGGGAGGGTTACCAGAAACGTCCTGGGAAATCCGCCATCTAAGGGATAAAAATCCGCGAATTCCCACAAATGCTTGAGTGGTGAAAAATGTGAGCAGTGAAAAATACGGACACTGACACTGAGGGTTGGTAATTTAAAAATTGCTGCGTATTTACGAGTTGTTTAAACTAAATACTCTTGCGCATAAAGCCTACGTGTCATAAGCCATCCATACGTGTATAATCTTTGGAAAAAGTTGGGCACGTTTTCATGCCTGTTTAACCCGGCAGTGGAAAGGCGGAGGTGTGTGGGCTCTTTCTTCCCGCCTGTTGTATTTCCCACGTTGACTACTCTAACCATTGCTTTAGTACCTATTTGATTTTGTATCATGTTATTTAGTGTCGCAGGTCTCGCTGTAATTTATCCTGATTCGATGTGTTCTCGATCTTTCTGTAAATAAGGCAGTCGTCCACAAAAAGCTTAATTTTTGAGCCTATTCCCTCTGCTATGTCTTTTACATACACCAAATATAATAAAGGAGGTTCAAGTACACTCCCCTGCGAAACCCCAGCCGTTACACTAACTCTTTCCGATAGGCTGTTTCCCACCCTCATTCTTGGTGGCTGTTATTTAGAAAATCCTTAATCCATAGTATCACACTCAAGTCTAGCTCTATTCTGTCTAGTTTTTCAAGTAGTATATCGTGGGGACAAGATCAAAAGCCTTCGTAAAGATTATTACCGACGCATCGATTCATCCTCATCCAGTGCATCCGGGATATTTTGGCAAAAAGCTATTCTTTCACTTTCTCACGAGTAACCCTTTCTGAAGCCATGCTGCCATAGCTAGTTTTCTTTACTCCGAACGTTTCTAATGTACTCAGCGATTAGATGCTCCATCTTCTTACAACTGATGTTAGGCTAACTGGCCGATAATTTTTAACTTCTGATCGAGACCCACGCTCATAAATGGGAACTACAAATGCTTATTTCCAATCCTGAGGAATACTTGTATTATTTAAGGTAATATCAAAAGGTCGTAACAGATACGGAATTTATTGTTTAATTTATCTTCTTTGATGAAGTTCCTATGACCTAGGGATTTTTGTGTTAGTCCTGAACTTATTCTTAGGCTCACGTGTTATTCGAAAGTAAATATTTTCCCTTTAATATCCTTCGTTGGTATTTAGGATTCAGGATGGTATATAAAAAGTTGTCGCATTTATTTGAGGCTGGCGACTATTCTTTATTCATTAAAATGTGTTCAACTCACCTGTTCCCACCTTGAAAGATAACATCATCCATTCCCAGTTTAAAGAAGGAGTCTACTCTTCAAAAAATCTCTCCCATAAAAATCGCAACCGGCACACTCCCTCCACTCCCTCTCATTCCTCCAAGTCACTTTCGTTTGAGCCCAAGTCCGATCAATTTCACACTAAGCTGAGATCTGGTTAACAAGAGTTGACGACTTCCATACGTAATACGAAAAACATCACAAAATGCTGGATATCATAGACGTCCTAGTCTCATATATAACTGCATAAAATAACAGGTGGGCCCAATTTGTTTATAGTGTGTACTTAGATATTAAAATTTTTTTTGTAAATTTCTTTACAAATGTTTACACCAGTGATATCTGAAGATGACAACTTTTGTCGAAACGTCGATTAAAAAAAATTATTTTAATAAATGAATCTGTTTTTATGTAATCCTTGTAAATAAACTGTTTCTAATCAAGTGAGAGTATTTCTTAAATGTGAAGGGACAAAAAGGTACTGAGGATTTTGTCCTTAGTTGTATCAGAAACTAAATAAAATACTTCCTTAATTATTTCAGAAGGTATTCATTACATCACTATTCACTTTCCTAATATTAAGTTTGGCAATATATCTTGTGAGGTGCTTTAAAAAAATTAATATCATTACACACAGAACTAAGCATTTAAATTTTTTCCTCTACTTTTACTCATGTTCTGGTTGCTAAAAAGATTTGGCACTCGGGGTTTTTCACATTTCCAACAACTAACTTTTATTTTACTAATAATGTGCTTTTTTGCACTAAATTCCTGCAAATGCAGGAATTTAAATTTATTATCGTGTGTTTTTACCAATAATGAAATATAAATACATTGTCATATTTTACAGAAAAAACAACTGAGAGAAGCAGAAAGAAAAGCAAACTAGAATCTTCAGATTCCAACTCATATCAGTACCATAGTTCTCCAGGTGTGTAAATGCAATGAGATGGTGGAAGTTCTATATTGTTAATTCGGCTTGTGTTCTGAGTATTCTTGTGGCGAAGTCATTTTTTTATTATTATGTTATTCTTAGCATTATTAATTGTGTATTTATTTCCATATTGTGTAGGAATTTCCACAACCATTGAGACTGATGAGTGTACCTCAATTAATTCGGCTTGTGTTCTGAGTAATTCTTGTGGCGAAGTCATTTTTTATTATTATGTTATTCTTAGCATTATTAATTGTGTATTTATTTCCATATTGTGTAGGAATTTCCACAACCATTGAGACTGATGAGTGTACCTCAATTATTAAATGATGATTCCTAAACCGAAAAATATCCGGACTCTTTCTGGTAGTGTGGATACAATTTTCAATTCGTGTAAATTCGTAAGCACATTCCCTAGAATGCATTTTTGCGAAAAAACAGCGTTTTTGGCGAAAGTTTTTTTGGATTGTATAAAAAATGACGCTTCTGCCCAATTCGGAAAATAAATGTGCGTTTTTCTGAAACTCGTGTTTTTCAAGTATTCGAAAATTACGGTCATTTTTACTACCTCTATCTCCCAAACTATTCGCTCTACAACGCTAAGATTTGCATAGCTGGTTATCAGTTCTTTATTCCTTATCTTGTAGTTCAGACACAATTATCAGTCCACAAAAGCTTGTGAAACACGGCGACTTCCTAGAATGCATTTTTAAGGAAAATGGCGACTTTTACGAAAATTATTGTGGGATTTCTGGAAAACGAAGCATCTGATGTAAATATGCTTTTCACCAGTGTATCGTCATTAAATTTCACGCTAGGACCCTGGTTTTCTGAAGAATTCGACTTATGTCGAAAATTTTTTTAAAAAATCAACAGGTCCGTAAATTTTTAACGTTTTTAATGGCAAAAGAATTGGTTTAAAATACCCATATCTCCAAAACAATTGACAATATTTAAATTCTGATGGCAATGTTTCTAAGCGTTGAAATTAATTTGCACAGTGCACCAGTCATTTTAATATCGAGAAAAGTTACGTTTTTTCTCTTCAATTTAATTGTACACAGATTTCAAGTTTCTACATTTTTCTGTGCACCCATTTTATAAAAGGGGGCACCCCAAACTAAACAAATCAAAAATGTTAGAGTATGTTCAAAAAGGCCTTATTTAATAGAATACTGCTTAAGAAAAAACATTTGGAGACAAGTCCTCCTTCTCTCCGCTTTCATTTTCTCTTCTTCCTCCCCATCTGCCCCCCCCCCAAAATCGTATCCCCACAAAACTCACCTGTCCCTCCAAAAGCATATTTGCCGTCTGGGACTCGGAAAACTTGTTTTAAAAGCCTAGAAGCAATCATTTACGCGCGAGTTACGCGCGAATATGTATGCAATAGTGTTTTTTTTTATTCTGTAACATAATACCGCAATGTTCTCGAGTTAAATCTGTTAAACGCATGACAAAGATGCAATTACTTATCAGCAACAACACACATACATGGTTTTGTTTCGATTTCCTTTGAAATTGCTGAAACCAATCATTTACCCTTAGTGCATTACATATACAGAGGATAAACAGAATAAATAAACACTTGTCAATGCGCAGTAATTTGTATCTTGAGTGGAAAGCAGTCGGGTTGATGAACTGTGCAAACTATTTTATGACTATTTTATGAAATTTGATATTTCCTTCCAGACCGCCAGTATTGTTTCTGAGCCTTTCGTCTCTTTTGTGTAGCGTTCAGTGACATCTGAGACTGTTCCACTTCTGATTCATCAAGCACTGAACTCAATTGAAATCAAAATTCTGCGTCACTGGTGTGCTCTGTCCGTCGCACGAATAGTTGCACGACAGCCTTTGAGAAGGAAGCATCGTTTGAGCCACATGGGTAGTAAAGCAAGTGGATGTTTCAAAGGAGATCTCTAACCTCTGGATGCGGAAACCTTCACTGACCCTTTCTCTGAAAGTGGATTTATTCATCGTAAGTTTTCGAAACCATACTCAATCTTTAGAGATACTGCTCTATCGCTTGTTATGTTGGATGGTTTGACCTCGTATACCTTCACTACCTCGAGGGAGGAAGTGTGAAAAAAGTATTGCAATAGTAATTAAATATTACCATTTCACACTAAGTATTATTGTATTCAAGAGTTGACTTTTGTAGAAATTGTGGTAATGAAAATGCATGGGTTCGATTGATTGTGATTCCTGGCGCGTCAACTAAGGTCATTAGTCTCGTAGTGTAGTGTATGTATTTTTCCTTTGGAGTTGGCGGTGGTCTTCCCCGCTGGATGGCGAGATCCGGCGCCGACTTAGCATCGGCTAGCGTGGTTTCCCTAAACAGGGATTTCTCAATTCCAATCGGCGCCAGATCTCAACATCAAGCGGGGGGAGATTACTGCCACCTCCCACAATAAAACTTACACTATACTTACGGAACTAATAACCTTCGCAGTTGATACGCCCGAAAACACTAATCAATCATTCGAAGCGAATTACAAATATGTGAGGAACAGAACCAGATGCGTATGTCTCATACGATGGCGACAACCATAAACCATAGAGAGTGAGTAAAACCGGAAGCGGTGGCTCAGTGCATCAACTGATGTCTCTGCAGTGCCTCTGACCAGGAACCTAGATTCGAGTCCCGACGGCGGCAGGATTTTCGACACTAGATTTTCAGCTAGGTCGAATTCAGTAGCTGTCTGAAGGAGAATTCTTGCGGCCGGCTGCTCTGATCGATATTTTTCCGTGTTTTCGGTCACCACCAGGCAAATGCCGGAGCAGTACCCTAACAAAAGGGCCACGGACCGCGTGCGATCTTTCCTTCCTCTTCTTTGTCCTACTCCTTGTTCGACGGCATGTCGGCGCCGGATCTCGCCATCCAGTGTGGGAAGATCACCGCCACCTACCGATGTAAAATATGAACTACACTTACGGGACTAATGACCTCAGTAGTTCGGACCCGGAATCACTAACAATCAATCAATCAATCATCGAGTGAAGACTGCGAGACACTAGGAAGTGCAACTGGTCAGGTACCGCCGCGTGTTAGCGGGTCACGGAGCACAGCGTCAAAATTGCCTTGAATTAAAATTTCTCAGTTATAAGATTGTTTCTACGTACAAAAACACAGTGCCTAAATTAACTTTACGTACAGTTATTACAATTTTTAAACGCAAATACAGCAACAATATCATCTTCTCAGCAACAATATCTCTTCTATAATTCAGTGGGAAATACAATTATTCAAATTATCGTTTCCATGTTGTCGCGGCAGGAAGTAATAAGAGCCAAAATTTATTGCTTATTTTTCTTTGAAAATAGATTTTATTACATGGGAGTTTTTTTTCTCCCTTTCAAAATTCAAAATTTATTGCTTATTTATCCTTGAAAATAGATTTTATTACATGGGAGTTTTTTTCTCCCTTTCAAAATTTCAAAATTAAAATTTTTGTTTTTATCAAAGATTTATTGCATGGAAGTTTTTGTTTTTTTCTCCCTTTCAAAAATTAAAATTAAGTAGTATATGACTGTGTAGGAATCACAGAATTTTGAAAATGTGCACCCAATTCACTTTTCCCCATAGCACGTCATACGCGGTTTTTAACTGTTTTTGTGACGTAAAATAAATAAATAAATAAATAAATAAATAAATCTTGGCTGTGATGCGGCAGTGTTACAAGGCGATTTGACAGTAGTCATCAAAGACATTGAATTTGCGTGTCACAGCATATTTCTGTGTGATACTTCCATCATGTCCTCATTCGTATTCTTATAGTCCAGCCATGAGCATTTCCATTCTCATATGACCCATTCCCGATTGCTAAAGAAAATATAGACAAGCGCCTGAGATCAGGGATGCAGCAATCAACAAGAAATCTCTCAAGACTCTACGCGACTTGTGATGGAATAATCAGAGTGTAATTAACAGTTAATATACTGAATTATTTGATTAATTTGTTTACGGGCGCGACAACTGCTACGGTCATTAATCACCACTAGTATATGTTATAACTCAGAAGGTAGCGGTTTCCTCTCCCGCTAAATTGTGAGATGAGATGCTGACTTACACATCCTCTGCCGGGGATTTCCTGCTCCTTCAGATGTCTGCCAGTGGGGCACCGGTTCATCCAGGAAAAGTTCTATCGCCTGACAGATATGCTAAGAGGTGTAGTGTGCCTGTGTGTACCTGTCTAAGTGTGTCTACCTGAGTATGTGTGTTTTATTTACGAGGGTAGGTGAAAATCTTCAAAAGACACTTGATAGCCCTTGTAACCCAGAGTAGAGATTTTTACTCACTAATACTGAAACTCCCATCTCTTCCATCCTTTCTGAGGAACCACCTATCGGCGTCCTCGACATAATGTTCTCACATAGGACAACGTGGGTTATCATCCAGTTTGAGCCTGTGAAAGTAGGCTCTCGAGCATCTATGTCCCGTTTAGCGACGTGCAATGATAATTTACCCCGCTGTGTTTTGGACAGATCCACGATGAAACTGTAGAAATCAGTTGATGTCTGTCTTGCGTTTGTCTGCGTCTGTGTGTATTCGCCCTTGTGTGAGCGCCCGCGTGCCCCTGTGTGTGCGCGCGCCCCTGTGTGTGTATGTGTGTGTGCGACTCTATGTGCGCCCCTGTCTGTGTGCACGCCCCTGTGTGTGAGGGGGTGTGTGTGGGTGGGGCCCTATGTGTGTGTGTGTGGTGTGTGTGTGTGTGTTTGTGTAAGGGAGGCTCCTGTGTGCGTGTGTGCCCCTGTGTGTGTGGAACCGCCGACAAGCATTGCATCGCGGGAAGGGCACATTGGCTTATCGATCTATGCCAACTGATGTCACGGAATATTCCTCCAAAATTGTTCTTCTGCCCGAAGCTTCGTAAAAATGTTTGCGGCATAGGTAGCTACCGCACTCCAATTCTATTGGGACACCAGCATCCTTGTGACCATGGTGTCAGGAGTCACTACCTATCGGAGGATTTGGTGGGGTTCTTCCCTCTCCTCAACGAAGTGTCGCATATGTGAAAGCTCTTCTGGCGTCCATTAGAGCATTGCATCTTCGCGATATTACTCGTACTCGTACTCGAGTACACGATATTCGAGTCGTGCATACTCGAGCGTGGCTGGATGCCGTTTTCCTAACACTTTGGGACATCGCCGATAAAACATCCATTGGACGTGTTTCATTTTGAGCGATAGAGGTTATGGTGCAAAGTGCACCTAGGGGACATACTACAATATACAAATGTATTTTACTTACTATATTTTTTTCGAAACCAATACTAAATTAAAAACTGAACTCCTGTAACTTATCAAAGAACACTGCAGTCACAAATAGATGTTGGAAGAAAGATACGAGAGTGACACGGTGTTTCATTGAATTTTCCAAGAATAAGATAGCAAAAATTATGTCTGGGAAACAGCACGTTAAATGCAAATGGCTATTTTATTTATTTCGATATTATTAAAACTTATCTTCAGGTAGATATCGTATACAAAGATCACGTATACAAAGAAGTTTCATTGAATTTTACAAATTTTTGAATTTTAATATGTGAGTAATATTTATTAATATTTTAATCCTGATGTTCGCAAGACCTTTGAAAATTATCAATAAATATAACAATGACATACTTCTAAATAGTTCATAATTTACGAAAATAAAATATGGTGTAGCATTACTTTTAATTCTAGAAATCTTACTTTGAAAATGTTAATAATATAATACAAAACTAATAACTATTATACAAATAGCAATAAAAATTATATCATACAAAACAAAACCATAAGTACACTACATGATCAAAAGTATCCGGACGCCTGGCTGAAACGGACGTACAAGTTCGTGGCGCCCTCCATCGGTAATGCTGGAAGTCTATATGGTGTCGGCCCACCCTTAGCCTTGATGACAGCGTTAACTCTGGCAGGCATACTTTCAATCAGGTGCTGGAAGGTTTTTTGGGGAATAGCAGCCCATTCTTCACGGAGTGTTGGACTTACGAGAGGTATCGATGTCAGTCAGTGAGACCGGGCACAAAATCGGCGTTCCAAGACATCCCAAAGGTGTTCTATAGGGTTCAAGTCGGGAAACGGCGCAGGTCAGTCCGTTACAGGGATGTTATTGTCATGGAACCACTTCGCCACAGTCGATCATGTTGCAAGATGCAATCGCCACCCCCTAAGTTCCCTTCAGAAATGGGAATTAAATGTGTATTCCATTGAAAATATTTTCGAAATTTCTGTTGTACATCTTACTTCACTAAAAGTGATAATACTTTGCATTTACAGACCAACTAAGAGAAATGCAGATTATATTTTGTTCTTAGAAAACCTGGAGATAACACTTAACAAAGTCAGCAATCGCTCTTTTGAATCCATTGTTGTATGCGGAGATTTTAACATTGATTTTCCGGTCGAATCTTGCGAGAAAGAAAAGTTTCTAAATTTAATTAATTCCTTCAATTTAGACATTACAATTAAAGTACCTACACGGATCACACAACATTCGATGAAGGCAATTGATCAAATTATAATTAACAAAACTACTACTCGATATGAAGTTGAAACAAAAGATTTAGGATACAGTGACCACGATGCACAAATTCTTACCATTATAAGAAATGCGATCACTGACACAATAAATAATACGCGTATGACTAGATTGTTTACTAAAAGTAAAATTAAATTATTCATTGATTACTTGATGCAGGAGTCATGAGAAGCGGTTTATAATCCTGTTGATACAAACGACAAATATAATTATTTTTCTTTCAACTCTTTTATTTCATTTTAACACATGCTTTCCTCTTCAAAAACGAAAATTAAATATTTACGGAAAAGCAATTCTTGGATAACACAAGGGATTAGGACATCTTGTAAAAACAAGCGAATTCTTTCTTTCATTTCTAAACGTCATGACGTATCTCAAGATTTCCTTATCTACTTTAAAAAATACAAAACATGGTTACGAAAAGTCATAACGCAGGCTAAAATCATGAAAAACGATCAGGATATTTTGAACTCAAATAATAAAACAAAAGCAATGTGGAATATAATAAAAAATACTACCAAATCAACTAGAAAACCCGTAGAGAATGTTGTTTTAAAATATAACGATATAAATGTGAACGATCCGGCAACAGTGGCTAATCTCTTTAACCAATACTCTTCGAGAATTGCTCCCGATCTCACTAAGGGTCTTCAGGCACAAAATTCAAAAACAGACAGTTCACCCAAAATTTTAGACACAATGTTCGTTTCCGAAACTTCTTCCTATGAAATTCTCAAAATAATCGGTAAACTAGAAAATAAATATTCGTCCGGTTTAGATGAATTCCCGGATTCTTTGTTAAAGACTTGTGCGTATGCCATTATACACCCGTTAACTCACATATTTAATGCATCTTTATGCACTGGAAGGTTTCCAGATATTTTCGAAACAGCTAAAATGAAGCCGCTCTTCGAAAAAGGCAACAAAAATGAAATTCAAAATTATCGGCCCATTTCTCTTCTATCTGTCTTTTCAAAAATATTAGAGAGACTTTTTTACGTACGAATGGAAACCTTTCTCAGTATACACGACGCGCTTTCAGATTGCCAACATGGATTTAGAAAATCAAAATCAACGGAAACAGCTATATTTTCTTTTCTCAAAGATGTCGCCACATCATTGGATAAAAACGAGGCACCTATTGGATTATTTTTAGATCTCTCAAAAGCTTTTGACGTCATTGATAATGACATTTTACTTTCAAAATTACCTTCATATGGAATCCGTGGTATTGCTCTAGATTGGTTATGTTCGTACCTTAAACAACGATCTCAGAGAGTTGAAATACCTTACTGGAATGATGGAACATTACCTACGCACCTTTCCGACTCTTTGCCCATTGCATGTGGAGTTCCTCAAAGATCGATTTTAGGCCCTATTCTATTCCTACTTTACGTAAACGATATGCCCTCGACGATTCGAAACGGAAGAACAATTCTCTTTGCGGATGATACGAACATCCTTTGCAATAAAGAAACAGTAAATAGGAAAATATCAGATGTTTCAAATTGGTTCCGAAATAACAAATTAATAGTAAACGAAAAGAAAACGGTTTTAATGCAGTTTTTCATTTCAAATAAACAATTCTGTGCTCCATTGAAGATGAAGTGCTCCATTGACTGACGTTAAGGCAACAAAATTTTTAGGTCTCTCAATTCAGTCAAACCTTAAATGGAACGTCCATTTAAATGAATTGAACACAAAATTAAGTTCATTATGCTACGCGTACAGAATTCTTGCAAATTCAGTCAGCCTTCATACTGCTCGTTGTGTATACTTCGCGAATGTTCATTCCCGCCTGAGATATGGCATAATATTCTGGGGAAATACATCTTATAGACTTTTAGATTACAAAAACGAATTGTACGAATAATAACCAAATCCCACCCACGTGGTTCATGTAAGCCTCTCTTCATTAATCTAGGAATTTCTCCATTACCGTGTCTTTTTATTTACGAATCAGTGGTTTTTGTCAAAAATGACTTGCTTAAGGGCGGGAATATATTTTCAGAAAATGTCGAAGTCTATTACTATAAAACTCGACGTAGAAATCATATTCATCGGGTGACAGTATCAACAGATCATTACAAAAAATTCACATACAATACATGTACATTATTTTACAACACTTTGCCAGATGACATTAAACGATTAAATTCAATAGAAAAGTTTAAATCCAAAGTGAAATCGTTTTTGCTGCATAACTGTTTCTATACTATTAGAGACTATACTGAGCATCACAAGAAAAGTAACATTAATTTTAACGATGATACATAATGCATTATTTACCATTTGGACTGTATAAATGAGTATAAACAACCTGTAACAACACTTGTACTACAGCTTCCGGGTCAATGACCCCCATCTCGATCAGGTTTTTCGTCCAGTTTCCCTGATCCATTGAGCAAATGCTGAGATGGCCCTTGTTTTGCTTCTGGACATAAATGTAACTTCATTTTCTGTGCACGTCTTCTAGAATTCAGTGGGAAATACAATTATTCAAATTATCGTTTCCATGTTGTCGCGGCAGGAAGTAATAAGAGCCAAATTTTATTGCTTATTTATCCTTGAAAATAGATTTTATTGCACGCGAGTTTTTTTGTTTTTTGTTGTTTGTGTAAAATTAAGTAGTGTATGACTTAGTGTAGGGATCACAGAATTTTGAAAATGTGCACACAATTCACTTTTCCCAATAGCACGTCATACGCAGTTTTTAACTGTTTTTTTGACGTTAAATAAATAAATAAATAAATAAATAAATAATGTTCCTTACACCAAGCGAGGCGGCGTTTGGCATTTTTGTGCATCATGTGTGGCTTATGAGCAGTCACTTGACCATGGAAATTAAGGTTTTTCACCTCACGCCTAACTGTCATAGTACTTGAAGTGGATCCTGATACAGTTTGGAATTCCTGTGTGATCTGGATAGATGTCTGCCTATTACTCTTTACGACCCTCTTCAAATGTCGGCGTTCTCATAGCTTCAAATGCCAGTTGACAGACGAGGTCGGCTTGTACGCTTTTGCGCGGTACATGTCCCTTCACGTTTTTACATCAGAAACAGTGGATCTAGGGATGTTTAGGTGTGTGGAAATCTCGAGTACAGACTTCTGACCCAAGTGACACCCAATTACGTGACCACGTGCCAAGTCCGCGAGTTCCACGGAGTGTCCCATTCTGCTGTTACACGATGTATAATGACTACTGAGGTCGCGGAGAATGCGTACCTGACAGTAGGTGGCAACACAATGCGCCTAAGATGAAAAACGCATGTTTTTGTGGAGTGTCCGGATACTTTTGATCACATGGTGTATGTGTTAAATTCACTCAGCAAATATTTTACCATTCTTCAAAACAAGTGTAGAAAGGAATTATAAAGTTGGTCGTGCGAGACGCGACGCTTATATAGGATGCAGTTTCGTAGATACACCGGAATCAAGATAACCTACAGGTCAATCGAAAGATGAGCGTTGCTTCCCAAGGCGTGGGCCAAGGATGTACAAATTTTCCGCTTATCTCTATTATGACAATGACCAATTCACATTTCATGTCGCGCTGACTGCCTGCACAAATATTAAAATGTATAAAAGTCCAAAGACTCTTGGTCTAAAAAATATTAGGAAGTAGACGCATGCCAAAAACATTTAAAAATATTTGATACTGAAGGATTCATACACACTTTCGCGTTGTGGATCAATAAATATCACACAATGGCTAGGGTGTCAATGAGTTTCTCTTGTGTCTCTTGTCTTGTCTAATAAAAATAATAACTAATACAATAATAAGTTAAAATAACTAATGAAGTAATAAATAATATATATTGAATAATAAAATAATAACTAATAAAATGTGTTTCCAATATTCCCTTCTCACATCTTTTTTCTTTAGCTTGTATTCACTGCTGTGAAGTTTGTTTCCTATCATATTTTTCTCTTTATTCTCCATCACTGTACGCCAAGTAGTACTTCGAGAAGATTTCGAATACAGCACACTTGACCGAGTATCAGATGCTCGAATGAATTCACGCAACGGACACGCGAACAAGTCACTGCTCGACGCACCTCAGTGACGTCCAGCAGCTAAAAGGAGAACTCTTTGGCGCAGCTAGCTTACTCGAGACAAACGCTCGAATGCAGGGCACTAGCGGTCATGTGACTCTCCATGTGTCATAATTTGAACGACTCCTCCCACGTTGGGCCAACATTCGTGTGCAGTCGCATTCTCTGCGATGTTCCGCGATCTGTACGTGTGTGTGCATGTGTGTGTGTGTGTGTGCGTCCTTTTGTCTCTGTGTGTGTGCGCTCGCTCCTTTGTCTCTGTGTATGTGCGCCACTGTCGCGCGCACATTCCGTCTGTTAGTGGGCGCACACCCATGTGTGTGTGCGTGCGATTCTGTTCTGTGTTTTTGCGCCCGTGTGTGCGGCTCCAGTGTGTTTTTGCGGCCCTGTGCGTGCGCTCCTATGTGTGTTTGTCCCCCGCCCCGTGTTTAACCCCGCGCGGGCGCCCCTATGTTTCAATTTTTTACCTGTGTTCGCGCGCCCCTGTGTATGTGCACCCCAGCGTGTGTGTGAACGCACCCTTGCGTATGTCTGTGCGCGCCGCTGTGTGTGTGCGCGCGCCCCTGTGTGTATGTGCAGGCCCCTGTGTGTGCACGCCCCTGTGTGTGACGCCCCTGTGTGTCGGGCCCCTGCGCGCGTGTAGTATGCGTGCATCCGGGGCGTCTGAGGTGTGCGCGCCCCTGCGTGCGTGTGAGCCTGCGCGCGCCACTGCGACCGTGTGAGGGTGCACCATGCGCGGGTGTGTATGTACGTCTCATGCGTATGTGAGTGTGCTCGAGTAATGTTTGTTCACCTTCAGCGACGACTCAAGGAAAGGCTGAGGAAGGTGGTTCACGTTGCCGTGAATAACGCACAAGGTTAAGTTTACTGCGTTTAATGCTGGCGTAAACGCCTCGTTTAGAAACAATACATGGTATGAGCTACTGAGAGCTCGCTCTTACAGTATTTATGCATACAGAAAGTTTGTAGATCTACGTCATGAGCCGTGGAGCTGAGGGGGAGGAGGAGTAAGGTTCGTGGATGACCAGAGGTCGGGGAAGACTAAAGGTCGGGGTAGGCAAGGGGCAGGGTGATGGGACAAGGTTCTGGGCCTCTGGGAAAGGAACTCGCGCTTTCATGTGTCTGTGTGCCCCCTGTATGTGTGAGTGTGTGCGTCCCCGTGTCTGTGAGTGTGCGCGCCCCTGTGTCGGCGTTTTTTCCTCTGCTGTCGTTGTGTGTGCGTGCGCCCCCCGTGTCTCTGTGTGCGCGTGTACGCGTCTCCAGTGTGTGTATTTGCGCGCGCTCCTTGTGTGTGTCTGTGCGCCACCCTGTGTGTGATTTTGCGCCTCTGGGGTTGAGTGTGTGCGCGCGCCACTCTGTGTGCGATTTTTCGCCCATGTGTGCGCGTCCCTGTGAGTGTTGTTGCGCCCCTGTGCGCGCACCCCTGTGTTTGTGTGGGCGCCGTTGTGTCCCTGTGTCCGCACCCCTGTCTGTTTTTGTGTGTCCCTGTGTGTCTGTGTATGTGTGCGTGCTAGGGACGTAGCGTGGATTTTTTAATAGGGGAAGCGGCATATTCTGTATCTAGCCTAAGTCGTTCACGGGTGATTTGAGGAAATATGTACTTTAAAGTACTTTGTTAATGGAACCATTCATGGAATATTTCTTGATAAAAGTATTTTTATTCTCAGAAGTGTTTTCAGAAAATAAAATACTATAGAATAGATTCTTTCTTTCTTTCTTTTGGTACTTGGAAACGTTTAGTTACTTTTACTCGTCAATAAAGCCATCCAAGAAATCTATCTCTATTAAGGGAATAGAACGAGATGACATTCTAGAGAGATGTTTCATCCGAAATTTAGAATGATCTGTTTTGGTAAAAACATTATTTATGCAATAAACATAAATCCTCCCTCATGTGTTGCACTAGAAAAATACCGCCGGCACATTGCCATCACACTACAGTGAGTCCTGCTAACAGGACAACCTGGAAACGTCAATGCTAATTTTCTCATAAAAGAGTAGGTTCTTTACTATTCCGTATTACATGGTAATTTCCCTCAACAATGTCTTTATATTTGATGAAAACGTCCCAATAACTGTGAAATCTTGTGTAACTCTCAATTTTAATCATTTTAATGAACAAAACATCTCTAAATAATAACACAGGATCATGCTGCTTCTTTATATACATTTCTTCTACGTTTCTAAATTTAATGGAGTCATATTGGAAGGTTTCATCAGGAAAAATCAAAGCGACATGTATTAACTTTTATTTTTGCATGTCTTCTAGTTCATGATGCTTGATATAATCATTTAATTTACTGACACTCTTGTGGAACTCAGTATCAAAATATATGGCAGTGAGCTCACTTCTCAGTCGCACAAAGTCGAAATGCTTTCCATAAACGTCCATTAGACAACTGAAAGTTTCATTGGGTAATGATGACTGATAACTTAAATAGAGATCAGGTTTAAGAAATCTCAGGAATTTCAGTTTCGACGTGTCAGAAAATCACATGACGTGACATATTAAGTTGTGTATAACTTTTAAAAACAATCTCTTGTACACGTTCTTCTCATTCTCTGTATTTTCTATCCTGGCTCGCTTGATGCACTGAAATTCACAACTTTCTCTGTTGCAACCTTCCCCAAAACAATCAAAAGTGTCTCGAAACTGCGTCAGCTGTTTCCTAAAATCTTCTTTTTCATGCAATACGTGATGTCATTGGACATATTTTGTAAAATTTTAAATAATGAGTCAGAATGAGGAAAAATAGATGAAAATAAATTTAAGAAAAAATTGAGTTCAAAGTCTTTCAAAAGATTAAAATGGCCACGAATAGAACACACAGTTTTAGCGTCCTAGTCACTTGAATTTTCAATCATTGACGCAAATAATTCCTGCAGATCAGTGGTATGATTTTTTACAGTTTGTACAAGTCTGCTGGTAAAATTCCAACGCGTTGGTGCAGCTGATGGCAATCGCTTTTTCACCAGTGTCCAAAGCTTCAATCCGCCTAGAAAATTTAGAAAAGAATGCCCCTAATCCTGACAAAGAGGCTAAAAATATTCACACTTCCTTAATACAGGAAGCAGATTGTCCTAAGACTAAATTTAATTTGTGGGCATAACAATGCACAGATTGCTTCTTTACAAATTTTCTTTAATTTTGCCTTAAGTCCAGCATGTTTTCCTGCTATAACAGCTGCGCCATCATATGTTTGTGCAATTACTTTTGTTTCGCACTTGTACGTGCTATTAACGTCGTTTGTGTGTTCTAGTAATCCAGATGCGGATCTGTCTTCGCTGCAGTCAGTGAAATGGAAAAACATTTCTTGAACGCCATTCTTTGAAACATATTGCAACACGCTTATGAGTTGCAATTTCATGGTCACATTAGTCGTTTCATCAAATATTAATGCCACATATTGAGCCTCATTTTCAATTTCTCTGCGCATAACTTCCGCAACTGCCGCGATAACATCATTCTGGACGTCAGGGTATGACCTACGAAACACGTTGTTGCTTTTATTGAGAGCCAAGATTTGAGGATTGTAATTACTCAAAAATTTAAGAATTTTAATATAGTTGCTTCGATTATGAGACTCAACAGTTTCATTACGTCCGCGAAACGCGAATCCCAGTGTTCTTTAGACAAACCACTCTAATAATATGAGTCAACATTCCTCTGTTCTTTTTAATTTCTTCGTTGTGACATTGTACAGACAATCAAAACCACTCAGTGAGACTGCATTCAATTCTTTGTTTTCCAAACAATTAAAATTTTTTAGGGATAGGATGTGAGAAACTGAATTTTCATGGCAAGCCTGTGCCTTGTGAATATTGTAGTGATCGTCGTTGCGCCGCCCCTGAGTTTTCCTTAGAAAATATAAACATGGCCAACAGAATAATGTATTGGTGTTTCTGCCCCCACTTATCCACGGAACATTCTCGTGTATTTGTGCCCGGAAATGTATGAAATTCTTCTCCCTTTCGAACGACACTCAATACGAAGTTCTGGTGTAGGTATTCCAGTCGCGATAATTTTTGATTTTTCCTCAAAAGGAAGGGTTGAAAATGCATTTTGTTTTAAATGTTCAATTGCACATACACAAGCGGAGACCGCGATGCTCCATCAACACCGTTCGAACTAGCGGCGCGGGGTGCAGCCACCGCCCCGTCCATAATGCTCTGGAAGCGCCGGCCCGCAGCGCGTTCGTCTGCTTCCAATCACCTATTCAAGGAACACGTTCGAACACTTGCGGAGGAATCTCCAAAATTAAAAATAAAATGAAGTTGTCTATGAACACTGATACTTACACGTGCCTTGATGCTTGGTTCACGCTTTATTAACAGATCATTAGTCACGTTACAATAACAGACCTAGACAACTCTTCCCTCCGAGCGGAGGTCTCCTAAGGGCTGCGCGTCTTGTAGCCTCGCACAGGGTACACAAAATTTCATGCGCCATCCGCCCTATTCGAACTATGATAGCCTCGCTGGCAATTCCTCTGGCGAGGGATACACGAAGAAAGCGCGTGAAACACAAGAGACCACGTAAGACCGGCACAATGGAAACTATAGAAATACCAACATTTCATCGAGTTTGAGAAGTGGACTAATGCATTGAAAATATAAAAACGTGTAAGGGAAATTTGTAAGGGAAGCGGCGCTTCCAGCGCGTCTATGAACGCTACGCCCCTGGTGCGCGCCCCTGTGTCGTTCTGTATATGTGTGCTCCTGAGTTTGTGTGTGCGAGGCCCCGTTGTTGTGTGTGTTCGCGCCCTTACGCAAGCGTGTGCGTGTGTGTTCTCGCACCCCTGCGCGCGCGCGCGTGTGTCTGTGTGCGCCTCTGTGTCTGTGAGCACCTCTCTGTCTATGTGTGCCCCCTGTGTCTGTGTACGCGTGTCTGGGTCTGATTGTGTGTGCGCCCCTGTGGCTGTGAGTGTATGCGTCCTTGTCTGTGTGTTCGCGCACTCTTGGGTGGGTGGGTGTGTTGACGCACCCCTGTCTGCTCGCTCACCTCTAAGTCTGTGTGTGCGCGCGCGCCCCGGTGTCTGTGTGCTCGAGCGCCCGCACCTGTGTGTGTGTGTGTGTGCGCGCGCGCGCGCGCGTGTGGGAATGTGTGAGACACTGCGAGTGTGTGTTGGTGAGAGACTGTGTGAGAGAGAGAGAGAGAGAGAGAGAGAGAGAGAGAGAGGAGAGCGGGGGAGTCTGTTGTGTGACAGAGACTGTGTTGACGGCGAGATACACTGTGCGTGTGAGGGAGAGAGACACTGTGCGTGTGTTTTCTTACAACAGAAACCCAACTTCTCTACGGCTTCGTCTCACCGTATCTACAATCGCACAGAGAAAGCATTACTCCGTAAACGTATACATCAATCTCGCCGCGACCTGGCTGCAGCTGACAAAGACCTTTATAGGTTACATCTTGAAATCAGCAATGAAATGTAGGATCGAGACTGGGATAAAGTTGATCAGATCACATACAACTCCATGATGACAAAACGGACCTACTTGACCAAGAAACAAATGTAGAAATATGACAGATTGGCGGTTTCTCCTAAACCAACACCAGTGTTAGATACAAAACGCACAGTCACCAACCTATCAAACCACTAACTGTCCTCAGTTGAAATAGCAGTCGTCTCCAAGGGAGCGAACTACGCAGTAGCCCCTACTACAATACCTTTTGAAGAAATTATCTTCAATATCGAGTCTGGGATACGCTCCCTGCTAACTGATGCAGCAGAAGAGATCCGGAGAAATGCTTCGAGAATATTACACAGGGCCAAACCTCCCAAGAGCAATCTTACTGCTACAGAGAAGACAGCCTTGAAGAACTTAAAGAGCAACAAGGACATACTTATACTTTCGGCAGACAAAGGTAATGCAACGGTTGTTCCCAACACATCTGACTACCAGAAGAAAGTGGAGGACATTCTGGATCCACAGACCTACACCAAGCTACCGCGAGATCCCACAGCAAGAATACTTCGCCAAACCAACCTACTGCTCAAGAACTCGTCAATCCCTGAGGAAAAACAACGTTCAATTAGGATATCAGAAGCATTACCACCGAGACTATACGGACTTACGAAGATCCACAAACCAGAGGTACCGTTACGACCTATTGTCAGCGCAATTGGCTCTCCAACTTACGCCGTCTCCAAATATCTCTGCAACATCTTGAAACCGCACACCGCTCAAACCAACACATACATCAGAGATTTAATGCACTTCATTGAGAAACTGAAATCACTTACTTTGCAGCCTGAGGATTTCCTCATCAGCTTCGATGTGGTCTCGCTCTTCACGATGGTACCGGTCGGTGAATGAAACTATGGCATTACTGAGAGATATATTTCCAGATGATATTATAGCTTTGTTCAAACATGTTCTCACCACCACATACTTCCTGTGGAATGGAGAATTTTATGAACAAAATGACGGGGTCGCCATGGGTAATCCCCTTAGCCCGGTCGTCGCCAACTTATACATGGAGAGTTTTGAAACTACAGCGACGAACACCGCGCCTCTTAAACCTAAGTGTTGGTTTCGATATGCTGACGACACTTTTGTCGTATGGAGCCACGGAGAAGATACCCTCAACGATTTCCTCGACTATCTCAACAGGGTCCATCCTCGCATTCAGTTCACAATGGAAAAGGAGCGGGACGATAAGCTGGCCTTCTTAGATGTACTTGTCACCAAGAATGCAGACGGATCACTGGGACACACTACCGGAAACCAACTCACACAGATAGATACGTCAACAAAATGTCCAATCACCACCCAAGTCAGAAGACAGCCATGATGAAAACTTCATCATGGCTGCAACAAGGATATGTGAAAATGACAGTTTACCCGAGGAATTGAGTCACCTCAACAGAGCTTTGCAGGCCAACGGATACTCTGCAGCGGAAGTCAAGAGAGCACTCCATCCAAAGAAAACTTCACGCAGTGAAACAAATGCCAACCAAACACTGAAAGTAAGCCTACCTTATGTGAAGAACATCACGGACCGTATAGGAAAAGTGCTAGGAAAACACAATGTAAAAGCCATTTTCAAGCCCACTTCACAGCTTCGAATTTTATTCCAATCTGCCAAGGACAGAAGAGATCCATTATCATCAGCAGGGGTCTATAGAATTCCATGTTCCTCTGGCACTGTATACATTGGCACTACACAACGGAGCATCAACACCAGGCTCTCCGAACACAAGAGGAACTGCCGTTTTGGCTACACTGAAAAGTCAGCATTAGCCGAACACGCTTTCTCTGGCCGTGAACACAACATAAGATTCGAAGACGTGGATGTTTTAGCCACCACAGCTCACTACCATGCACGATTAAACCGTGAAGCCATTGAAATTCACAAACATCCCCGGAATTTCAATAGAAAGAAGGAGGGAATGAAAATCAATCCGATTTGGATCCCCGTAATCCGCCAGGCCAAAGCAAAACCTAATGAAAAACAAAGACGTGACAGTGGTCACGTAGGCACGCGGGAACATGACAACAGTCACGTACACACAGTGAGCGTCTCCGCCACGTCACCCGGCCCGAGCCAATCAGTAGCCGCCCCCCCCCACAGTCCCGCTGGTACAAATATCCCCGCGCACTGGGCACTTCCGTATAAATATATAAATATATAAGTATATAAATATATAAATATATAAATATATAAATATATAAATATATAAATATATAAATATATAAATATATAAATATATAAATATATAAATATATAAATATATAAATATATAAATATATAAATATATAAATATATAAATATATAAATATATAAATATATAAAATATATAAATATATAAATATAAATATATATTTATATATTTATATATAAATATATAAATATATATATTTATATATTTATATATAAATATATAAATAAACTAGAAAATGAAAATGAATCAATTAATTTCTAAGACCTAACCATCTCCATGGTAGACAACAAACACATCTTCAATCTTTTTAGAAAATCTACACACACAAACACAAACACTCACTCATCCACAACACATCTCAACATCAATCCGCTCACGAACACGCTGCTTTCCTTGCCATGATTCACAGCCTTTTCAGCCTTCTCTTATCACAATTTTCAAAAAGGAACACACACTATTAAATACATAGCTACCGCTAAGATATGCAGAACCATCCTTGTTGACAACATACTTCGCCGAAAATTAAATAAGATAATCTGAAAATATACACAACCCTCGCTCCACTCACCCAGAAACCATCAACATTTAATTCTATTTCCGTTTCTTGGAAAAATATCACAAAAGGTAGCTAATATTCTTCACAAATACAATTCGACCCCTCTTCTAAGAATTCTACGCACCCCTCCCCCACAAACAATCCCCCTTACCTCCTGAGACATTTCCAAGGAGACACAAAACAAATCTCCGTCCCCTCGCCGAAGCTCCTGAAAACTACAAAAAAACCATTTCATCTGTGCTCATTCTCCCGACTTTTACTGCACACAGCGAGGTGAGCAAATTGACCCAACGTATTCCTTTCCACTATATGTAATCTCATTTCCTATTATTTTTTAATTATTACTACTCCTTTTTTGTATCAAATGCAATTTCGTAATATGTATTTTCTTTAACTGGACTATATTTTGCAATTTCAATTGTTATTGGTCTGTAACTATTATAATGTTAAATATATCTTATTATCAATATTATTCTCCCCATTGCATTTCATATTTTGTAATTTCATTTATTAATTATTATAATTTTAAATGCATCTAATTTTTAATTCCCCATTTTACTTGTATTTATTTATATTTTATTTTGTTTATATTTGTAGACTGATTATGACGGCATAGCCGTGGAAACCGGCTCTCTAAATAAATACTTTAAATCGACGGAGATGACGTCCTTTATTTCTTGATGTAATTCCGTCAACAATACATCAGAATTCGAATTATCTTGATATGAATAAAATGATTTATTCACGGAGCTGTTTCTTTGTAATACGATACGATCAATACGTTGCAATTGAATGCCTCGAATAAAACTAAAATAATGGATTTGAGGAGGAGTTATAATCCTCATGTACCGTCCCCTAAGATCTGCCAATGGTCATTAGCAGCATGTGAAATTTCACATGTACAAAGTAGAGTAAAAACCCACCTTGCCCGGGCAATGGTCGCAGTCATACTGTAAAGCGGTTGTCCGTGGGTGAGTGCGGCGCTACCTTCAACACTTTGGAAGTCAATCATATTTAGGTACTTTTTATACCAACTTAGAAATTGCTCGGTATACAGACTTTATAGAATATTGATTTTATTGAAAAATTAAAGAAAACTTTGAAAAAAATTGAAATTTTATAAATTATTCGATGCTTTATAATGTGTGATTAAAAGTATAATGCAATTATAGAATATCACACTTTTCTGGGAAACTCGTTTAAAGCTCATAAGCAACAAATCAGGGCTTTTAATATATATATATATATATATATATATATATATATATATATACACACAATTTAATAAATAAGTACAATTTGGCCTCTATATATCGAACATCTATTTATCGAAATTCTCTATAAAAAAATTTATTTTCTGACTTGACAGATTTTTTTCTATGAGATAAAAATGTACAGTGCATACTATAAATTATGTTTAGTTATTGTTTAATTTAGAAGTAGTGTATTACTACTACGGAGACGTTCTTCTGGACGATTGTATAATTGAATAAATGTTTATACACTTTCTGCGTCCAGTTGCCAGCTTTCTCAGGAAGGTAACTCACTCCTGTGGGAACTTGTCAGTCGTGGGAATGCAAACTTAAGGTGAATCACGTGTCCTTTTGCCTAACGGCCCTGTCGTGTGTTGGTTCGTCAGTTCAGCGCAGATTCAGGATGCTGTTAGGCGCTTAAGAAGTGTTCGAAATGTTGAAACGAAAATCCCTTAATGTTACCGAAAAAGTAATACTAATTTCATGTTCTCATTAATAAATACGTGGTGCGAATTATTAAAATATTTGTCAATTATTTAATGTTTCAATTTTCATTTTACCTTATTTTTTTAAAAATAATTGGAATATAATTTCCTAAAGTCTCATAATTATTTCAGTATATCGAAGTTTCTACATATCGATTATTATCGAAGGAACTGTCAGATTCGATATATGGAGATCCGATTATATCTCAGTGGCTTACAAAAACATTTAATTTATTCAAACCCGATAGCTTTAATGTGGAGACTTAAATCATCGGATCTCAGTGGTAAGAGTCGTGCTGCAACAGTTTACCCAAAACATTTACGCGAAAAATGCATTTCCAGTTTACTACTAATGAAAGTTTGTGATATTTTAATTAGAATTTATTATTGTTTGTTTCAGATTTTCTTGAGATCTGCAGGTTTGAATTAGGAGGGAGAACGAACGGATTTATTTCGACGAGAGGGATTTTCTGTCTCTTAACGGTAAGAACTACGAAGTTTATTATAGTCTTTATTAATAAAAATGGGTTGGATGCTTCAATTATTGCGTTTCTTCATTATGTTCATGTGCGTCCTGATTTTTATATTCAGTGTATTATGGCTGTAGCTTAGATTTACTGTTTATCATACTACAACCAAAAGGTTGTCTTTCTCGTAATGTATTATCCAATTTTTGTGTACAACGAATGAAATTCGGTTTTATGGAGATAATACATCTCTGGTACTTAAATATTACCATTTAACTGCAGATTAATTGTCTCAATTAATTTCTATATTGATAAAAAATAGCGCAAATAACTTTTAAGGAAATATATTTAAATATACTCAGTTATTACTTTATCGTCTTTTGTTTCAGGTCCTGCTTTTCCAAGAGTGCTTTTCTTCTCGGAACAAGAGCTGAAAATAGTGTTACAGACAAGATGTACATATTACACATTTGCTTAAAATATTTTTATATCTTGGCTCTCTTCTTTCTGCTATATGCATTTGATAGTGTTGTCAACTACGAGTTACATTTAATTGAAAATATGTATTTCAATGGGGAGGAATTACCATGGGAAAATATTTTAAATTTTTTAATCATTTTATTGACGTATTTTTACTACACGGAGTAGGCATTGCTAGGCAGCTTCCGTAGGTGTTTCGTCTTTCCAGATATTTGCATACCTCGTACTTGATTAGTGATGGTACTGGGTATTAATGTCTCATTTTCTCATGAGATTATTTATTGTTCGGTACGATACAACTTTTATTCTTCGTATTGATATGGGAAACTATTCCATAAGCTGAAATTCCACGGTCAATTGAACTTGTTCTTTCGAAAAGGCTGGTTTGGCAAAGCTACATTTGTAAAAAAATTCTTCGAACAATAAGTCACACAAGCTCTATTTTAAAATACGCCAAATGTAAATTTGTAAATGTTAAATTACCAATATTAACGCACTAAGCATTATTAACTTCGTCAGCGGCAGCTCCAGTCTACTAGTTGCATAATCTTAGCCCAGTTTCGAAACCCGCCAAATTTCAACATTTTCTCCAACCTCTAGGAAAAATTCACTTTAAAAATGCACTTATTGTGCATTAAATGGTTTAATTTACCATTGAATATATTCAAATGAACTCTGCCAACAAAACGTGTGAGGGCGCTCCCCTCCGATACCTTGTCAATTTAACTCGGCTCCCATTCTGTTAATGCAAAACCCTGAATGATATTTGAGAAGTGGAGCACCCTCCAGTAGTGTTGAAGTGGTCGTGTAGAGCGCAGTAGCGTGCCGTAATGGATTCTAATGTCTGTCAAATATATCCCACAATTGCAAATATCAAACATCTAATATCGACGGAATAAAGACTTCTCTGCCAAGAACAGAAAGTCCGCTCAACAAAATATCTTGTAGCACTTCAAATGATATCGTATATAGAGTATTTGACACGAGAGTTCGAATCACAAGCGTACGATCGTACACCTAAAATAGGTAACGGAATTTTGAAAATAGGCCCAATTTGGCATAAAAAGGCTTTTCAGTGTTCCACTTCACACTATACAATGCAGGTGATAAAACACAGGAAAAGAACTACACATACACAAAGAAGCAAACTCGAAATGATTCTTTTCCTTTCAAGAGGTTCAAGACTTGGGCCCTATTTTGAAAGTATCGCCTTCCCGACAGTAGGCTTTTGCCTGACCTGTGACTTTTCTCGTTAAATTTCGTAGTCGACGCGACCACTGCGGCGATATGTCTCAATCGTAGAGTTATGAATTTCATTTTCCCTCAATGCCTCAGCCTGTGAACAGCGCCGCTGCACCGGAGTAGACGCAATATTCTAGGAAATGCATGCTGATCGAAGCCGAACGTGAAACATCCTCTTTTTATTAAATTGCAGAGCTCCTTATTTTCGGTGTGTTGGGTGCTTAGTCAATTACATATTCAATATGGGAATATTCGAGTTCAGTACGGGAAATTCGGGACAGAATTTGAGTTTCGGTATACAAATTTTAAAGAATGAGAAATTAAAATATGACAATTCTTCAAAATTACTTGTTTTAGACGAAAACTATCAACTCTACACCTTTTTCTCAACTATATTTTTCTCTGGCCTCTCGCGATTAGTAATTTCACGAACTTCTCTCTTAATGCTCACAAACAATTCGATTATTTTCAATACATTGGAGCATCAGAGTCCACGAAGCAGCCCCTTAGAAAATAATGCCTGATATTTGAAGCACTGTGACGGAAAAGACGTACATTCTTTTCTTGAAAAGGAGGTGGGACACACATAGAGGGTTGAGTTTGCACTTTTAAAACGGATACGCATAAACTCCGACTCACTATTTACACAAATAGGATAAAAGCAATGCATGGATTAAGCTACAGTGATAAATCTTCAGTATTTGTGAATCTGAAGCAGAAATGTTTACGAAATTAAATGCTCAGTTCACTTTTCTACAAAATAATATCGAGAAACGATAAAAATTGTCCTGATGCTTTTTTCATCTTTCAAATGTGTAAACAGCTTCGTGACTCCAGGGAATAAAACTACAAACCTCAACCTTTTTGGTAACTGAGAAATAATGAAAATAATTAATTCATATATTAGAATTTTTACTACACCTCAGAAAAAATGAAAAGTTCAGTTTGTTGCCAGATATTGCTCAAATAAATAAGATTTTTAAGTGAGTTGTTTGAAGTTTACTAGAGATTGTGTTGATAAATCAAAATACTTTACACAAAATAGAAATTCATGAGTCAAGTTTACTAATGTTGCATAAAGCTGCCTCTGATGACTAGGGATGTGAGAACAGAATCTACATGTTTTAAAGCCAAATCATTCTTTCAAAAATCAAATTATCAGATATATTGGAATTTGGGATTTGTAAATTAAACGTCTGTAATAACTGCTAGAGATTATTTCGAGGAAAAAAATATATAAAATTTAAAACCCAAATTTTTGGCATTGATACAAAATCAATGAAACTTCTCGTGAAATATGTTGCTGTAATGAAAATATTTGATTCTGTATCAATGCCGAAAAAAATTTATATTGGTTGCTTTGAACCGAGGAAGTTTTTTCTGGTTTTGCGATGAACTGTGGATTCTTATGCACATTAAACATTATTATATTTTAATTTTTATTTACTTCATAAAAGTATTTTGATTTAACAAATAATCTTGATGCAAAGTGTGTGCAATGAAGAATGACGTATATTTATTTACTCAGTAACAATTCTAATTTATATAAATATTTTGGACAAAAAACATATTAATGTTTATTTTTCTAAAAGAAGATTCAAACAAATTCACTGAAAATAAATTAAAATGTATCCGGAGTACACTGGTACTAAATTTTTAATACAACATATTCATTTCAAATGTAAAGTGCAATTTTCTTGTAAATAAATAGGTTTGAAATTGAACATCACTTTATTACTATTATTTCGCTACTTTTCCTCGTTTTCATTTTACCCTGAATCTTTGTGTCAGAATCTAATAATTCTTCAAGATAAAACATTTTCACCTACAATTCCAGTAACCTTTTTGCTTTCTTATATACGCAAGATGGAGAAAGTAAGTTGGGTAATGCTGCAGAAAAAACTGTCTCGAGACTTTTACGGATCCATTTGGGGCTTCTGAAACCAAAAGGTTGTTTTTTTCTTTGACGAACTGTGAGAGATAGCTCGGGGTATCAACTGATTTTACTGTAGTCCCTCTGACCAGGAGGTCCTAGGTTCGGGTCCCGACGATGGCAGGATTTTCGACAATACCACATATGCCCTACTCATGCACTAACTTACACTACCACACATGCCGAGAGAGCGATCGGAAGCTTAGAGCTTGCCCTGGCTAGGGCGGTGGGAGATACCTGATGGGAGATACCTGGTTGAGGAAAATCGCTAGCCGACTGTAGGTCGGCGCAGGATCTCGCCATCCAGCGGGGAAGTACACCACCAACTCCAAAGGAAAAAACATACACTACACTGACGAGACTAATGACCCTAGTAGTTCACGCGCTCGTAGTCACTAACAACTTTAGTCTTAGATGCCCGTCCCTCCGAATATATATATATATATATATATATATATATATATATATATATATATATATATATATATATATATATATATATATATATAAATATATCTGAACAAGAAAGTGCTGTAATGCTGAAGTGAAAAGTGTTGGGTTTTTTTTTCAACACAAAAGCTGGTTCCGTTGGTGTCCGATAGTGCTAACATTAATGTTTCTTGCTCTTTCTCTCTCGAATCCGTAGTGCAGTCATAAACCGTTTTGTAGATCCTCGATACCGAACATTTTTTTTCAGCATTCTGTCTGTCAAGAACTCTGGCGTCTAAATCTTAGAGGACTTTCAACAAAATAGATACTCCGTGATCAATTTGGACGAAGCCGCGTCATCTCGAATTTAAAATGGATATTTTAATGTTCAGGTGTACTTCATACAAAGACTCAACAGAATTTTCGAAATGTTCTCAAAAATCGTTCCAAAGGTTTTCATTCTTTTTTTGCGCAAGTAGAAAAACGTTCGCTTATAAAAATGGCGCAAGTTCACAAAAACTTCTGTATTTGTGGAAAAAAAATTAAATACTTTCAACCCCCTTCCAATTATGTTTTTGAATGTAGAAAGGTTTGTCTTAGTAAAATCTATTCTTCAAATTGTCATCTACAATTGTTTTCAAAATATGAGTATATTTGATTAACTTTGAGTGAAAAAGAGATTGTAATCAAAACAGAAACGAAATTTTAAAAGGCCAATTTTATTCTTTTTTTTATTTCACTTTTAATTTTGAAGCTACGAATTTCTTTTGCAATCCAGTCTATTCATGAACATTAGATATTTATATAATTTCATATATGAAAATTATTTGAAACCATTATCATTTTTGCATAATTTCGAGTCATATGGTGAAATAGTTAAAATGTTCTTCGAAATTGTGTTACAACGCTATTAAATTGAATCTAGAAGCTTCATTCTCAGTAGAATGAATTTCTCAATACTTCGTCTTTAAATAATTCGTATACATGTTTTTTTTTTCAATATATGAGTAGTTTTCGTGAATTTTGGGAAGAAAGCATTTAGAATAGTAGTTTCTTCCTGGTCACAGAGCTTACTGTCGTTGACTGGTGTTAACATCGAGAACGAGTAATTTATAGAAAGCTTTCGATTCTTGCCGATAACAAACAGCATTTTTATTTAAACGCTTCCCTGGGGTAGAGAGAATATTGGTTTTGTATATCCTCCTATTATCATTAAAATTTCATTCTCTATTGAATATCCTGCGCTTTTTTTTTTTTTTTTTGTAAAAAGAGTCTTTAAGGAGATAGCTGAATTTAGAATGAAGTTTGCAATATTATAATACGAGTATTACGTATCGGCAAGAGATAGAACAAAGAATGTGATGTGCACCACTAGTTTCATCTCTGTAATCTGATATATTGATGTATGCAGTGTACAAGGAGAAACCATTCGATATTTTTGCAGTTTTACGACGAAGTAAAAAGTGAGTTTGGAGGAAGAAATAGCAGAGGCCTGCACGGTCTTCATGCTGCCCAAAGAGGTGTTCATTTGCCGAGGAGGAAAAGGTGGCTTTGGCGGATTCGCCAAACATGATTATGTTCCCCTGAGCTCTGACGCAAGACCAACGATTTTCCTCAGAGAGCAATTCACCTCCTCTGCCAAGATGCTCCCCGAGGAATAGCGATTCAAACGACTTAACTTTCGCTGGCCATTCAAAGCGCCCGGGCGCAGCTCACTCTTCTCCCAGCCAATGGGAGTTCGTTCTCGTTTCCGTCAGAGACCATGCTTCAGTGAAGCGAGTAGAGGTGGCATTTCTGGGAGCAATGGTGTGTGGGGTCCAGTGACGGAACTATTTTTCCGGGAACCCTGCTGACAAGATCATCAGAGGCCCCCACACTCCAAAAAATTGCCTTATTTGAAGAACCTTTTATTATAAAATATACAAAAAGTGTCTCGTATAAGATGTTTCAAATACTAAAGATTGTCTAAATATCTTTCAATAACGCGCACGCATGCCCGTGCACGCACGCACACGCGCGCGCACACACACAGTGTGTGTGTGTGTGTGGTTTTTGTGTGTGTGTGTGTGTGTGTGTGTGTGTGTGTGTGTGTATAATTTGTCGATTTGAGATTTCGTTGTTTTAAATTTTGACACGCCGAGCGTTACATTCAGCGAACGTTTTAACAATTTCTTCCAAAGCATTTCGCAAACTATGTGACATGTTGTGTTCAATTTCATCATTTAAGACAAGATTTAAGCAGGATGGATGTATCAAAAATTCACTGTTGCACTCCGAAATAGAGAACACTCATACCTGCTGCTCCATCGTAACCTTCATCATTTTGAGCATTTTGCTATGTCAATTTCTAAAATAATAAAATATTGACATACAAATAAATATATTGAAATTGATTGAAATTTGCATATATTAATAATTTTCAACTGTTATTTATATATTAAATTAATATAACACATTTCCAAATAATACAACAAATACATCCAACAATCATTTGAATATGTTTGAAAATTGTTGGAAATGACTTTTTCCTAAACATTTCTAAGTGCATGCCTTCTGGAGCCAATATGTTATCGATGTCCTCTAAATGCTTAACTGCATGTCGCTAGCGTGATATTCATTAAACGATCCAGTATTTTACCCCAAAATGTTTTTCCTCTTTGAATATTTTCAAGATATTTATCAATGCCTCAATTGCAACGCCTCATGCCATACACAACGCATTATGATTGGAAGGCGCATTCTAATGTTGCCTTTTAGTACAGAAATTAATTTTACGTGACAAAAGAAAACGACCCGTTTTTTTTTTTTTATATTTTTGCATTTGACGTCATTTAAGTCATTTTTAACATTTTCCCGTCACTTTTATTGCTTTTTCGCTGATTTCATCGATTTTAATGTCATTTATATCAAGATTTATGTAGTATTTATTTATTTATTTAGTCAAAAACTATATGTGACGTATGGGGGAGAAAATCATCTGCGCACGTTTTCTTGAGTTTCAGAATCCCTTCCCAACAATTTAACTATTAATAGTTGAAAGATAAAAAATCATAGTAATAATAATAAATTTTAAAAAGCGAGGGATTAACATTTCAAAAACTAGATATTTTCGTTGCAAAATTACAGAAAACTTATTTTTAACAGTAAAAGAACAAACAGATTTGAATTTTCTGTATTGTTAAGAAACTAGAAACTCACCCTAAGCTCTACTACCTCTACAAGCAAAAGGAAAGTTCAACAAAACGTGCGCATAGTGAAGCTACATTTACGTCCAGAAGCAAAGCAAGGGGCCATCTCAGCATTTGCTCAATGGATCAGGGAAACTGGACAAAAACCCGATCGAGATGGGGGTCACTGACCCGGAAGTACATTATTTGTTACAGGCATGTAAATGTTCATAATTTCCTAATAAGTCTAACTGGTTTAATTATAATTACAACATATTATTGATTGATTGATTTTGATTTTCTGGTCAAATCTTGCGAGATAGAACAGTTTCTCAATTTAATCCATTCCTTCAATTTAAATAATACAATGAATGTACCTACACAGATCATACTAAATTCGTTGCTCAGGCAATCGATCAAACTATAATTAAAAAATCTATTACTCGATATGAAGTTGAAACAAAAGATTAAGGATACAGTGACCACGATGCACAAATTTTTACCATTATAAGAAATGCGAACACTGACACAATAAATATTACACGTATGACTAGATTGTTTACTAAAAGTAAAATAAAATTATTCATTGATTACTTGACGCGTCATGGGACTCGGTTTATAATACTGTTTATACAAACCATTTTTTTTTTTCAAAGCTTTCATTTCATTTTAACACTTGCTTTCCCCTTCAAAAAAGAAAATAAAATACTTCAAAGCAAGGAAGGAAAAAAAATCTTGGATAACACAAGAGATTAGGACATCATGTAAAAACAAACAAATTCTTTCTTTCATTTCTAAACGCCATAACGTATCTCAAGATTTCCTTCTCTACTTTAAAATAATATACAAATCATATTTAAGAACATTTTTAAAATGAATTTTATTTTTGCTTTCAATCTTCGTGGCGTAGAACTGACCAAATTCGATGTCACGTTGGCCGAAATATTATCCCATTCCTGCAGTAGAACTGTTTTGAGTGTCTGCTTTCTAGAAATACGTCTCGTTCGAAGCCTTCTTTCCAGATAATCCCAAAGATGTTCAATGGAATTGATGTCTGGTGACTGAGGAGAAGTCTGAAGGTAGGATCGGATGATGCACAGTATCCAAAGGCGAGTATTGAGTGCGGTACGTTTAGGATCATTATCGTGCATAAATATAAAATCATCAGGAATTCCCAGTTTTTCAACACTAGGCTTTACACGAGCCTTCAGTATATCTATATTCCCTCTATAAAATGCAAGAATCCCACTCCTGCAACGCTTATACACCCTTATACCAAAACACTGCCACCGCCATGCTTCACATTGGGGCGAAGATTCTCTTTATTGAGTTCTCCAAACATAACTTCTTCCTTCTGATTGGAAGATGTTAAATTTAATGAGTTTTAGCGATCTTTTCTTCTTATTTACTTTATTTATGAAGTACTTTCTGCGAGGAACTCTACCGTGATATTTTTTACTCTACTGGTAGTTTCGAACGGTACTGACACATACATTTAATCTCAAATATTTTTAATATTAGCGGTAATATTTGGAGCACTGATATGAGAATTTTGTTTAATTTTTCTTACAATAGCTCTGTCACCAATTTTTCTTAGCCCTCCGTTTCTGGGTGCATTTTCATACGGGTTTCTCTCTCCAAATATGTCGATTGGACAGTGGATCGAGGTCTGTTCATAATGTTTGAAATTTCACTCAATGTTTGGCACAGATTATGTAACTTAATTATTAGAACACGCTCTTACTTTGCAGTTTCTCTGTCTTTGCGACCCATCTTGACAGGCATCGAGTTTAGCGGACAGGGGAAACAGAAAATGTGTTTACTACAATAATACGTTGATGACCTTGAACCGGAGCAGAGTCGCTTCAACTCGCCGTTAGCCTACCAACACAACGGCAGCAATAGTTGAAGAATACTTTTTGTTCTATTATATTTACTGGAATGTACAAGTTTTAGATGTAAGGGTGGGTAGTAGTGACGTTTGTAAATTTTCTTAAGTTGAATCTATCAAGTAATATATTTTTATTACTATGAGACATAATTTATCATTATTACAGAAATAAAGCTATAAATAATCTAAATTATTTTCGTAAATTGCAGTGTTCGAATACTTTTTACACTCACTGTAGGTGAAATCTACGCAGCGCTTCTTTCTGGGTTGTCGAATATTCTCTACACATTTCCGCCATGCTAACTCAATTTGAATTCAATTCCCTTATTTTGAAAAGCTTTCTTATTTATATATTTTGCATCAAAAACAGTTAAAAACTGTGTCTGACGTACTATGAGGAGAAGTGAATTCGGTGCAACGATACAACAGTACAACGGTAATCAACGCCACCTACATAGATCTCTTTAAGTGGCGTTGATTTAATTTCCGTCTCACTAGTTAAGATTGCAGGGCAAAAACACGTTTTTGGAAATTTCTTTGAATCTTCTGACTGGATTCGAAAACAAATGATCGATTCCCCATCAGGAGACCAAGACGCGTCATCCGGACACCCGGGAGTTATTCAAATACTGCACAGGGATTACAATATGGAATATATAATACTTGCTTTTTTTCAGGGTCAGGTGTGACCAACTGACTTGGCATTTTCCACATCCTAGATGAACTGTAGCTCTTCTTTTTCATCGTATGAGGAAAACGTCACCAAATATCGATCTTGTTGTCTCGACCTCTCGATTTTTGTTGTATCCCTGATCCACTGAGCAAATGCTCAGAGTTGGCCATGATGGAACGAGAGGTGATGACAAAGTTTAGCAAAACATCGATACATTACCAAATTTTTTTCGATGTCGATGAAAACAATCAATTAAACATCAATGTTTTTGTCACTTGTTACTGATTCCGAGCGCATGAACATTTAAGATCCTTACCCTATAAGTGTAGTGTATGTTTCTCCTCGGTAGGTGGCAGTGGTCATCCCCTGCTGGATGGCGCGTAATTTGTGCTTGAATTTTTTTCTTCAAAGTTTTGCCATGGATAGCACAACGAACGCTTAAGATAATGGAGCAGGCTTCATTTTCGTTGAACTCTCTGAATTTTCGAAAATTGCAAATTTAGAAACAGAAACTATATACTGTTGTAGTACCATTAATTTTGTATGATTATGGTAAGGGAGACAATAGAAAAATAAAGCAGAAAACCAAAAATCACTTCTACACAATATTTATTTTCCTCCTTACATCACAAAATTGACACTATGCAGTTCAAACAATTTTGAAGGATTAATTTTATAACCCTTGCTTCTCCACATTTAATTCATTATTCTTTTTTTTATACAAGACAAGTTGTTTATACAGAACAAGCATATATGTTTATTGCCCTGTCTTCTGAAACGGACATCATTTTGTCACCATCAGGATTGAATTTGACATCCCAAACCTAAAATCAGATAGCAAGAGCATCATACCATCAACAAACGTCTTTGCATTGTGTGCATGTACATGAAGATGTCAATATAAGTTTCAAGATGTCAAAAAATAACAAGCTTCAAAATATGTTATGTTCATAATCTGTTAAATGAGCAACAGAATATTTACAACTAATAAAAGGAAATAACAAACACTAGAATGAAAGTACTTATTACAACAGAAACTAGCAATTAAAAACACCTTAGAAATTCATTAATGGCCTTTATAAATACATTTAAAAGTTGTTTCTGACCAAAATCTAAGAATCACTTTACCATTACAAATATTATAAAAAATATTTATTTTTTATAATTATAAAAAAAAATCAATTTTTTATAATTATAGTATTAATAACTATAGCATTCATGATTAAAATAATCTTTTTATCTTTCTAGTGGAAAGTTCCTTGCCATTCCCTGATTTTCTCTTTTCTTTTTAAAATAAATATCAGTATAATAGAGGTTTATGAAAAAGTCTGATAGTCTAATTTTTAGAAGCATTCTTGCCAGCCACTTCTGTACTGCCTATAGCATCTCTTTTGCCTTTTTTGGTATATTTAAACACATTACAATGTTAATTTTGATTAAAAAGTCACTAAATTTATTTTCGTTACATCTAAAAATGACAATAAAACAGTCAAAACTACTTATCAATAGCCCAGTTCATTGCAACCTAACTAACTTAAGTTCCAAAAGATAACAGCTCAAAATTCTAAGTTCTGAAATATTGCCATTTTAAAGTGTAATATCACTGTGAATATGTCAGATACATCTCTAGGATTTGAAATGTAATTTTATTTGTGTCCTATCAGTCCATTAATTTCATATTAGAGGGAAGTAAATTGGTCTCAGGGTGATATTAAACCTTAAAATGGCAGAAACCCTAAACTTAGAATTTTGAGCTATTGCTTTTTAGAACTAGGCCATTGATATAATGAAATAGAGTATTATTATCAAACAAATAATAAACATATTTCAAAATACAAGAACGTTAAAATGAAATTAATTAAATTTTGATAACATTTAAATGTGTTTCAAGCATTTAAATTAAACTGTAGGCTAAAGAAGGTAAATGTGCAATTGCATGCAGGCTGATGTGGCCCAAGGGGGAGCTGAAGACAGGGCTTTACTATTGTGAAGGAGGAGATTGTGTGGCGAACACAATGCCTAATTCACCAGTTGTGTGAAGAACCATGAATAAAAGAAGTGCATTCATGTGCACATTCTATAACTGATCCCACAATTGCGTAATTCTCGTTTGCCGTTAAAGCTAAGAAGATCTTCATTCTCTTGTGGATGCTGTGTAATTCATCCACGGATAAATTTAAACTGGATTACTAGACTATCTTTGAAGATGACTGATCTGTCTTATTATGGAAAGGTAATATTTTAATACATGTATAATTTGTGTATATTATGTATAGTTGTAAAAATACCCGGAACATTCATCATTAATGTTTCAGGAGGCATCATAAGTTTTTTGCAACATAAGATTGTTACAATATTATTCCATGAAGAAATGCACAAGAGTTTGTTTTAAAAAAAAATCACAATAGCAACAATATCTTAGGGCGATGTCACATGACCGTTGCGTTGACGCGCGTCACCTAAACGCTGATGACATCAGCTGCATCGACGCGCGTCGATTCCTGGACACACTTAACGCACGTCGCACACTGAATCTTGATACTGAATGAACAGTGTATCTTATGTGATACGACACACGAGCGATCTTGGCGACGTGTGTTGTTGACAATGCGCGTCGCCTAGCGGGCGTCGCACGTTGAAAGCTAGAAAACGCGCGTTATCTTGACTTCCTTTGTAGCTTGAGCGTCATGCTTGAGCTGTAGGCACAACGCACGTCGCCAAGAGCTCTCATGTACGTCTTCACGTAAGATACAGTTATTCTGTGATTATTATTATTATTATTATTATTATTATTATTATTATTATTACTATTATTAATTATTATTATTCAGTTAAAGCGCTAACGACACTGGCAAACTCCCGCCCACACCTCTTGCTTAATAGTATGTACAATGCGTACCTAAGGGAGGGCAAGTTCTGTTCAAGATGGAAGAAGGCAAGGCTTGTACTACTCAGCAAGGGCAAAGGACAGGAACACTCCCCTACATCCTACAGACCACTGTGCGTGCTCGACACAACGGGCAAACTCCTCGAGAAGCTCCTGAAACCCCGCATACAGTCTGCAATCGACAAGGCAGGACGCCTATCAGACACGCAGTATGGCTTCTCAAAAAGAAAATCAACCTTCGACGTCATAAGGAAAATAACAGACGCAGCAGCCAAAACGGAAGAGAGCAACCACTGGTCCTGACCGCTGTGCATGGTCGTCACTCTGGATGTGCGGAATGCATTCTACTCTGTGCGCTGTGACGATATCATGGAGGCCCTGGAAAACTTCGACGTACCGACGTACCTACTGCGCATCCTGAGCAGCTACCTGACAGACAGACTTCTGATCTACGACAGAAAAGCCAGCGACTGGCGGCAGGAGCGGCGCAGGGATCCATCCCAGGACCAGACCTCTGGAATGCAAACTATGGCGTCATCCTCAAGATGACAATGCCCGATGGTATCTTTCTTGTAGGATACGAGGACGACCTTGCAGCGATCATCACTGCACGCACGCTAGAGGGGCTACAAATAAAACTGAACGAGACGATGAGACGAATACAGACATGGTTGACAGACCACAAACTAGATCTGACCATAAACAAAACGGAGATAACCCTTTTGCCAAAACGCCGACTGGATCCCATGGTGAGTATGGAAATACAAGGGCACCGTATCTATGCGGCAAAAGGTGTTAAATACCTCGGGCTGACACTGTACCGCAAACTCAACAACTGGGAACACATAAAAAACGCATCACAAAAGACCGCTGAGATTGTAATTGCCCTGGAGAGACTTATGGCCAACACAAAGGGCCCGAAGTCCAATAAGCGACGAACTCTGCTGTCCATAGCACAATCCACCATGCTATACGGCGCAGAGATCTGGGCCAACGCGCTGAGGTGCGGAAGGTACTCCAAACAACTGACATCTGTGAAGAGAAGAGGAGCCCTGAGGATAACAAGTGCGTATAGAACAGTTTCGGATGCCGCTAGCTTTGTAGTCGCGGGAGTAATCCCAATCGATCTACTGGCACAAAAACTAAAGGATCTATACAAGGAACCTCTGACAAAGCCGACAGACGCCCGAAGAAAAGCAAGGAAACGCACTCTTCGACAGTGGCAGAGAAGATGGGAGAACGAAGACAAAGGCAGGTGGACAGCCAGATTCATTCCCAAAGTTGAGCCCTGGACAACACGAAAACACGGCGAGACAGATTTTCATCTCTCCCAATTTCTCACGGGATATGGACACTTCCGAGCCTACCTACACCGGATGGCTAAAGTGGACAGACCAGACTGCACGTACTGCGCCCACGCTAAGGACGACGCCCACCACACATTCTTCGAATGCGAGAGATGGCACGTACTAAAGCACGAGGTACAAACGAAGCTAAGAGACATCAATCCAGACAACGTGGTGAACAAGATGTTAAACAGCCGTGAAAATTGGATCACGATCGCAGACTACGTGACACGAATCTTGAGACAGAAGAAAAACGACGAGAAAAAATACACACACGAAACAAACTAGACCCACCAAACAAAACCGACTACACAAGACAAAATATGCTTGACAAACAACAAATGACAGAAGAGAAACCTATAGGCCGAGAACACGGCCCAACTCTGATGAAATGCTGAAGAAGCGATACCGGAGTGGACAAGGGCAAGGAGAAACGGGATTTGTGTTTTTTAGAGGGTGCCTCACACTACCTAGGGAAATGGCCACTCGGCTCCCTAGGTGTCTGGTAGAGATTTTTACACCATCACCAGGCCCCCCTCAAAAAATTATTTTTTATTAATCATCATCATCATCATCATCATCATCATCATTATCCTGCGCGCTATTATTACTATTATTATTATTATTATTATTATTATTATTATTATTACTATTACTATTATTACTATTATTATTATTATTATTATTATTATTATTATTCACATTAGATACAGTGTTAATTTGTGATGTGCGTTAGGTCACTCATATGCACATCGATGCAACTGACAACATGGACGTTAGCTGACGCACATCAATGCAACGGTCGTGTGACACAGACCTTAGAGAAAACGGAATGTTTTAGTCATACAGTTAACACATGAGTTATGTTTTCAATAAGAATTTATTTTGTTCTTTGTTTAAAAAACCAACCAGAGCAAATTCTGACCTTGTAATTTTTGTTTATAATAATGATATGATAAAATGAAAGCAAAATCAATGCCTACATTTACTTAAAACTCTGTATTAATTTCAACAAATGTTATTTAAAAAACATTTTATTATTTAATTTCATAATGAATTAAAAAATGTATTAATTCATTTTTCATGAATATTACCAAATTATTATGTAGTTGATGAGTGTGTTCTGTCACACTTGTTATCTTATTCTGTAGTCAGTGGTATGCAACTGAAGAAATGTGCATGATTACCTCAGTAGTTCAGCAAAACTCAATGGCCCTTGAGTATGTATAAGTTTTTATTGAGCAAGCCAAAAACAAAAAATACAGGACACTCAAATGTTTCATCTGTGTCATTTGCAGACCTCATTGCTACAAGTATAAAACATATGAACCTGCGTAGCCAGAATTTCAAGAGAAAGAAATTTATTCCCACTTGAAGAGGTTTCTCACTTATTCAAATTCCAAAAGCACGTTACTTATAGAAGAATTAACTTTTGAAGATTCAAATCACATTTGTTTCAGTTTCAAAAAAGAACATTGAGCAAAAATGCAATAGTACAAGAAAATGAATTTATAAACTTTTTTTTTTTGTTTGGTTATTTAAGGTCGCATCAGCAGCTAGGTCATTAGCAACCACTACTGGCATTAACGTTATGGTAACTATGAGGGTGAAACGAAATGGTGATGATAAGGGGGGAAAGGACGAACACAAATAAAACCACGCCCGAGAGGGGACTTGAACCCGCGACCCTTTCGTCCGAGATCACTACGACACTACTGCTTTAGCGATCTCAGCCACCGGGCCAACAAACAACATCTTGTGTATTACATTTTATCAAAATAAGTAATCCACAAGTAAAAAATTTAAATATAAAGAGTCAATTTTAACATAAATTCTTTACTAAGTTCTTTGTAGGCCTTGCCTTTGTCATACTCTCAAAGCCCCTTCAGTTTTTCACTTCCTTGCAATTAATTTAACTTTTGCTTCAACAATTGTGATGTGTATACAATAATTTTTTTTCCTTCTTCCTGCACAATCTACCTACTAGTGAACAAAATGTTTGGTTTGTGCACATTAATAAGAGTTGAAACACATCCACCAATTTTGGACAAGGCTATCTTCTGGAGAATTTGAAGAATGTCAAGCCCTCTGTTAGCAAACACCAGGAAAAATTTGGATGGAAATGTAGTCTCAGTTAACAGATTTTTCATTCTCACTAATAAACTTTTCTGTGTAAACATGTCAGGACTTCACACTAAATGAACTTATTCAGGCCCCATTTATCTAGTTTTTACTAGTTCATATTGATAGAATGGAGAAAAAAACAAAAAACAACAAAAAAAAACAGCATAAATGAATAGTAGTCAAAACACAAAATTAAAATTTTTAAAAAAAAAAAAAAAAATTATCATTAACTTGACATACCATACATCAGTTAATAAGGGAAAAAGAATTAAGAAATTGGAATTAACTGTGGTGGTAAATTTAAAGTAGTTTTTTTAAACTAAAATAGCTTTTCCTGTTTCAGAGATTAACATTCAATTACATAGTAATATCCTTAATTCGATAGTAATATCCTCAAAAAATTTGCGATATTGCTGTCCTATCTATGAGATACAAGATAAAAATGCCATATTTATTTCTAATTTTTACATAAGTTTTTTTTTTGGAAATTTTGGAAATGATTACAAGTAAATAGCCTTTTATCATTTTAATAAAAATAATTACAATATTGCTGGTAAAATATTGTAAAAAATATTAGGTAGATTTCTTGTTATTTTCTAAGAAATAATTACCCATTTGTTTTTCACTCTACGAAACATTCTGCATTAATAATAAAGTCTCAATGGAAAATAGTTTAAATAATTAATTCTAAAAAACAAATTAGTCACAGTATTTTCCATTCTCCGAATTTCCTACATAACACTCATGAATACAAGCAAATGCATGATGCTATGTAAATACTCTCATCTATCTGAGATTCATTAGAGTATATTTTAAGAAAACATCTTTGTCACAAACTAGAAAATCTAGGAATTGCTTTACCTTCAAGAATGACAACAATTAGAAAAAAATCACAAAAATAAGGATAAAAAACAAAAATATGGATTTATCAAAAATACTTATTACCCTTTGCTGTAGTCATTTCTGACAGATACACTGGCCACTGGCCATGATGATCTTCACTTAAAAAGGCAGACAAACACTATACCAAGGTTTGGATCCCTGCAATTTAGGAAGATAGATGAAGAGAGAGTACCCATCCCTATAGCTTCACTTTCAGTTAAAGAGAGAAGTTGATGTGTATCTGATAGATACAAGGATAGCATTCCAGTGTTAAACATTTCAAATGGAGAAGAGAATTAATTAACCTGAATGACACAAATATTGTTTATTCTATTTTTTTAAAAAATGTAAATAGAGCATATGGATTTTTATGTGATGTATGTTAAGTTCTATAATGATTCTACACGTTTTTGAGTCTTCATTCCAAAGAAAGTAAATTTTGTTATGTTGACTCTTCATTTCATGTTCACTTTGTTTCCATACTACATGAATTATTATAATTTTTGTAACACCGTTGACGTCTGAAAATTTTTCAGATACATAAACTTGTTAACACATATTTCAAGGGACTGAAATGATCGGTGTTCTTGTTATAAAAATTTATGTTATTCAATTTTTATATACATCCTCATTACTACGTTTCTTTGGCGGGACCAAAATTTTGTGTTAGTGTTAAGTGAGTTCATGGTAATGAGGGTTTACTGTATAGTGTTTGTGAATTTCTTGCATTTTTAGATGCTTTTTGTTAATTTCACAAGGAGAGGTGAATTCTTGTAAAATACATTAAATTACCTCCTAGTCAAATCAAGTCCTATCTTTTTTACAGTCATGAATTTCTGATGATATTAATATAATGATATTATATATTAATTTTAATTTTTTAAATAATTTCTCAAACTCATTTATTTAAAAAAACAACCTTTTATTATTAGGCTTGAAATGATCCATGTTTTAATTTAAATATCATAAAATCATGAAATTTGAGTACAATATAGCTCTATAATTGTAATGAACAAAATTGAATTAATAAAACATGTTCTAATTCCTCATTTCCCACAAATAAATTAAATACAACCAGACCATCTGCCAACCGATGTCAGGATGCCTGACTGATCACTTGAGTGGGAACTGCACTTTGTGTGATGATCAGATATCTTTCCGAGAATTATGGTTACTTTAAACATGATGATCAAATATCCCTTAATGATGAGCAGGTGTAATCTTCTAAAACATAATTTCCTGTATTCCTACAAGTATATCATAAAGTTCGAGCAATTTGAGCAAGATAGAAACTTCTTTGTTGGGTGTCCCTTATTACATAGATTTTTCTTACTTTTTGTATAACACATCTCTGTAAACAAGCTACCTGCGTCCTCATGAGTGTATCATGAAGTTACAACAACTGCAACAAGATTGCAAATTCTACTAATGCACAAAACTCATTGTAATTTATTTATTTATTTTATGTCAAAAAAAACTGCGTATGACGTGCTATGGGGAAAAGTGAATTGTGTGCACATTTTCAAAATTCTGTGATCCCTACACTAAGTCATATACTACTTAAATTTTGGAAAAAAAAACAAACTCCCATGTAGTATTCTATTTATTTTCTAAATGTCTATTTTCAAGGATAAAAAGGCAATAAATTTTGGCTCTTATCCATGTTGCCCTTCGGAATAATACTTCCTGCCACGACAACATGGAAACGATAATTTGAATAATTGCATTTCCCACTGAATTCTAGAAGACGTACACAGAAAATGAAGTTACATTTATGTCCAGAGCAAAACAAGGGGCCATCTAAGCATTTGCTCAATGGACCAGGGAAACTGGACAAAAAACCTGATCGATAATTCATATCCAAATCATCGATAATTCTTCAATAAATCATTGATAATTCATATCTAAAGTGATACTTGTTCTCATAATACATTCCATAGATTCAACTAAAAAATATAAAATAAAAGATATGAAAAGAAGTTTAAACAATGCGTTTCTTCAAATTAAAATTAATTAAATAAATAAATTGAAGAGATGTACTAACATGTAAAAAAATATATTAAATTAAAAAATAAAATATCAAATGCACGAAACTGGAACACATTTGTCCACAAAATTCACTAGAATTATTTTACTTCCTTAAGATTTTAATTATGTATCGCTAATTTTAAAGAAAAGCACAAGACACCTTTTCATAATTACGCAAAATTTCTGCACTAAAGAATTAAAAATTTTCCTTTAAGAACTTCTATTAAAGAGGATATAAATGACACTTTTGTTGAGTGTTTTTTTTCTTTTTCAGTACATAATTGGTATATTAAGGAAGTAAATCATTTTAGTGAATTTTGTGAAAAAAATTTTAATAGTTTCTAATACTATATTATTGAATTTTGTGGATAATTGTCTACCAGTTTTCTGCATTTAAAATTTTAGTTTTAAGTTTCAATTCAGTTTTTTCTTTCTCTACTTTTTAGTTTATCACTTCAATAGATTTATTTTATTTTAATTTGAAGAAAAAAATTTTAAAACTTTTTTTTGTTTTTGATTTGTTGAGATCAACAAAGAAAACTTCAAATTGATCCACTTATAGAAATGGCATAAATATTCACTGTACTGTTCTGTTTACAAAGTTTGTCTTATTCTGAAGATGATGACAAGGATGGCGCCACTGCTACTGCCAATGATGATGATGATGATGATGATGATGATGATGAGAATGATAGTCAAACCCATTACCGACTGCTTGTGAGGGAGGAAGACGTTTTCCCTCCCTTTTCCTAGGCAAGTGAGCATAATGGTTGTTTGCAATTGCCTTTCACAGTATAAATGATGATTAGAGTTATCATTAGGATTTAACGATGATCGGAGGTTAATGATTAGAGTGTGTTGCATTCAGAAGAGTTACATGATGCTGGGAGAAGTTACAATTTCACAACCACAAGGGTAAATTAACCATGACTAACATGGGCATTGAGCACCTGTAGTAATCCTCCATGACGTTTTTTGTCTTTTTTCTCATTACATTGCTGTCAGTGTCTTTTATCCATTTGGCTAGGGGCTTGGCACCATCAGTAATTGGGGTTCCCAGGTGGTCACTGGCCTAGGAATCCCTGGTATCTCAAATTGCTTAACTTCCATGGTTTCATGGAGCTTAGTGAAGCAATTCAATGATGTCACCTTTAGTTTTGCATACTTGAATAATGTTCCAAGCATTTATTTTAGGACAACTTTCTATCATGTCAGAATATTGTTTTTGTTAGACACAAATAGTTTGATAAAACCATGACAGTTTGTTATCTGTAAATTTACAACAATTTACCTTCAAGAAAGTATGATTATCTCTCAAAATTCTCTCAACACATAATCAAAATTATTTCCTTATTCCTAATTCCCCATAATGCAGTAATATCTAAGTTATTCAATGAAGTATAATTGAAAATGAAAACTTGTACCGACAAAGTTGATACAAGAAATTTTAAAAATGAGCACCGATAGCTTACCTGATCTTTATGTTCTTTAAATGTGTGAAGGCATTTTTTGTTTCTCAATTCCCACATTCGAACTGTATGATCACAACTACTTGAAGCAAGAATTTCATTATTAGGAGCAAAATCTACACCAGATACCCAGGATGCATGTCCATTCAGAGTACAAAAATGTTGCGCACTTTTACTGAAAAAAAGTTCTCTTATTAATTTGAGTCCTTGATATCACAAAAATACCACACACACACCCCCCAACGCAAAAGAAAATAAAGAAATGATTTTCTCACATATCATGCAGTTTCACCTTTCCATCATCGGATCCTGACACCAAAAGTTTGGAGTCAGGAGAGAAACAGAGGGAACGAATAGACATGGTGTGACCTACGATATAAAAATGAATTTTAAGAGTATCACATTTTAGCATATACAAAAGATAATAAATTCACTGATACACAGTATACCCACTTTGCATTGCATGCAACATTTTCCCTGTAGGAACATCAAAGGTGGTGATTATACCACCCATTGTTCCACTGGCTACAGAATTTCCATCAGGACTCTGAACACAAGTAGAACACAAAAAAATTGACAACTGCTTACAAGCACTGATATCATTATCCAAAAGTTAGTTACACTTACAAAAGCTATAGACATGATAAACATTGCTTCATTCATTAATGAATTTCTCAGTTTACCAGACTCCACATCATGGAAGGTAATTTTTCCAGAATTACTTCCACACACAAACACATCATCATCTGGAGAGATGTCCAAACAACAAATATCAGCAGGACCAACATCAATGCTGTACATTTTCTTACCAGATTGTAAATTCCAGAGGCACAGGCTGGAATCTAAAGAACTTGATACACATCCTGTAAAACATACACGTTCAACCTGATTAGAGAATAAATTAAACAGTTAAAATAGTTTCAAAATTTCACATACTTGTCCCATTCGTATTAATGGCAACAGATGTAACACCCAATGAATGATCAAATTTGCGTTTCGATTTGATTTCTCCATTTTTATACATCCAAACTTTCACTGATTCATCCACAGAGCCAGTAATTAGAAAATCTGTTGAGCCATTTGATCTTTTGGAAGAACTGAAAATAATATTTTTTCACAGATATTGAAGAATTTTAAATAAAATAATATTATATAAATAAATAAATATTATTTATTATAAAATTAAATTTAAAGCGTGATTTTCACCTAGATACTCCACAATCTGCATCTCCTGTACCATCCATATCCTTACATTTGCCCCAAGCACAGCACCAAATACTGTTCATATGGGCATAGTCTTCTCTATACAACAGGGAATACTACAAGCAAATTTATCACATTATTTCTAAAATCGGAAAACCAGGAAAACCAGAAAACCATACAATCAAAATGTTGACGTTTTAACAAAATTTTATTATCACAAATTAATTGACAATTGAAAATAAATAGCAAATAATCGGCAATTAAAAATTGCGAATATATCGCAGAAAGAATTAACAGTAATTTTTTTAATTTTCCATTAAAATCTCGTGAAACTTTCTTAGCGTACCCCTACATTCAGATCAAGTATTAAATTTACTGACTATATTGGGCCTGACGCCTGACTTGAATATGAGTAAGTCAAGTGTCGAGTCATCTCGGCTCCACGAAAATTTATAGCTTTCTCCACGTCTCACAATGGTAAGATTTTCCACGCTAAGACTGCCAACAAATTCTCTAAAATCATACCATGCTTCCAATTCACTGATTATGGTGTTCTACGGTTACGCCTTTCTGCAAGACAGAAGCGACTATTACACAAGAGACCTACTCCACAATGGTCAGCGAGACAACGTTCTCTGTAAGACAAGGTTCCTACGTTCAGAAATCCTGAATGAAATCCCTCAAATTTTGAAGATATTCCAAAAGTCCCCGACACTTTTATTATTATTATTTTTTTTTCGATGTAATATTGTAAGCTAAAATATAAAAATGACGTAACTTAAAGATGGGAAATATTTGAGGTAAGTACAAATTATGTAGAAATCACTTCAAGGTCATCTGTTTAGGAATGAAAATAATAAATATTACTATCTTTTTGAGAAAAAAATACATACGTATCCTTTCAATATATTATATCTACCGAAACGTTTCTTCGATGCATTGCAACTTACCGAAGAAATTTACCGCTAAAATTATCATCAATTCACATATTTAATAAAAATAATTCCAGAGCATTTTAATAGAATGAGATTTTTCATTAATTTTAGCACACGATAGGTTACTTCTATTTCGGTTTCAAGCTGGTCTTTAGTGATGACCAAAGCAAATTTTTGAAACTGTGATGGTTTGCCCGTATTCCGGGAAGACATCGCATTCCTGCGTAAGGAAACCCTCCCCACCCGTTTGCCACCGTCTACTGCGGCTCCGCATACGAGATACTCGAAACCTGCCTGCCAAGAATTCCCACAGGTTTACTTACTTCTCCTGGCGGTTGAATCCTGGAAGGTCAGTCTTTTCCACGGAGTGGTATAGAATATTTGTCAAGAAATATGGAGCATTAATGAATTAATAAACCTATCCTTCTGTATTGTCTGACGATTTACGTTGTAAGCGGTAAGGCACTCTGTAATAATCCGAAAAGAAGGATGCGAGTCAACGTCACTCCAACTTGCTACAAATTCCTTCTTTTACACCCTCATTGGGGCCTAGTGTACTGGTTGGGATAGCTCATTGTTACTTCTGCAGCGTCGATGATCGGAAGACCCTAAGCTTCGAGTCCCGACGGTGACGAATTTTCGATAGTAAATAGCGGGATCGATTTCATTCCCTGTCTGAAGAAGAATTTTTCGGGCGACTGCTCTGATCGGTGGTTTTATGAGGTTTATCCGATCAATACTCAACGAATGCCGGAGAAGTGCCGTAAGAAGCGGGCTACGGTCCGCGCGGGGGCCATGTCAAGCTGGCACAACCACTATAGCACAATCACATCAAACCAAGTGGAATATTTAGTACTCATTTATTACTAATTTATTACCCAAAATTAAATTTATTACTCCTTCCGTTTCTGAAATAAAGTGGGTTGTGCTAGCGTGACTGTCACGCTGGCACAACCCAATTCAAAAAATGAGCACAAACGATCCAAACTAATACGAATGTTTAGAGAACATTTATTACTAATTTATTACTCTAAAATGAAAGTCATTACTCAAGCGGTTTACGAGAAAAAAGTCAAACACAATGGATATGCAACCCGCACGACATTTTAATAACTCAGTTCTAAATTTTAACACCAAGAAAAAAATGAATGTAAAAACGAATTAAGAAATATTGTGTAAACTAAATAGTAATCGTCAAAACATGCAAGAGATTCAAATTCAAAAATAGAGAACTAACGAGCACAATCGCATAACACAAACTCAACATTTAACATACGTATCACACTATCACTTAACACTAAACAGAAATTTATTACTCCTGTTGTTGACGAAATAAATTTTTTTAAAAATCGACATACATACGCAATAACGCACAGTATTCATGAAGTAATCTTAGAGTACAGTAAGCCACAAGTAAATGAAACCAATCCTGTACAAAAGTAGACATTATCTTCTGTTATTTAACACCCAGTAGAAAATTATGAACGTGGAAACGCATTTAAGAAATATTGTGTAAACGCAAACGCAAAGGTCAAAATATGCAAGAAATTCAAATTTAAAAAATAGACAGAACCAAAGAGCACAATCGCATTAAACCATACAGATCATTTAAGAGACGTATTACACTGCTATTTAAAACTAACTAGAAATTTATTACTTCGCATTTTTACGGAATAATTATTTTGAAAAAACCACATACATATACGCAAAACGCACGGTATTCATGAAATAATTTTAGAGTACATGAAGCCACAAGTAAATGAAACCAATCCTGTACAAAAGTAGACATTATCTTCTTTTATTTAACACCCAGTAGAGAAATATTAACGCAGAAACGCATTTAAAAAATATTGTGAACTCTAACGCAATGGTCAAATGTTAAATAACAGAATACTCATTTAAATCCGTCAGAATCAAAGTTCGAAGCACCAACTACTGCGACGCTGCAACTCGCTTCACCAACTCTATAGCAGCAATCAAGTTTAAGCAAACTGGGTGCACTGAGATTGAAGGATCGATAGAAACAATTTTTCCGTTGATCGAGACTATTGAGCGATCATATCGGCGTTAATTCTTTCCCGAATTTTCGCAGTGATAATGAGTCAATGTGGCTGTCCCAGGAAGAGGAAACGAGATTTGGAAGGACTATCGATGCAACATAGAGGACGCGTTGGCGATGGAAATTCTTCTCGTGAGCAAGCAAGGAGAGACACTAAGGGCATCTGTTCGAGGAATTGAAAGAATTTGGAACTCAGTATTGCCTGTTCCAACTTTTCGCCCGGACGTGAAGTCAAATGTGGCTAGCGCGAGTAGGTTCGTGTTGATGAGTTCAGGGAAGACAAACAATAAAGCACGATCCAATGGTTGATATCTATAAGACAGACCCTGAACGATAGTGCTCGTAAGAAGGAGCGTTTATATCAGTATTATCTGCATACAAAAAGGATTATTGGCTGTCAGATTGTCGAGTCGCCTCTTTCTCGAGCGCGTTCTTTACGCGAGGGCTTCTCGTGGTCAGCATTAGCCTTTTTCACATACAAGAATGAAAGGTAATTGACAGTCATTTCCTCAACTTTTCCATTCTCATTTAGTTTTTACGACTCGGTTCTTTGGTAGGCTCCCTTTACGTTGTTTTGGAATTTGAGGGGCGCCCCCACTGTGTGGGTGCGGCCGCTCCGTGCATAATTCGGGCCTGTTTCAACTTAATACGTACGTATACGAGTTACAGTAGGGATCCCAAGGCTCAGGAAGATTGCATTTAATTCTCGTAGTTTGTCGAACGCAGTTTTTAGCTGATTTGTGGCGTTAAATAAGAAATGAAATAAGTAAATAAATGAATAAATACATAAATTAATTCATTAAACAATAATAAATTAATAAACCAATAAATTAATTATTAAATAATAAATTAATTAATGAACAATACACTAATTGATAAATAATAAATTAATTAATTAATTAATTAACAGATAAAAAGGAAACATTATGGAATAAATAGGAATGGGTGTACCAGAAATAAGCGCAAAGGCGAGATTACTGAGGTGCTGTTTCATTTCAGGGATTCCCGAAGCCTGGAAGGATAATATACGACGATCACGATTGGCTATAATTAGCTTACAAAGAGTTTCGTATATTAGTAAGTATTGGTCTTCTGATTTCAGCTTTTCCCCTTTCAGTTTTTCTCCCACCCGTATCATATGGTCTCTTTTCCGACTTTGCGATTCATCTGGGATGAATACCAGTATTCCTTAAAAATAACATTTTCAACTCTTTCATATAACCATTACTGTAATAATCAATTATAATAATACAAATAAATTTATAATAATACGAAAATAATAACAAAAAATATTTTTAATTAACAATAATAATAATACTCATATAATATTAGTTATTGTTATGGCTTAAAGGTCTTCGGTCTAGTTCCATAGAATCAGGTTATATAATTTATATTTGTAATGAGTGGGTTACTAAGTTTAAAAAATGTTATAAGCCGCGGGGTGAAGGTGTTTCTCCCCCGCTGCAACGTGATATCTGGCATCTGCATGGCGGCACAGCTTGCGTGTTTTTCCACCTCCGGGTATCTTCCCAGCCGGAATAAACTCCAATCTTCCGAATGGTCTCCCGACATGTCGGAAGTGAAGTGCAAGTAACTGTAAGAGTGTGCAAAAGGAGAGGGAGAAACAAGGATGAAGGAGGAAAGATCGCGCGCGGGGCCATGTCAAGCTGGCACAACCACCATAGCACAATCACATCAAACCAAGTGGAATATTTAGTACTCATTTATTACTAATTTATTACCCAAAAGTTAAATGTATTACTCCTCCCGTTTCTGAAATAAAGGTGGTTGTGCTAGCGTGACTGTCACGCTGGCACAACCCAATTCAAAAAATGAGCACAAACGATTCAAACTAATACGAATGGTTAGAGCACATTTATTACTAATTTATTACTCTAAAATGAAAGTCTTTACTCAAGCGGTTTACGAAAAAAAAAAAAAAGATATGCAACCCACACGACTTTTGCGTATATTACTAAAGAGTACCAACGACCTCAAAACACTACAACCAATTACAAAAATACATATACAATCAATAGTACACACTCAGTTCTAAATTTTACAACAACAAACAAATTTTGAATGTGAAAACGAATTAAGATATATTGTAAAAACTAAATCGTATTGGTCAAAACATGCAAGAGATTCACATTCAAAAATAGAGAGAACTAACCAGCACAATCGCATAACACAAACTCAACATTTAACAGACGTATCACACTATCACTTAACACTAAACAGAAATTTATTACTCCTGTTGTCTACGAAATAAAAATTTTTAAAAATCGACATACATACGCAATAACGCACGGTATTCATGAAGTAATTTTAGAGTACAGTAAGCCACAAGTAAATGAACCCAATCCAGTACAAAAGTAGACATTATCTTCTGTTATTTAACACCCAGTAGAAAATTATGAACGTGGAAACGCATTTAAGAAATATTGTGTAAACTCAAACGCAATGGTCAAAATATGCAAGAGATTCAAATTAAAAAATAGACAGAACCAACGAGCACAATCGCATTAAACCAAACACATAATTTAAGAGACGTATTACACTGTTATTTAAAACTTAATGGGCAGCGCTGACTCACCACGGCTAAGGCGCAGGATTAAGGATGGCAAAACACATCGATGTTTTCCACTAGAAGTACTTAGGTCATCTAGAAGGCACCTCAGCCTTCGACGCGTCGTCACCCGGACAGCCAGATCAGGAAAATAATTGTCACTGAATATCATTTATCTTACTAGTGTTTGCACGTCGTCAAAAATTAAACGACGGGCCACATTGTAGTTCAATGTTTGCATGACAATGAGTATGAGTTCGGCCGTGGGTTCCAATGTTTCTCAATGGGGTCGGTATCGATCCCCTGGGGGCGATACAATTATAAAGTTAATCAGTGATCAAGGGGGCGATGGGCGGGAACTGCGGGATATGCACGGGAACTGATCGATATAAATAACATCCAATTGATTTCGAAAAATGTAAATGAAATTGTTAAGTGTTTTCTTACATACAGGTTCAACAGTCCAATAATACTTGTATATTTTTCTACAAATTGAAAGGGGAACAAAAAGTATGAAAGCATAAAACTAATAAACATGTTTTTCAAAACTTTTGTTTTTATTCATAGTCTAGTTGTTATCGTGTCATTTTTGTGCAAATTTGTGTTATGATTATTTTTTGTACTACATATTACACAAAAATCAATGGGGTCGACGAATCAAATCATTCTTTCTAAAAAGGGTCCATGCAAGGAAAAGGTTGGGAACCCTGCTTTAAATGATGACTGCAGTAAATGCAGTTGTTTGTTATCAGAGCTCGGATTCTGATGATATGTCATCTTTTCAATAGCGCTTTCTAGACGTTGCTATTTTGTAAATGAATGTTTATCACGAGATATGTGATAGAAAAGTATAGTTATTGGGTCATTTTTTTCTTTTTCCATTTTTCAATTTTTACGCTTTTTTATTTTATTTTATTTTATTTACTTTTGCGTAATTTTTATGCATTTTGTTTCCTTTTCGTGTTTTTTTGTTTGTGTTTGTTTCATTAATTTGCAATGGCACACTAAAACAAAGTTTTTATTGTATCATCAGGTCATAACGAAATTTACTACGTCAGTGGACTCTATTTTTTCGAACTTTCAAAATTACACGAATCATCGGTCACTTCTTCGACCTTTCTAAACTCACGGTTGGAAGATCGGAGCAAAGGATTACATTTCCTCCGAAAATAATGACTGTATATGAAATATAATTTTATACAAATAAATTTTTAAAATTGTAAAATTCACTGATTAAATATTTTTATAAACAATTTTTAGTATTTTTTAAACAATTAGGCCATTCTCCCTTATTTTTTAGTCATTATGTAGGTCATTTTTCTCTTATTTTTAGACCATTTTATGGGTCACTTTCAAAGACTTTTTAGGTCATCAGAATCCGAGCGCAGTTTATTATCGAGCAGACACTGGTAGAGACGCTTTGGAAACTTTGCGAAATAGACAACGTGCATACACTCCAGTACGCAGTACACGCTTCACTATATGCACACAGTAAGTACTTTGCGAGATACAAATTCCAGCGCTGAACTGGCGTTCTCATGGCTGCGACCTATTGCAGAGTGTTAGAGAACATCAATCCTTGAAGAACAATTATTGTCAGTCTTGAGTGGAGAAGGAAAATTTTCCAACTGGAATGCAAATGTTATTAAGGGTCAGGAAAGCGAATTCATATACTTCACAAAGAGCAATGAAATTAAAATAGCAGCTATCATGGAAATCCATTCACCACCGAGAGAAAGATTCCCGAAATATTAAATCTACACAAGATCTTGGATTCGAAATCGCAAAATTTAATGTACGTGTTAATGAATCTTTAAAACAAGCTTCGAATGTAAACAGAAGAAATTACGCTAGTAGGAAAAACCCAATTCCAGTCCGGCTATTAAACTTAATTACCAAGGGAACCCTGCGTATATATTGACAAGATACACGTAGATCCGATATTAAATCTAAGCTATACTACAAACTTTCTCAAATGGCAAAATTCCAGCTAGAGACTCAGATATTCAAGATTTCAACAATCTTTAAAACCAATGCAGCTCATCTTCGCTCAACAGTCAGACGTACCACAAAAGAAATGAATAGGGTGGCCAGCGATCTGGCTTTTTGGAAGTTTTTTTTCGGGTTTTCCAGATCTGAGAATACAAATTTTCCAGGTACTTTTTCGCACATTACAACACGTTCTTACCTTACTTTAAGCACTACTAAACAGAAAGTTATGTAAGCGACGAATTTTTGCCCGAAACACAACATTGCCGGGTCCTGCAAACGAAAAAGTGGATAAATCTAGTTGCTAAATTTAGGGGAAAATCTTCTAACATGTGGTGTAAAATCAATGTTTTGTGGGTCCTTGATATCGGAAACTCGGTTGACGGCAAAACGTCAGTCCTTCCATTCGTCAGTCCAGTGAACAACGGCTAAACAGCTAACTAGCGGCTAACCGTTCAGTCGATTTCTTCAAATTTTGTATTCCGTAATCCATCTGGCGATGTCGCGGCCCCTTAAATTTGAAGTCTTTTAATTTTTTTGGGGGGGGGTACTTAAGCTCCTTGAGACATTTTCAATATTTTCAAAGAAATGGCTCCAAGTAAATTTTGTTTTTGTATAGTGTGAAGATGGTTGGTAAGAATGGTGTAGATCTCATATTCGTTGAAGACTATAATTTTTCGAAAATTGCAAAAATTAACATTTTTTCGGCGTCTTCCAACAATTACAATTATGAAGATAAGATATTTTTCCTTTAATGAAATCTGTCCCTTAAAACTAGATTTTCAAATAAGGTCACGTACAATCTTTCGAAAATTTGAATAGTTTCCGTGTAATTTTGAGTAAATCTAGGCAATTTTTATAATTTTTTAAAACTTTTTTTCTCGAAAACGGCGTAATCAATTTTTATTTAATTTTCACCTCGGATAGCGTATACAACGTTGAAGAGTGCAGAGCTCATGTTCGTTAAAAAGTTAGACTTTTGAAAATTGGGAAAATTCAAAACTTTTTCGCCGTCTTTCTATACTTACAATTATGACTTTGTCCCGCAATTTCTCGAAAATATGAGTATTTTAAGGGAAATATTGTGTCAAACATTGACATTTTTAAACAATTTTTCTTAAAAAAACAGTATTTTTTATTAAATTTTGATTATTTCTTGATTGATTTTAAATAGTGTAAAGGGCGCTTGACAGAATGAAGCAGGCCTCATGTTTGTTGATATGCTCGATTTTTCGAAAAATGAAAAAAATTTAAACCTTTTCTGGCTCTTCTTATAACTTGAATTGTGAAGATACAATTTTTTTCTTAATGAAATATATTCATCAACAACAGATTTTCAAATAAGGTCATGATAATTTTTAGAGTACTTTTTGTGTAATTCGAAACACGCATCAAACATAGTCGCGTGTTTCCAATTTCCTGGGCTTTGCAAACAAAATGAGGTTTTTGGAAACTATTGTTTTTCTTATAAAAGAAAGTAGATTGATGGAAGGTCATACAATTAACTTCAAACTAACAAATTACTTCTTTACTTCAATAAATTTTGATCGCTAATTATGGTATGTTTTATTGGTAAAAGTTTGAAATGACTACTGTTCCTGGCTATCAAAATTAACGTTGGCATGCACCACAGGCGCTTCGTTTGAGTTGGTTGGGTTTGGATTAAATTGGCTTTATTTTTAAAACTTTACATGGAAGAAAAACTGAAAACATTGAGTACCATAAATTTGTAGCAACATTTTAACTTTAATTTCATATTACTACCTGCGCTGCCTTGAACAATGCTCCGAAGGAAATGGGCTCTAATCATATTTCTTGGCGGTCAACCCACTCAAGATCACCGCATGTTCATTTTTTTCGTGCTCCGTGTCAATTCGGGCACTGTCCCTCCTAATCGCCTGGTAGGTAGGCTATGCGCAATGACAGCTTTGATTGCGCTCTTCTAGAAAATAAGTTAAAATTCCCTTTGAATTTCATGGACGAGATAACATGGTCGTTTCGATCGGAAAAATAGCAATGTGGCCCATGTCATCAAAAAAGACGCGCGACACTAATCGAAATTCAGGGATTGAATTCCCAGTGAGACGTTCCTTCCGCAAATCTCTCGTCCATGCACGTGCAACCCACCCATGCACAGGCAACCATATAGTAGGTGCTTGGAGGTGCTAGGTACTCCACCAATGTTGCACGTACAAAAGGGGCGGGGTTTGAAGTAGTGTTATGCGCGAGTCAAGAACTTCGCGATCGTCCAGCAAACATGTGACACTTTCTAAATATACTTCAATTTCAACACTCGCCGTTATCATGTACTGAGTTGAATTCTGCACTTTACTGAACACGATGACGTATGTGAATTTGTGCTAAATGTTGGGGAAAATCTGAAAATAACGAAAAATCCTGGTTTTCAATTGAAATTTCCATTTTCGGTTCTTCCAGGCTCTTTCAAGTTCCCGTTTATTTCCGGTTTCAGATTCCAGGATCGCTGGTCACCCTGCATGAAATACCTCTCCTGAAAATCAATAATACAAAAGCTTACTCAAGATGAAGAAAGAGCCGAAATTTGAGCTTATCACTAGGCGCAAGCCTTTCGACCTCATCCTATTGCAGTGCCACTACGCAATAAAATGGTTGAAAATTGTGTAAATGAGCCTCAGGTTTCAGTGAAAACGAAAATTAAGTTGAGAATGCCAGACGTAAATCAACACTTTTCGATGATATCACCGCTTTATTCACTGCATCTGAAGACACCAATAACCCAACACAAAATAATCTTAGAGAACTAAACTCATGGAAAGACAAATAGAGAACCAAAATTAATCCCGATTAATATCAAGCAAAAATATTCACACTTTAAAGCCTAGAACTCCTACTAATTTAACAATCAATAACAGCACATTTCTATGGAATACTTGTCCAGTTTAATATTTTTGAATGCTTTTTGATAAAAGACGCATGAAAATCTCACTTCCTTGCAATAGTAAATCAAAACCATGGGAAAATGATATCACTGTACCCACTAATATATCAGAAAATCTTCATTAAAAATTGAATGTCTGCTTATGATATTTTAATCCACAGTTTTACCTTCCCTAACACATTCGTATCCTGTTTGGGGAAACAAAGAACCCTCATTAATAGAAAAACTGCAGGCAGATACTACAAAATAAATCATTAAAGCACCTGGGTTTATACCCAATTCCCTGGTAAGCTACATGTTAACTTAATCAAAAATCACATTTTGCAATTTCTGAAAGCTTTTATGTCTCACTGAAGACCTCTCATTTAAAATATATTTAGAATGATGTGGTGTGCACCCATGTCGTATCAACTCCAAATTTACAATAGATAAATTTCACCTTCTTTAATTAATTGATAAGGATAATTCTAATATGTTTGCAAATACTGAATAAACATGAAGTCAAATCTATTCTAAATTAAACAATATCTGAGAAGTGGAGCAACAATGAAGAGCTCAAAAAGACAAGGATGCCCATACTTATAATTGAAAACTATTCTATTCAAGCCCTTGAAACAGCCAAACAAGAGGCAAATAAATGCAAACTCTACAATATAAAATGCTGTTCTTACCACTTATTAAAAAAAACTATTCAATGAAAACCCGATCACAATCAGTTTAAAGAAAGTATGTTCATGATAGATATTAAATGTAGACCTCTTATTACAATACATTATTGGATAATTATCACACAAGACAATGTAACATATTTTTGATAACATTTTAAGTAGGTATTTAATAAGATGTCAACGCACATATCATATGACTCAGGAAAATGCATCCTGACAAACGTTTCAGACACTGCAGTACGTCACGGAATTTTAGAACATTTGTGTTGTAAAAAATGTAAAATATAACTGCTGTGCCAAGGGTTATTACATCTCTAATGTTACTCATTTTGAAACATTTCAATTTCATAATTTAACTTCAGGTGATCAAAGTGGATAAAATACATTTATAAGGTGAAATGAATCTATTTTCTTGATCAACGGGACAAAATTCCCTAAAAAAATTAAAATTTCAAAATTTTAAGAGTGAAGTTGGTTCTTTGCTGCTTACCATTTAAATTACTTATAAACATTTTCAGTGAAGTAAAAATAATTACAATATGAAAATGAAACAATTAATTGATGTTCATTAAAATATGCTTAATTTTTTTTATAAACCTCAAAATATAGAAAAATTAAGACAGAACAAATACCATTACAATCATCTTTCCTCCTTTCTTTTCTTTCTGGTTTTTACCTTTTATTTATTTATTTATTTTACGTCAAAAAACAGTTAAACACTGCGTATGACGTGCTATGGGGAAAAGTGAATTGTGTGCACATTTTAAAAATTCTGTGATCCCTACACTGTCATATACTACTAAATTTTGAATTTTGAAAGGGAGAAAAAAAAAAACAAAAACTCCCATGTAGTAAAATCTATTTTCAAGGATAAATAAGCAATAAATTTTGAATTTTGAAAGAGAGAAAAAAAACAAAGAAACTCCCATGTAATAAAATCTATTTTCAAGGGTAAATAAGCAATAAATTTTGAATTTTGAAAGGGAGAAAAAAAACCAAAAAAATTCCCATGTAATAAAATCTATTTTCAAGGATAAATAAGCAATAAATTTTGACTCTTATTACTTCCTGCCGCGACAACATGGAAATGATAATTTGAATAATTGTATGTCCCACTGAATTCTAGAAGACGTGCACAGAAAATGAAGTTACATTTATGTCCAGAAGCAAAAGGGGTCATTGACCCGGAAGCTGTAGTACAATAGTTGTTACAGGTTGTTTATACTCATTTAGACAGTCCAAATGGTAAATAATGCATTATGTATCATTGTTAAAATTAATGTTACTTTTCTTGTGATGCTCAGTATAGTCTCTAATTGTATAGAAACAGTTATGCAGTAGAAACGATTTCACTTGGGATTTAAACTTTTCTATTGAATTTAATCGTTTAATGTCATCTGGTAAAGTGTTGTAAAATAATGTACATGTATTGTATGTGAATTTTTTGTAATGAGCTGTTGATACTGTCACCTGATGAATATGATTTCTACGTCGAGTGTTATTGTAATAGACTTCGGCATTTTCTGAAAATATATTCCCGCCCTTGAGCAAGTCATTTTTTACAAAAACCACTGATTCGTAAATAAAAATACACGGTAATGGTAGAATTCCTAGATTAATGAAGAGAGGCTTACATGAATCACGTGGGTGGGATTTGGTTATTATTCGTACAATTCGTTTTTGTAATCTAAAAGTCTGGGAGCTATAAGATGTATTTCCCCAGAATATTATGCCATATCTCAGGTGGGAATGAACATTCGTGAAGTATACACAACGAGCAGTATGAAGGCTGACTGAATTTGCAAGAATTCTGAGCGCGTAGCATAATGAACTTAATTTTGTGTTCAATTCATTTAAATGGACGTTGCAACATATTAGGTTAGGCCTTTTCCATTATATTTTATTAGGCCTTTTCCATTATATTTCCATTAGGCCTTTTCCAACATATTAGGCCTTTTGCAACATATTAGGTTCTGTAGTTTTAACTTACCTTAAAATAGAAAACATTCCGTTACATCTCAACACTGCATAAAAATCAACCAATTATGTTCATGTGTTACAACTATTTGGCAAAAAAAATTTATGATACATAACAATTTATCTTTACGATTGGAATTCTTGATTTTAATTCAATAATTTACTGTTCATTTAACATTGGGACCAGAATGTTACAAATTGAAGTGCTTAGTCCTTCCTTAGAAGATAGAGAAATAAGCTTCACTTATTTTTTATTGGTCTTTATATGTAAATATTTCTATATTCATTCTTTCTGTAGTCTATTTATATGGATGTAACTTCTCCACTCTTACTTTGGCTCTGTTAAAATTTATGGTCAATGAGTTAAACAGGGCTAACACCTACTCTTGTTATCAAAGATTTCAAAAAAGTTACATAAAAAATAATTATAAAAGTGATTCAACATAATACGTTGACAATGACCCTTTTAAAAAAAATATATCTTTAATAACTTGACTGGATATAAATAATATAAATCCTAATAAATTTACTATTAGAAATAATTCCACAATTAACAAGAAATAACGTACCATTACTTACATTGTATTTTGAAATCTTCTCACACCAAAACTCCCCTTTCTTCCTCTTAACAATTAAGAGTGCAATACTCACATAATCACTAGAAGGTAAGAACTAAAGAGTAGACATTGTCATCCAACTGCAAGTTCAGTACCAGCTGAAGTCTTTTCCCCAAATTTGCAAAATACTGTTTGTAGAAAACACTGATTTTCATGCAAATTAGCAAATCTGATAGCTACTTACAATTGTTTTCTCATCCCCTTCAAGTTCTGCTATAAATAGGTTTACAGGAAATTAACAAGTTTTATAATTTCACATCTTTGAACACATTACTAATTCATATTTCCCTTCAAATTGCCCTTTGGGCATTTTTTATTAAGGCCTTTCAAAAAATATGGTTTATCAACTACTGCTACAAATTGAACTTAAATTCTAGCTTTGACACTTCATGATCCCCTACTCCCCACCTACAGTGCACTAGCTGCACAATTTAGGTCAGCTGCAATTCCCATTCAATTAAGATCTTATTACAGCAATTATACTACCTGCGAGATTTGTAGAAATACATTAACTGCTCTGCAGTACTTTTACATTAAAATCTTTAAATATCTTGAATGAAACATCCTACAAATTAATTTCTCTTCCACCTCCCATGATAAAATGAAAAATTTCAGAGCAATGCTTCTAGGAAGCATAAGAAATGAACACACACCTTTTGATAATTTTCACATTAATATCAATGCAAAAAATTTTAATTTTATTAATTCTATGATTTCCTCAAAATCCAAACCCTGCAAATAAAGTAAATTAATATTAAATGGATTTAGGAAAGGAAATTGGGAACAATTAAACAGCCAAATGCAAAGTAATTTGCCAGCCAATTTAATAAATTCTGAAATGGCACAAAACTCCAAACAAGCAAGTAGAAAAAATTTCATACCAGAACAATTTACATGCAAAACGTTTTTCTTATCAGTCTTTACACTGCACATTTTGCCACATGGGAATGTTTTTTTTTTTACAGAAATCTACAAAAATAAAGTAGAAAATTCAACATAAAAGCAAAATGTTTGGCTAGCCTAGTCATGGATGACAGAAAATGAAGTAAAAAAAGTGCAGTTTCTCCTGTTTTCTCGCAATTGTTCGATTTTTAAACAATGGCGATAAAACAGAAGGAAGAAGAGTTCAGTTCGTTTCTTTTTTTACATTTAATTTTCATCAACTTCGGCCTCCTGTTCTTCGTCGAATTCCGCGTCTTCATCGGCAGTGGCTTCTTGGTATTGTTGGTATTCCGAAACCAGGTCGTTCATGTTCGATTCAGCCTCCGTGAATTCCATCTCATCCATACCTTCGCCAGTGTACCAGTGAAGGAAAGCCTTTCGTCTGAACATAGCAGTGAATTGCTCTGAGATTCTCTTGAACAATTCCTGGATGGCGGTCGAGTTTCCAATGAAGGTAGCAGACATCTTCAAACCACGGGGCGGGATGTCGCACACGGCAGTCTTCACGTTGTTGGGGATCCATTCTACGAAATAGCTGCTGTTCTTGTTCTGGATGTTCAGCATCTGCTCGTCGACTTCCTTCATTGACATACGTCCTCTGAACACAGCGGCAGCTGTCAGGTATCTGCCGTGTCGTGGGTCGCAGGCGACCATTGTTCTTGGCATGAACTGGGTAATTGGGGGGGGCAGGTATTGTTGGCTGCCACGGGAGGTCAGAGGGGCGAATCCGGGCATGAAAAAGTGGAGCGGGGGAAAGGTACCATGTTGACAGCCAGTTTCCTCAGATCTGCGTTCAGCTGGCCAGGGAACCTCAGGCAGGTGGTGACTCCGGACATCGTAAGAGAGACAAGGTGGTTCAGGTCGCCGTAGGTGGGTGTGGTCAGTTTCAAGGTCCGGAAGCAGATGTCGTACAGAGCTTCGTTATCGATGCAATAGGTCTCGTCTGTGTTTTCTACAAGCTGGTGAACCGACAGAGTTGCGTTGTAAGGTTCAACGACGGTGTCTGATACTTTGGGGGAAGGGGACGACTGAGTAGGTGTTCATTATTCTGTCGGGATATTCTTCTCTGATCTTCGAGATGAGGAGTGTGCCCATGCCGGATCCGGTGCCACCGCCCAAGGAATGTGTAAGCTGGAAGCCTTGAAGGCAATCGCAGCTCTCAGCCTCCTTGCGGACAACATCCAACACGGAGTCTACGAGCTCGGCGCCTTCTGTGTAGTGACCCTTGGCCCAGTTGTTTCCGGCTCCATTCTGTCCGAAAACAAAGTTGTCGGGGCGGAAAATCTGTCCGAAGGGGCCTGACCGGACGGAGTCCATGGTGCCGGGCTCCAAGTCGGCCAGGATGGCACGGGGCACATACTTGCCACCGGAGGCTTCATTGTAGTACACATTTATTCTTTCGAGCTGGAGGTCTGAGTCGCCATGGTAGGCGCCGGTGGGGTCAATACCATGCTCGTCGGAGATGATTTCCCAGAACTGTAAGCAAGAAAAGCTTATTTAACGCTTCGGAAAACTTAGCAAATAAAAACGAACACCACCTTTTTTAGAAATTTGACAACTGATTTAACGCTTGGAAAATTTAAAAATCCAAAAAAGGGTGCTAGTTTAGAAATTCGACGCACAACACCGGTTTTCTGACCTTTTATTTGATCTAAATCACCGTCCGAAAATAGATTTGACACCATGTCATGTTGACAGTGATGCCGGTGTAAAAATTTCACGGAACGAAGTCGTCTTTCACGTGCCGACAAGCCCGAAGCTGATTCACTCTCTTCCAGTTAAAATTGCGCACAGTAGAAACAATGTTCCATTTTTCGGGCAATGTAAATTACAGACGTTCTTTCATTTTTACGTTAAAATGCGCCAACACCTTTTAACACTTCTACAATACTAAATGCAACATTTTTAACAACTCCCAATCGAAACTTAGAATTTGTAAAATTTTTAATTTAAAATTCCATGAAACAAATTCATATGACCCACTTTCGTAAAGCAATAGCGCGTTCCAAACGCCCATCCTATGATCGTTCGCACCCGGCCAACGCCCTGCCCCCCCACCCGTCAACGGTCCAGGCCGTTGCCGCCGCCCCACGCCCCCCCTCGTGGCCGCTTTACGGACCGCGCCCGGGCGGGCCGCCCGCCGCCGCACGGAAACCTTCCCCTCAGAACTCGCGTTCGTTGAACGAGATTCCTAAAGATGGTTCCGCACCCGGGGGCAATCACCTGCTACAACGAACTAGAAACGCACTCCCACCAATCCCACTGCTACGCCGCAAAGGCAAAAAAAGTTCCCCAGATTAGACAAAAAAATTTGAAACTTCATTAAAACTACATAACACTGCAGCATAAACCATAGCATAATTAAATCTTCGACAATTTTGTTTGCTTCATGAATAGCATCCCCGTCGAGATGAAGCGCGTTTGCAGGCTGCAACGGTCGTTTCGGTCGAGCCGCGGAAGCCGCCATGTTGCCGGGCTACGGCGGCGGCGGCGCACGGACGCGCCAGGCGAAGCCAACGGCGCAACGAGGCCCCAGCGAGGGGGGCAGCTGCACACCCGCCACCTAGCGATGCAGCGGCGGCCGTTCCAGAAAGTTCTACGTACGGTATGTACAGCGCCCGAAACACCATGGCGAGAATGCTTTGTTCTCACGCCGCGATTTATGCTAGTGTTGAACATTGTTTTACTGTGAAAGCGTGGTGTTGCTACATTGATGTTCAACAAATTTTCCGTGTAGTTGCACAGCCGATAGCTTGCAAGACGTATACGTAATTGTTATCACAACTGTCGGCTGGCCGAGATTACACTTCACATGAAAGTAGTAATTAACAAATATGGAAGCTGCCTAAGGATCTACTCCCCTCCCCTCTTTAGAACTCCGCGTACCAGCCGAAAAAAAAAACAGCTTCCCGAAGTAGCTAGCCTGATTACACTTAAAAACTTCTTCCCCATAAATAACCATAGCAACTATCTCAATAAGGCCCAGTAATTTATCGACATAACTTTAACCTGTTAACAGGTAAATCAGTTTTCCCCCCCTTTTTCTACGAACCCAAAGTTAACGAAAAGCATGTTCCGTCGCAGCACCACGTTCCGCAAAAACTTGAAGCGCGTAAAATTTGCACACTGTCGTTGTTCTCACCTTAGCACCAATCTGGTTACCGCACTGACCAGCCTGGATGTGAACAATTTCCCTCATTTTTGATGTGCGAGACTTGCGTACGAACGATACGTCTGACACGCCTGCCGCAGCTGAAGTGAGCCGTTTGCACTCGGATGCCGGCTATGTAATGGATTTTGAAGGCAACGGCAAGCCCTCCTCACCTCGCTTCCCATTGGTCAGCGGCTTCTGCCGGTTTGGAATGGCGGGGAGAGATGCCAACGTATGTATCATCACCCTGAAACACGGCTTCACTCAGTTGCCGCAACGGTTTGCAAAAACCAATACAATGTTCAATTATCTACGAAGATTTTTTATTAATTTAACATCAATACAGTATTTGAATATAATACTTATCAATTATTGATATTTCGTTTTTAATAATAACGCAAACACTTACATGTAAGAAAGAGATTAATGGTCTCAGAAGACCGATTTCTAAAACAGGTGATGCTGTTCTATTTCATTTTCAAAAATAACAAAATTTGAGGGTCAAATTAATGCTGAATGAGGGAAATTTGCTGTGCGATAAGATGTGATTTCAAATTGGAATTTCAAACGTAAGAAAATTTCTTCTGTAGAGGTTGGCAAACTCCCCCCTCTCTTCGTGAGAAGACCATAGAAAAAATATGCGGTTGGCCTGGAGTCACTCCTGCTCCACCGCTCCAACGTATATGGAGAAAATAACGAAAACCCGTGTTTCCTACGCCCTGCAGTACCCACGTAGTAAAATCTTAGCGTAGACATGCCGGGGTGTTAGCTAGGCAGAACCCCATTCGGTTACATTCATAATGGCCGGAAGGTGTGGTCGTGAACGCCGTATATTCTTTACTATCTTCGTCCATCTCTACTTGCCAGTACCCCTGACAGAGGTCGAGTGAAGAGAAGAATTGCGCGCTACCTAGCTGGTCAAAGATCTCATCTATGTTTGGCAACGGGAACACCTCCTTTTTGGTCGCGAGATTGAGCGCTCGGTAGTCTATGCATGGCCGGTACTGCGCCATTTCCCCTGCGGGTACCTTTTTCTTAACTAGAATGATAGGGGATGACCACGGGCTGGTCGAGGGCCTGCTAATGCTTTGGTCTAGCATACCTTGTATGGCATGATCCAGCGTTTCCCGCTGGGCGTGGGGTACGCGGTAGGGCGCCTTTTTTATTGGCCGGGTCGGCCCTACGTCAATTGTGTTTCATGACTGGCGTGCAACCTAACCTTGTTGATCCGTGGACGAATATGTCAGAAAATTCCGAGATCAGGCTTGACAATAAGTCCTTAGCCTCTTCAGGTACTGGAGGCAGAAATTTCTCCATGAAACATAGTTCGGCTTATGCTTCAATCGGAGGAAAGGTGGACAACAATACAAGAGTTCTTGACCCTTGTGATGAAAAGGAAAGGAGAGCGACTCCGAACGTAAAATGAAGTAAAGGCTCAGCTACCTGCCTGCCTCTCCATGAAGTAATGTCTCGCGATGATTCCGTGGAGAGGCGCATGGGCATAAAAAGAGATTTTTTTTAGTGGGTATACCACTGAGAATGGGAGTCCCACACACCAGGAATCACTGACGGTGCATAATGCATTTTTTCTTCTCACCAAAAAACGAAATAATAATAATAATAATAATAATAATAATAATAATAATAATAATAATAATAATAATAATAAAGAACTGTAATACCAACGGCTCATATGAGTAATGGTGTTTGATCTATTGATTCCAGGTGCTTTAATAATGGTTGTAATAAAATTTACAGCGCCTAGAATTGAGGAAATTCCTGCTAAATGTAATAAAAAATGGCTAAATCAACTGATGCCCTGCATGAGCAATACTGGTTGATAAAGGTTCGTTACAGTTCATCCTGTTCCTGCACCATTTTCAACTATTCTTCTGGTTAATAAAAGAGTTAGTGATGGTGGTAGTAATCAGAATCTAATGTTATTTATTCATGGAAATGCTATATCAGGAGCTCCCAATATTAATGGTACTAATCAGTTTCCAAATCCACCAATTATAACAGGTATTACTATAAAGAAAATTATAACAAATGCGTGTGCAGTAACAATAACTTTATAAGTTTGATCATCACTAATAAGATAACCTGGTTGTCCTAATTCTGTTCAAATTAAAATACTTAAAGCTGTACCTACTATTCCTGATCAGGCTCCAAAAATGAAATATAAAGTTCCAATGTCTTTATGATTAGTAGAAAATAATCATCGTTGCAATAAATTGGCTGTTGGGATAGATTTAAATCTTTTTATGAATTAAATTTTCTTTATCATTGGTCTTATATTCAATAATGATTTTAGACTGCAATTCTAAAGTGTAATTTTATAAGACCTAAAATATCATTATTTAATTTTCAGCTTTGAAGGCTAATAGTTTAATTAACTTAAGACCTTATATTCTGAGAAATATAATTGGATAAAAGGAAGTATAATAATGATATTCTTGTTAATAGGAAATTGAAGGAAGTTGATTATTTTTTGATATCATTGTAATAATCATTTTAATGATTTACGTTAATTAAAAAAGATGTATTATTAATCGAGATAATAAAACAAGGTAATTAATGTAAATAAAATTATAGTTAGTACTAGAAATTGTATATTATTGTAGCAAGAATTTTTAATTATTAGTATTCATTTAGGTAAAAATCCTAGAAAAGGAGGTAAACCTCCAAAGGACATTTGGTTAATTGAAATAAAAAATATTGTTATTGGTGAATTCCATCTAAATGAAATTTGATTTGAATGTTGAGAAGAAATTCTAGAGAAGATTAATAAAATGGTTGCTGATAAAACTAAATAGATAATAAAGTAAAATTGTCAAATATTTTCTGATATTATCAACCCTAGTAGTATTCATCCAATATGATTGATGGAGGAAGAAGTTATGATTTTACGTGTTGATGTTTGATTTAAATCTCCAATTGAGCCAATAAGAATCGATGATAATATTACAAATACTAGGATTGGTTGATAACATGTTAAATAAGATAGAATGATAAATGGAGCTAATATTTGTTATGTTCTTAAGATATTTAAAAATAAAAGAAAACTTGTAGGTAGTGGAAAAGTTATATGAGAGGACTTAACCTAACATTGATTAGAAATATTGAGAAAATGTATTACAAAATTCCAGCTTAAAAATGTATGGTCTTTTGATAGGGCAATATATGTAAATATATATGTAAATACAACACAAGGGAAAAGACGCATCACCAGAATGTGTGAAGTTGACTCGCTACCTGTAAATGGCGCGTAACTGTAGAATTTGTTTTGTAAAGATTATTGTTTATTATTTAATTTTTACTTGTAATATATTAACTTGAATTTCTTTCTGCCTGTCAAGTTCACACTTTCAAATACTATGTCAGAAATTTGGTAACCTGTAGATGACGAAGTCTTACTGGAAATTGCGCCTCTGGACATACCTGCCTGTGGCATTGGCCCCAGTCCGGGGTTAAGCTTGCTACCTACCCCTCGAAGCCCTGCTACACTCTCTGATCGCAACGCGTCCATTTCGCACTTTCCTCGTGACCTGTCTGTCTTTCTTATTTACGCGCAATCTCTAAAGAAACATCACTCAGAAATTTTCCATGTTCTCTCTGAAGCTAGCGCATACGTATTATTAATTAGTGAAACTTGGTTGAAATCTACTGCGCCATCTGATCTTGTGTCGATCCCTAAATATAAACTCATATGAAATGATAGAAATATAATAAAAATTAATTTAAAAGAGAAATCCGGCGGGGGTGTTGCTATGTTTGAGCGTGATGATATAAATTGTAAAATAATAAAAACATCTACTAGTAACTCACCGAGCTTGGAATACATGTTTGTTGATATGGTGATTGGGGGAAAACATTTGCTTGTCGGGGCCTTGTCGTATTGCCCTTCAAATACGGGACTGTTGTCAGAATTAGAGGAATCACTTCCAGAATTCACAGATAAGTATATTATTATATTATTATAATAGGGGATTTTAATTGTGACTTAAAAAATCCCATCACAAAATCTGCCACTAACTCTATTCATACTTTCAATTCGTATAATTTGCAAATATTAAAATCGAATCCTACTCATAGCTCATCTAAAGCGGAATCGTGGATTGATCACTTGATTGTTTCAGATATTTCCAAAGTAATGATATATGTTCAAGTTCCTGTTCCGGGTATTTCAAACCATAATTTACTCTTTGTTGTTTACTCGGCTAAGTGTACTAAATACAAAAACAAAACAATCAATTATCGTGATTACAAAAACTTAGATTTACAATATTTCAAGTTGACAGTGAACGTGCACCTTGACACCAAGTTTACCAACAATATTCATTAGATTCGAAAGTAAATATGTTTAATGGAATCATAACAAACCTTTTTAACAAGCACGCTCTATGGAAAACGTCTCGTGTCACGCGGCCTGCTGCTCCATGGCGTACAAATGAGATAAAAGTTCATATGAAAGTTAGAAATTCCGCATATAACTATTTTAAAATTACTAAAACCGATGAAAATGAAATATTTTGCTTCCGCTACACATAAAATAGACCCTATTATTAAAGAAAAGACACTTCACTCTCTGGAATCACATGCACCTCGCTGTGACAACCGTTTCTATTTCAATGTTGACTGCAAGAAGTCGAAAAAATAGTGAAGGCACTCAAATCAATTTCAAAAGGTTCAGATGATATAACTGCAAAGCAATTAAAATTAGTTTTAAAAGATGCTCTTCCAGCACTTACTCACATAATAAACGTTTCAATAACAACCGGATATTTTCCCCAATTGTGGAAACTAGCTTACATACGTCCCCTCCCGAAATGTTTAAATTCGTTAAATCTTTGTAATTATCGACCTATCAGTGTATTACCAACATTATCCATTGTCCTCGAAAAAGCTGTACGTCAACAAATAAACAAGTATCTCGCCATAAATTATGTTCTCAATAATTTTCAATCTGGTTTTAGGGAAGGTAGAAGTACGCTAACGGCTTTGCTAAGAGTCACCGAAGACATTTGTCAATCTCTGGATGAAGGCAATATAACAATGCTAACGCTTTTAGATTTTAGCAAGGCCTTCGATTCAGTAGACCATGACGTGCTTCTGGCAAAAAGTAAATATCTTGTTTTTTTCTGATTATACCTTATCGTGGATTTCAAGTTATTTTAGTAATAGACAATAGGTTGTAGTTGTAGAAAATACTTTCTCGTCACCTAAATCAGTTGCACGTGGAGTGCCACAGGGCTCCGCACTTGGCACACTTTTCTTCCTTTTCTATGTAAATGATATACCGTCGGTGCTATCAAAATGCAATCATCATGTATACGCAGAGGACTTACAGATCTACGTCGGTGGGAAACCTGAAGTGGCTCATTTAATTAGTAAAACAAATCAGGATTTAGCCTCTTTACATGAATGGTCAGTGAGAAACGCCTTAAGCTAAATCCATTAAAATCTCAATCAATTATAATTGGCTCCTGTTGGTCACATAAAGCACTTAAAAATCTAAATATTCCTCATATCGTACTGGATAACACTATTGTCCCTCTATGCTCTCAAGTTAAAAATTTAGGTCTGACCATCGATAAATTCCTAAATTGGGAACCTCATGTTCGGGACATTTGCCGCAAAGTGTATGCTTCAATGCACTCACTCAAATGTGCTTACAAATGCCTTCCACCCAAAACCAAAGAACTACTAGTAAAATCCCTCTGGCTCCCCCTGCTTGATTACAGAAACATTGTGTACGGCAACGTAAAGAAATCAACCGCTGACGCTCTCCAAAGAGTTCAAAATGCGTGTGTTAGGTTTCAATATAATATCAGAAAGTATGATCACATATCGAGATACTACAAAGCAAATAATATACTAAACTTGAAAGCCCGACCCATGTTTCATAGTTTGTGCCTTTTCTACAAAATATGAAATATGGGTGTACCTACTTACTGTGCTGTACAATACTTGTTACAGGTTCTTGGGAATTCTACCGTTCAAATGGTAAAACAAATTCAAATGGTTCAAATGGTAATACATTAAATATCACTGTTAAAATTTGTTACTTTCCTTGTATTGTATTTCCTTGTATTACCTTCCTTATATTCCTTGTCAGTTTAATCTCTAATTGTATAGAAACAGTTATGCAGCAGAAACGATTTTACTTGGGATTTAAACTTTTCAATCGAATTTGATCGTTTAATGTCATCTGACAAGTGTTGTGAAATAATGTTCGTGTAGTGTATGTGAATTTTTTGTAATGAGCTGTTGAATATGATTACTATGTGGAGTGTTATAGTTATAGACATAGGCGTTTTCTGAAAATATATATTTCCGCCCTTAAGTAAGTCATTTTTGACAAAAACCACTGAATTGTAAATTCAAAGAGGAGGTAACGGTAAAATTCCTAGATTAATAAAGACGGGTTTACAAGAATAACTTGAGTAAGATTTTATTATTATACGTACAATTGCTTTTTGTAATTTAAAAGTCTGGGAGCTATAAGATACATTTCTCCAGAATATTATGCCATATCCGAGGCGGGAATGAACATTCGCCAAATATACACAACGAATACTGAATGAATTTGAAAGAATTCTGAACTTGTAGCATAATAAACTTAATTTTGTGATCAATTCATTTAATGGACATTCAATTTAGTGTTAAATGGATGTTCAATTTAGTGTTCAGTTTAGTGTTCGTCGCCGATTTGCCAGTTGCAGATTGTTTGTTTTTTTGCTGCATGCGTTTGTTTGAAATGTAAAAGTATTAAAACAGTTTTACCTTCCTTTACTATGAAATTGTTAACACAGAACCAAGCTAAAACATTTGAAATCGTATTACTTATAGTTTATTTCTCGCAAAGAATAAATAGTCAGCCCTAGAAATGTTCTTCCGTTTTAATGTACGAAATGCATTGAAAAGGTACAGCGTAGCGCCTATGATTGAAACTTTGGCGAACACATGCTCAGTTAGCAAAGACAAAGTCCTTCGGTTTTACGGTGTCCTTCGATCGCTCCAAAGCAACTGATGGGGCAGCGTCTTTGACAATGGGCTTCGTATCACGCACGACTGTTGTTCCATTTTCTTTTCCCATTCCAATTCTTAGAAGAATAAATAAAATAAATAAAGAAAACCTTCATTAACACGAATTCCAAGGGACTAAAATATTCGGAATATGTGTTAAGCGTATTATTAATGTCTTGTTAATTATAAAATCTTTGTTCATGTTAAGACAAAATTCATGTTAAGCGAGTTCTTGATAACGAGAGTTTACTGTATAATAAGTGTGTGTGTATGTGTGTGTGTGTGTATATATATATATATATATATATATATATATATATATATATATATATATATATATATATAACTGTATAATAGTGTCTACAATATGATATACATAAATAAAATAAATATTGTAAAATAATACAAGTAGTATAAATATAACTCCAAACTTTTTATTTGTTTTAAAAGTGAAAATTGCTTCGTGCCAGAATCCGACTCGAAACAGACAGCCCCTGAACAGTGCAATGCAGCATTGCAGGCCCGGCACTCTGCGAAAGTCACTATTACCTATCGCTAAGCGTTGAGATTTAATTATCCAGTAAGTCAAATAATCCCTTCAATTTGATTGTGAAACATTAGTTCCGTCTTTTCCTTTCAATTTAATTGTAGACAGATATCTGGCGTTCCCACTATTCTGACCTCCCATCCTATGGAATTGTACACCCAAAAGTACTAAACATCCAAAAATGCAATTGGAAGTTCAGAACTGACTCATTTTGTACAACAGTGCTTACAAAAACTTGTGCACGAGCACATGTCCCCCACCTACCCCCTTCATTTCCCCACAAGTCCTCACCTAAGCCCGCACTTGGCCCTCATCATATCCCCAGCATTCCCCTCTTCTCGTGCTCATTTGGGACACAAAAATCTGGTGTCGAGGGTCTAGTACTAATGTTTTTCGAACTATCCGAGATTATTATGTGTGTTGCAATAATGTTTTGTATATCAATCCCCAAACTTCTATTTTTTCTCATTTAGGGCTGAAGTATAATTCCTTGTGCAGCAGTAGTAACTTACAGGATTTGGTTTGGTGGTTTCTTATCATTGGCTATAAACTTACATCAATCTTTTGGATATTATACAGATAATGTATAAATAAATAAGTAAATAAATAAACCGACACATGTCATTGCTCAGTAATTTGACAGTCGTGAAAGAGCAGTCGTACTGGTTTACTGCGTACATCACTATCAGATGAAATTTAATATTTCCTGCCAGATCGTCAGCATTGTTTCGTAGACTTTCGTCTCTGCCTGCAGTGTTCCCGTTGACATCTGAGACTGTTAAACTTCTGATTCATCAAGAACTAATCTCAGTTGAAATCCAAATGCTGCGTCACTTGTGTGCGGCGTACACCGCTCCAATAGTTGCACGACTGCCTTCCTGGAGGAAGCATCGTTCGAGTCCGTGGGTTATAGTGCCAGTGGATGTTTCAGTGAAGATCTTTTACCTCTCGTTTTGGAATATCTTCACTGAACCCTTCAGCGAAAGTGGATTTATTCACAGTAAGTTTTCGAAACAACACACTTTTTCTAGATATAGTGCACAATTGCTTGTTCCTCTCGTATACTTTCACTGCCTCGAGATAGGGACGAGGTATCTGCAGTGTCTCTGACGGGGAGGTCAGAGTCTTCGAGTCCCGATGGTGGCGAATTTTCGACAGTATTTATTTATGTATTTAGTCAAAAACTGTATGTGACGTATGGGGAGAGAAAATCACTAACTATGCAGATAGGTCAAATTCAACATCTCCGTGGATGACAAGTGTAGCGGCCGGCTGCTCTGATCGGTAATTTTCCGTGGTTTCTTCTACCAATACCAGGCGAATGCCGGAGAAGTACCTTAACAAACGGAACACGGTTCGCGCGCAATCTGTCCTTCGTCCTTCAAAACTGACTTGCAGATGCATTCCCTTCCATTAGGAGTACCTCGCGTTTCTCTGTCAATTACATTAAATTCAGGGAAATCCTTTTTATAAGTTTTTTCGCTGCAAATCATGAAAAACCGTTCGGTTTCCACGTTGGACAGGTTCCGTTTTATGCTGTATAAAATTCCATTTAACTTCACGGGCCGGAGAAATTTTCCGATTAAGGTAATCCTCTCTCCTTACACAAACACCTACATGTACAACTCTACCACGCTGTTCGGAAAATGAGTCTGAGCATGTCTAGAGCTTGTCCCTGTTGGAGCGTTACCCTACTGGAGGAAGAAATACCTTGAAGCCGACGTGCAGGTTGGCGCCGAATCACAATGTACAGTGAGGAAGAAGCCCCTCCTCCCAGGATAAAAATTCACTACCTAACGCGCGTAATGTCCCCAGCAGTTGACGTGTTCTAAACATCTATCAATAAAATTAAGCGAGGTAAAGAGTTTGAATAATGATTCTGAAATAGTAATAACTAATGGCCTGGAGCTTAAAAATAGTTTTACAAAAAGTAACACATACGCTGCGCAAGAACAGCAAAAAATGCTGGGCTGCCGCTACGTAATTCATGTGTTTATCTTCGCAGTAATGTAACTTTTCATGAGATTTGTTATATAATATAATAATTCGTGATATTTTATGATGACCAATAAAATTCTGAACATACTACGAAATTTTAGTGTTATTGCTGTCTCGGTCAAATTAAAAGTCTCGGCTCGCCTCGCTACGCTCCGCCTCGATTTTCAACTTTTGGCATCGGCAGTAATAACACTCATAACATTACTAGATATGTTAATAGCTATAACAAAATCAGTATTCACTAATACTGCAATATCACAGTAAGAAAGTATTTATAGTGTGCAACATTTATTTGCATACTACCAAGAATATAAAGAATTGTTTTTTTTTTATAGCGCAACTCGTCGTTCGCAAATATTTTAATAGAAGCGGGCTCTTCTTCGGCACCTTGGTGTTGTCTGACGTGTTATTTATTTATTTATTTTACGTCAAAACAGTTAAAACTGCGTATGACGTGCTATGAGGAGAAGTGAATTGTGTGCGCATTTTCAAAATTCTGTGATCCCTACACTAAGTCATATACTACCTGAATTTTGAATGAAAAAAAATTATCTTATCCATGTTGTCCTTCGGAATAATTCTTCCTGCCGCGACATGGAACCGATAATTTGAATAACTGTATTTCCCACTGAATTCTAGAAGACGTGCACAGATAATGAAGTTACATTTATGTCCAGAAGCAAAATAAGGGGCCATCTCAGTATTTGCTCAATGGATCAGGGAAATTTGACGAAAAACCTATCGAGATGAGAGTCATTGACCCAGAAGCTACGATACAACACTTGTTTCATATTGTTTAGAATTATACAGTCCAATGGTACATAATACATTAAATATCACTGCTAAAATTAATGTTTCTTTCCTTGTGATGCTATGTATAGTCTCTAATTGTATAGAAACAGTTATGCAGCAGAAACGATTTCACTTTGAATTTAAACATTTTTATCGAATTTAATCGTTTAATGTCATCTGGTAAAGTGTTGTAAAATAATGTACATATATTGTATGTGAATGTTTTGTAACGAGCTGTTGATACTGTCACTTGATGAATATGATTTCTACGTCGAGTGTTATAGTAATAGACATCGGCATCGTATTCGTAAATAAGCAAACAAGGTAAGACGTTAGCTGTGGCGTACGCTGTGATACACTGAATATGAGAATTAAGCTCGTTCGCGCAGTATGAGAAGACGCCGAATTACAATAAAATATTTGCATTTTTACTTTCTCGCCCTTACAAATGTAAGAAGACAGAGTATTGTAATTCTGCGCCCGGAAACAGCGAATTTTCAACAAGAACATTTTTATTGACGTTCTCTGATAACGAAAAAGTGGATAAATCCCGTTACTATATGTAATAAATTTCTTCCTCTAACACGTGTAGCCAATTTCCATGTTTGTGGGTCCTTGATACCGAAAAATCGATTGACAGTAAAACGTCTGTCTCAGTGTTTTTGCTGTTCGTCCGTCTGTGGTCATAGTTTGCGCCTAAACTGTTCAGCAGATTCTATTCAAAACTCATATTTCCCCCCATGATCGATCTGTACAAAACTCGGGGCTTTAGAAGTTTCAAAGGGATATTTGGATTTTTGAGAGTAACTCAAAAACATTTTGGTACGGAGCCTCAAAAACATTTTCAAACTTTTCTCAAAAATGTTACAAAATTTTGTTATTAAATGTTTCCCTTGGATAGCGTAAAGAACGCTTAAGAGAATAGTACAGGTGTCATGTTCGTTGAAATTTGTGATTTTTCAAAAATTGCAAAAGTGCCCTTTTGCTTGGGCGTCTTCCTTCAACTACAACATTAAAGATATAGATTATTTCCCGTAATGAAATCTCTTGTTTAAAGAGACATTTTGAAAGAACTTCAACTTTTCGAAAATGATAGTTTTCGTGTAATTTTGCGCAAAATATTGCCAATTTAAATTTTGTACCCAATTATTTCTGAAAAACCGCTCCAGATATTTTCTTTAAATTTTCGTCTCGGGGGCGGTAAAAATTAAATGTGCTAGGGCGATTTTCGACGAACTCTGTATTTTCGAAAATTGCAAAAACTTAATGTCAAAACTACAAAATTGAATATGGCAATTTTTGCCTTAGAAAGTCTGATTAAAAATCAAATCTTTGAACATCACGTACAATTTTCTCGAAAAAAAAGTACATTTCGCGTAATTACTTCTTTGGAAATTTAAGGAAATTTCTAAAAAAATATTTTCTCAATAACCGCTCCAAATTTTTATATTAAATTCTCTCCTCATATGTGTCAACTTCATAAATATAATGAAATTATTCCTATTTTTGGAAGTCACAAAATCGTAACATTAATAAAATAGTTATATCTCAAGGGCGTTATCAGGGCTCTAATATTCGACCAGCGACAAAAGCCAAGGGCCGGACAGCTTTTTTAGCCAGAGATCATTACAACCAGTTAACGCCCGTGGTACATTCATGAACTTATTTTTTACCTAATAATATTGATTCAGATTTACTTATTTACTTGCAGTTAATTTTGTACTTGCTGCTAGACTGGTAGTGTGATTTTTAGCCTTAGAAATTAAATTCCTTGGTGTTATAGTTATTAACATACGTAATAATGTTGTGAGTGTTATTACTACAAAGGCCAAAAGTTAAAAATCAAGGCGGAGCGTAGCTGCGCCGAGATTTTTAATTCGGACAAGGCAGTAATAACACTGTAACATTTTTTGGTATTTTCACCAATTTATTGGTCACCATAAAATCTCACGATGTATGCGAAAATTTACATTACGGCGATAGCAAACAAATTAATTCAATTGCTGGAGCACTTTAGTGCAATATTATGGTGTGTGGCTTGCAATATATCTCTTTGAACAATTTTTGAATACCGTGGTTCGAGAAAGATGGATGCAAATAATTCTCCTGGACCTTAAGGTACCTAAGAAAATGACGTTTGGTGAGAAAGTTGGCGCGTTGAGTTCAAGTGACGACACCTTCAGATCGTCAGTAAATATGATTATCGGAGAAGAGTTTCATTTGGTGCAATGCCAGGAAAATCAGGTTAATTTACCTAATATACTCTTTTTCTAATTGTACTTCAATAATATTGCAAATAATAATTTTCCCAAACACTAATATGAGTTACTTAAAATTCAGTACTAATATGAATGAAACTGAATACTAATATGAGTTACTTGAGTTGTTTGAATCTGATTTGTTTTATATTTCGCCATGTTTTTTAACAAACATTTGATTTGCGGAGAGTGGATGATTGTTAAAGATGTTAAAACTCTTAGCTAAGAATGTCAAATTTCTTAACAGTGTACTTAATAAATATGTAGGGTTTCATGTTAACGGGGGTTAAAGACGCATTTCACCGATGAATAAAATACCATAGGGCCAAGATTAACCTTCGATAGCATTAGAATCCAAATACAGCATCATTATTAACAGCCGCATACCAATGCCATTGGGATACCCGGAGAACCCCATTGGGGAGAGGGGTCACGCTAGACTCCACAATAAATTGCAATATAACTGAAGGAATTTTCTTGTATTTCAGAACTATTAATAAATGAATTTAGCAATATAGTAAAGTCATTTTCTGCGTGTTTTTTTAAAATTATTTTAAGTTTTTGAAATGTAGTGAGTGCATATACATTTTGAATATTTTCTGTACTTACTTTTATTTTCGTGGGTTCTCGGATGGCGACTTCCTTTTTTGGAATAATAATTTCAAATTACCTATGCTACAATTGCACAACTCTTCCCTGCATCCATACTAAAATAAACATTTTTACGTGATTATGAGGAGGCTTGGTGGCAAGACAACACCTCAGTTTCCCGGAAGCGAATACACATGACGGCGGGTTTCAGTTGTTTTGTAAACAGTTGATAAGCGTTGAAAGACGAGACCGCTAAGAGTTCAGAAAGGTTCTAATAATAAAATTCCTAAAAGATGGGATAGTAACTCTACACCGAAACAAACTTATTGGATAAACACTATGCTGGTGTCTGTCGTTAGTTTGCGTATTGGTATGCGACTGTTAATTATCATGATTCTCAGCTATACTTCCCTTCTTTATGGAGGCATTCTTTTAATAATGATACAACTCCCCTTTTTTTGAGAAATTGAGTTAACTCCATTTTCAGTTCCGGGCAAGTGGGAATGTGAAAGTGAATTGTGATTCACATTTATTCTGGAAGTGATAGACCTCTAAGTTCTTGCTGTGGACGACACAGCGCATCACAATAAAAGTGAATCAGAAGAGATTGCAATCTATTTATTTTGATACTGGAACAATCACAGTCGTACGGCTTTTTGGTTTTCTACGAAACTCGTGATGAGTGATTTTCGAGATATTTATGCGTCTGCAGCGATATGATGCTGAAGAGCTTGATCTAGATTAGGCAATAGCAACAAAAATAATATAAATATATATTATATATTATAATTAATTCAAAAATTATTATATAATATATTATAATTAATTAAAAATAAGTATGTTATGTAATATATTATAATTGATTGAAATCATAAAATTATAAGATATTATATACATATATTTGTTTAAATTATGCGATAGCACATTATTTTTTTAACACAAATTAAATTGTATGGTCTATGTTTTAAACGACCTTCAAAAGTCAATAAAAAGAAGGAAGAAAAATGAACACAATAACTAAAAATTAGATGGATTAGATTTGTCACACGTCTTTTATAATTATGTACAAGAGAACCTTAAATCAAGTCACTGGTTTCTACCCCGTAAACTTTCAAACGATCAGTGGATGAGAATGAAACAATGTTTTCAAAAACTTAAATATCCCGCTTTACAACCACAGCAAAAAAAGGATAATGAAAAGAAACAGGATAATCTTGATTTGTTTCCATTCATTTCAAGTGTTAATCACGTTCACTTCACTGATCTGCAGGTAGGACCCGGACGATTTCAAGAATATACGGAGTGTAGAGAAAGTTATGTAATGCTGCGGAGAATCGATTTCGAGAGTTAAACGGAAATAGGGGTCCCTTGTGCCGTTTAAACTTTTCTTCAAAACATACGCAGGAGTTTTTTTCAAAATGGATATTCCCTGGTCGATCTAGCTTGACTCCAGGCGCTGCGATTTTCAAAAACTTCCTTCAAAATTTGGGCATAGTTTACATGGAACCCCCGGACATTTTTAAAATTTTCTCAAAAACCTTTCCAAATGTTCTCACTAAATTTGGTGCAATAATAAAATCACGGTTAACACTGAATGATCGATATTTGCACAAGTTTGAATTTCTTGGCTTCTTCTTAAAACTACAAAATTGAAGATAGAGTTTTCCTTCATATGAAATTTTTGGTCCATAATTAGTTTTCACTAGGGTCTTGTACATTTTTTGGCCAATTTTCGTAGTTTGCGCGCAATATTGCGTGTAATATTTGCAGTTTTTAAAAATTATAAAAACATTTTCTCAAAGAAACGGCTCCAACGTTTTTCTTTAAATTTTTGGTAGGGAGAGTGCTAAGTGCACTTTATAAGATGACATGAACTCCATATTGCTCTATCGTTTTGTTTTGTCTAAAATTGCAAAAACGTATTTTTACACACGTCGTTATTATTTACATTAGCCGCAATTTTTTTCACATTATTACATTTATGAGTACATGTGCATTATATAATAATGCCATAAAGTTTCTCGAAAATTTAGTAGTTTTCTGTTAAAGTGAGTTCAGTATTCCGCATTTCCAGAAACGCTCCAACGCCATTTTCACAAAAATGGCTCTTATTTTTTTTCTTCTTTAGTGCTAATTGCACTGTTTGAAATGACATAATGTTCATTTTGTGTATTTTATTTTTTTGAAAAATTACATCAGTATATTTTGTTAAAATATGTCTCATGCCGTAAATATGCACATTTCCAGAGATTTGTAAACACTATTGCATTTGTGAGTTAAAGTACGTCAAATGAGTTTAAATGAAGTTTTTCGAAAAATTTTCTGTGAAAAAGAGCTTCAAATTTCGCATTTACAGTAACGCTTAAACGCCACTTTTTTAAAAACCACTCCATATTTTTCAATGAAAATTGCCATTTATGGCTCAGTTTTACTCTTATTTAATATTCTTTAAGTAATATTTCGGTTTTACTATAAGGAAACTAAAAAATTGAGATAATGTCAAAAATAACTTTGGGCAGAGGTAGATGGCAACTGGCAAGAGGATGAGGCAAGACCGTAAAGCCAGTCCACACCAAGGAAATTAGAAAATTTACTACGAGAAAGTCTGTGCCATTCTTTAGCACCGCTAGTTTATTTCTCGGTTAATATTTCTTTCCGAGCAAATATATTAAGTTCTTTTATAAATAATAAAAAAAATTACTTGTTCCTGGAGTGTTTCTATGCTTCTGGAATGCAAGTTGTTGCCTGGGAAGCATTTTTCAAACCATTTGAGTGCTTATTGCGGCTCAGAATATCTTAGTAGTATCCCCGTTTTTCATTAGACAAAATATTCCTAAAATTGTCTAACGAGCTTATTTTCGATGTTTCCTTCTCGAACACTTGTATGTATTGCGATTTTACCCTCGCATTCACACCTACCTGGGCTAGAGTTGCCGGCTAGCTCAGGAGGCGGGTAGACCCTGAAATTTGGACAGTGGACGGACGTGGCTACGTGATGAAAGAAAAGAAAATTTTAAAGAAAATATAACATTATATTTAAGAAATTCAAAAAAGGAAAATTAATAAAAATGATTTGTCACACTCAGTCGGAGCTCAACTGTAAACCCTTGGTTCGAATCAAGTAGAATAAAATTAGTACAATTGAATCTTATAATCATAGCTTGTAACAAAAACAAATAAAAACAACAAATAAACAGAGATGAGCTAATGAGATAACAAAAGAGAATCCAATGCGCGGCCAGCACTTTCTGACGGTTGAATATTGTCCAGGCAGAAAAATCTTAAATGAATTTTCTGCCTGAGGGGCGTGGTAATAGTTCTTTTATTTGTCGCAGCTGGACAAATTACCAAAATCACCATGTGAGGCGGGAAAATCGTTGGGGTGAACGGCCTCCAAAAAGGTCGCTGGACTCCTTTCTGTCAGACGGCGCGTCCCTTGGAGTTGACAAAGGAGAGGTCCTTCTCATCGCCGACTTCCCATTCAGGAAAGCGCCACCAACGGCGACATCAGCTGTGACAACTGCGGCAACGGTTGCGACGTGACCGATGACAACAGCTCACGAGTCCGAACGTCAAAAAACAAAGACGCGATATTTGTCGGGAGAATTAACACCTACGTCTACTTATGATCGTCGTGGCGTAACGACACTCGGCGCGGGCGTGAACGGGCAGCAATGATAAAAAGTACACTTTAATCGATTGCTTTATTAACTGTCTTGCATTCGGTGAGCGAATAAAACACTGCCAACAACAAAATTATCTCCCTATTAACGCGCGCCCGCCCGGTACTATTCTCCGTCCTGAGAACTTAGCGCTCCCGCCCCGTGCGGCCCATCTGTCCTAAGACCTCTACGCTTCTGTCTACTCAGCGCCCACGAACCTCTCCCCCCCCCCCAAATTTCCATGAATGTTCTAGAAGTTTCTACAGAAATTTTGGAAGACGTGTTGTCACTGGCCGAAAGTTACTACGCCGAAAATAATATTGCTCAAATTAGATTACGCGTCTTGTCGGTAATTATGATGGACTTTTCCAGAACGCTCTCTCTCTCGCACACTTCCTGTAAACAATTCTGGGCGGTCGTCCCAGGTTCCTCCAAGCTGCGCAGTCTGTGGTCCCCGGGGAGGTCCCGAGGCGTGTATAATAAACATCGCGCCCCTCGCTTCTCCGGGGCGACGCCAAGAGGTCGTATTTACAGACGCGCGGAACTAATTGACCCTTCGACCGCCCACGGAAGGCGCGACCGGTTGCGACACGCTCTCTGTGTAAAAGTTATTTTAAAATAAATATGGTGTGTGTGTGTGTGTGTGTGTGTGTATATATATATATATATATATATATATATATATATATATATATATATATAAAATTCATATTGCGACGAGTCGCATCGCATTGCGCGACAGCCCCTTTGTCACGCCAGTCTCCTCCCCGGCGTAGGACCCCTCCCTACCATTCCGCCGCGAAGTGTCTGCGCGCGCTCCTTCTCGCCATCTTCTCTAAATGCGTCGCGACGTACCAAGACAGACTCACAAAGGGGCCTCCTCCGCGAGCTGGATGACTGCCGATCCTTGAAACTCGAGTAACGATGCTTGAAATGGCGTATTCTTTGTGTTCTCAATTGCTACTTGTATGCGTTCACCACAAACAATGCTCTCAAGAGTTGAGGATGCGTGCTTTCGATGCGAATGTTAGCGATGACGTATTTGAATTAAAAATGTCTACCTTTACCCAGAAATACTACACTTTATTTACCCAAAAAATTCTCGTTAAACCCAATTCACTTAGATGTGAATGAATGAATGCTTGGTTTTTTACGTGGCGTGACTCAGGCCATGCGGAATCTCTTCCGCCTGACCATGCACATTTCGTTCGCTCCTTCCACCTACTAGGGGAGAAAGAAGGTATTACTTGGGCGACGAAACACGCGATTTGAATTTAGACAGAGGCTTCATTAGGCTTGAGTATCTTTTACATGCAGTAAATCTTCTAACATGGGACTGCCGGCTTTACTTCCCCTCCGAAGGAAGGCGTACGAAGGACTTTTTCGCCCTTAAAAATCCATGGGGTTTGAACCCGCGAACTTGAGTGTAACGCTATCCGTTACACCATCGCCGCCGCCACTGCTCTCTCAGAAGTGAATTTCAATTCTACGTAAATAAATCTCCTTCTAAGTAATGAGTCAATAAAAATTAATTCCAAAATAATAAATAAGTGCTATTAACATTTTGTGATGATTGATTTATCTGATCTAGTCAAATTGTGTGGTTATTAATCTCTTTAGTGCAGTGAATGTTAATCTGAGGAGGTGACGGTCTTCCTCCTTACTGGTGAGCTCCGGCGCCGACCTTTACGTCAGCTTGCGAGGTATTTTTCGCTCCTAGTCTCCCGACATGTACAAGAGTGTAGTGCTTATAAGTTGTGTCTTTGAAGGGGCGGGTTAGGTTATAGCGGAGGAAGGAAACCTCGCGCGCGGTACGTGAACCCTTTGTTAAGGTTCTACTCCGGCATTCACCTGGTATTGTTCGGAGAAACCACGGAATAGTATCGATCACAGCAGCCGGCCACTTCACTTCTCCAGACAGCGTCTAAATTCGACATACCTGGAGTCAAAAATCCGCCATCGGGAGTCGTACTAGGACCTCCCGTTGAGAATCACTTCAGAGACATCTTCAATACGGGTTCTGAGCTCAACTTCGCTAGTTTAAATTTTTTTAACGTAATGACAATCTATTATTCTTCGTTTCAGATTTTCGTGAGAACGTTTGAAAACACAACCAAGAATCTGCAGAAGTTTTGAATTAAGACGGAGAAAGATTAGATCATTTTCAACGAGACGGTAAGCGTAAGATCTCAGCGGTAAGATCTACTGGGGATACAAATATTTTTTTATTCCTAAAATAATTGGATACTAGATAGATGATAACTGATTGTGTTAATTCCTTCTTTCTTAATTATATTCACGTGCGACCTAACTTTCTTTTTAATGGATTATGGCTATAGCTTGTATTTACTATTTGCCACACTACAAGCCTTTGATTACGTTTATGATCAAGTATTTCTAAACTTGTTTCTCTAGTCTGTAATGCTTACGAGCTCAATTGTATTGCAATAACACATCTTTAGTGCTTCAAAATTACACTTTAATGGCAGTTTAATAAATTCTTCATATTGCTATGTTGATAAGAAATCTAGCATATTAATTATTGAAGGAGCAACCAAATTAAGTCGCTTAATTATAACATCTTGTGTTTCAGATTCTGAAATTCCAAGAGAGATTCCTTTTCTGCTCAGGACAAAAATGGACAATAGTGTCACAAGCGAGATGTATATTTTTAATATTTGCTTGAAATATTTTTATATTTTGGCTCTTTGTTTTTTGCTGTATGTATTTGATAGTATTGTTGATTACGAGTTAAAATTAATTGGAAATCTTTATTTCAATGATTATAACCTGCCTTGGGAAAAATTTTTATATTTTTTTATCATTTTATTCACGTGCTTTTACTACACAGAGCCACAATAGGCGTAGCTATACAGCTTCCCTAGAAATGCTGTCCTTCTAGAGAGTTTATGCTTGATTTGTTAAGGCGCTGGGTGTCTAGTAATGGTAAACTTCTTCTCATTTACGGATGAAAATATTTTTTATTCTTTGCAATACTCCTTTTAATGGCACTTTCTTCAAATTCATATTGATAGGTAGACCAACAACTGCAATTTATCGGTCAATTTAACTTCTCCTTGGAGAAAGGGTGCCTGTGACAAGTTTACATTTGTAAAGAAACCCACGATCCTGCGAACAGAGAGTCAGACCAGCTCATTCGTACAAGACGCTGACAAAGCTGACTAAGCCGTCTAAGTCCAAACCAGCAAAGCCTAGGTCCAGAACCAGCTAAATCTAGCATACTAATTATAACATCATCTTTGTCTAATTTATAGGAGAAAATATATTTTACAAATATACCCGTCATGTACATAAAATAATATTCAAATGCATGGTCTCTCACCTGCGAAATCGCGCCGCCTGAATTCGGCACCCGGGTTATTTTACCAAAAAAAAAAAACAGAATGACATTCGAGAAATGGAGCACCCCCCAGTGGTGTCAAAATGGTTGCATAGAGTGCAGAAGCATTCCATAACCGATTCAGAAATCTATGATTGATTGTCTTCGTTTGCAATTCGACAAAGTGTCGACTTCCCTTCCAAGAATCTGCAAAACAAAAACTGTCATGCCGCTTGAAATGACATCGTTTTGACAGGAGAGACTGAAACAAAATTCTGCGACCATAAGACTGTGTCATAAAGTTCATTTACAAGATAGTTTCTGAAACTAGCGAAAAAAGGAAAAACAATATTGTTTAAAACTTTTCTGAATTTTATATCTGAAATATAAAGTAATAGCATTATATTAGTTATTACCAGGAAGCCAATATAGTTATTAGTGTTTAGATGATCTTTTTGGAACAATGCAAATTCAAAGGTATATTTTATATGGTAACATCATTACGAGTAGTAAATGATCAAAAACAAAGACAATATATAAGTAATGTGAGGTAGATTTAACTGCAGATATCAGACATTTCATAACGACCGGCACAGTTACATAAAGCACAATAATGTTTATCATTTACGGACTACGGGCCGCGTGCTATCTTCCCTTCCTCATACTTGTCCCCTCCTTTTCCACACTTACACGTGTATGCAATACACTCCCATACCTGTCAAATGACTGGTTGGGAGCTTACAGCGTTAGGCGAGTCTGTTCCCCGCTGGTGGAGATACCTGGAGAAGAAAACACCGCAAGCCTGCATGTAAGTCAACGCCGGATATTGCATTTCAAAAGGGAGAAACGCCACACTTTTCGGGATACAAATACAGGATTAATGAACATATAAATTGACGCGACCGGAAAGAAAATTATGAAAAATCAATGAATGAAAATTTTCACATAATGGTATTTATGACCATGCTTGTGATAAGTCACTGGTTGAATTTTATTTACATTGTGTCAGGTAACTGGTTGAATTTTATTCATATTTTACGTATAAAATAAACACTCAGTTGTACACTTTTTCTCAACTGTACACGTTCAATTGGTCTCTCCCACTTAAGCCTACGGGAAAATGAAACAAGTCAATGATTTTCAATAGAATGTTAGCATCAGTGTCTTCGAAGCAACCCGACGAAAACAATACTCAAATATTCGAAACCCTATACGACGTCCACGACGGATACGTCCTTTGTTCTGTCGGGAGGTCCACAGGTTGTTGAAAGCTACTGAAAATTGCAAAGAATATAATCAATACATATGAAAATTATTAGAACGTGCAAGGGAATGCTCCAAAGCGCCAAGCGGCTAATGCTTCAATTAACGAACAAACATCTCTTATAATTTCTCAGTTCCACTCAAATTGTCACAGGAACCTTTTCAGCAATTATCTGTCTATTATAAGTTCGAAAGAGAATTGTTGCAAGGAAGAAATATCCAGCAGTGGTATGAAATGCCTCTTCTATGCCAATGAAGCAAGAAAAGAGTCTATGTACATTTGGCCTACACTACCGTTTCACTCGTCCGCGTAAATCTTAAGCTTTTGTGACCACATTAACGGGAGAAAAACCGTTACTAACAAAATCCTTCTGCTCACGATTTTCTTCAAAATCAGAGCTCGTGGTTGACTGTTTTTTGAACGCAACATAGCTCAGTTACCTGACCTGCATGAAGGAGGTTATCCTTCCTTTAAACTGAGAAATCAGAAACCCGGGCGGGTGTAAACGGTACGTGCCCCGAAAGTGTATAGGCCACTTAAAACGTTACCGATTCACTTATTGCGTCATTCTTCTTATTGCACAATGTTTCATCGAAGAGAAGTGAATGTTAACATTAGATTATTTCGCTAATGCAATTCAATTTGCATTACCGTATTTGAAATTATGGATGGATTGCTGTGCAGGAGTTCAGTATTTATTTTTTCAGATAAGCGACAACGCCGACTCACAATTACACAGCTAGGAAAAAACGATGCATGTATTATGCTGCAGTTATAAATCTTTAGGATTAGCGAATCGGAAGCAGAAATATTCACGAAATTATTCAATTCTCTTTCCATACAACGAAGTTGAAGATTCAAGAAACGCTCGAAAACTGTTCTCATTCTTCTTAAAATGTTTTCATCGCCACGTGGTCCGAAGAAACAACACTACATACTTAAGCCGCTTTGCTAACTAATCAGTACTGAAAGTATTTCACTAATATTATTGATTTTCACTTCACCGCAGAAAAATTCACATTAAAACTTCACTTTGCCTTCAGACATAGATCAGTTAAACAAAGATATTTTTAAAATAATTGATTGTTTAGTTATTGTATTGGTACAACGCGAATGCGTCAAGGATAATTTTCATGTGCTTCTAATTTGAGGTCGACTACAAAATTGTGTTGATAATAGAAATACGTGTGTCAGATAAATCGAAATACATGTACACATACATGATGCATAAAACTGTCTCTGATGACTGTAATGGTGTTGTGACAATAGTACCTACATTTTATTCAGAAGAAAAAATACCTTCAAAAATTATAAATTATCACAAATATTAAACTTTTCAAAAGCCAGAGTTTTTAATTTGTAAATTAAACATATTCAACAACCGCAGGAGATTGTTTCGAGAAAAATGTTTCGAATTATTCGGAGAGGATTTGTTGCCAGACAATTATTTTTCGACATTGGTTCAAAAACGAACAAACTTCCCATGACAAATGAGAAATGACAGAGTGCGTAATGGAAAACATTCACTTTTTCTACAACTAAGGAAGATTTTCTGTTTTTGTGATGAACGTGAAAGGGACAATGCTTTGTGCTCGTCACCAATGCAGCAAAGATTACATGATTCATATCGGCTGTAGCATTGGCATTCCCACTTACATTGAAGTTCGTAAATAATTCCGTAGTTTCTGTTACTTTCATTTTATTCAAAAACCAAAACAAGGGAAATTAAATACATTCGATACACGTACTATTTAGGTAATGTTGCTACATCTAGATCTGTATTGCTGATTGCTATAAGAGACTTAGTTTTTCCGTTATTCATGCAAAAAAGTAGTTAACACTTTCATAGATATGCATAGATAGACATTCCTATGCGCATTATATAATTTTTATTTACTTCACAATATTATTTTGTTTTAAGAACCAATTTTGTACATATCTGTGCAATGAAGAAAGACGCACGTTTCCTTTGTAAGAATATTCTCATTCAAGTACTCAATAGGTATTAATTAATATTTGCTTGAAACGCTGTTTGTAACAACTAATCGAAAATAAATTATAAATTATTCTTACTTCGTTGTTACCAAATCCCATGTAAAATATACAAATTTCCAAAGTAATATGGAGATTTCTTGTAAATAAATCGTTTTGAAATTGAACATTATTTTGTAATTACTCTTATTTAACTATTTTTTCGACATTTCCTTCGCATAATGACATGAAACTTTGATATGTACAGAAGGTTCAGGCCAGTAAGCGATTTTAATGACAGTTTGTATGACAAATGAGCATCGCCGAGGACCGCATCGCAATGCGAAAAATATTCTTCCGCCTGTCAGCTGAGTAGCCTTAACAGCTGGCCCATTCGCTGGCCGAGTTTTGTTATAATGTAATTTGTAATGTAATTTCAGTGCATGAAGGTTAGAAACAGTTTTCACGAAAAATTAATTTAATTCCGCTATCAATAATGATGAAAAATTCTTCGAAGTGCTACAAAACATTTCAAAATGCTGTTGAGAACATGTGTGATTGAGTGAATTAAACCTTGACAGGATGCTGCAAACCCACGTAGGCCTTAAAAACTATTGGAATTTTGTTGGTACTTTCGATCTTGCGTGTTCAGATTATTCAAATTAATTTATGTACTGTACAATGTTTTGCATTATGATATCAGATATTTGTAATAGCTATTTCATTCTCACATTGTTCTTATGACATGACATAGCCTGTGGCAGTTATTGATCATTAACTTATAGATATGGTTAGTTATTTGTTCAGTGATTCTTGACTGGTAAAACAATGCTTAATTGTCATGTTATTTATGTATAATTAACATGAAACTACTATTCATTTGCTGATTTCTTTTCACAATACTGGGTTCTCCTGATTATACAACTTTGGAAAATATTCACACTACATTCAAAGATTTCCGTAGGAAAAAGGCTACAAGTTAGTAAATATTCTCAGAGTACAATTTGGCAGAATTCTCAGGTAATTCAATTGATCAATAACATCGGGTAAATTTAAATATGGAAACCAATAGTCTGTTCTTAAAATTAAGATTAACAAGTGCTATGAATTATTGAAGTCTTGTCATTTAAAGGATATATAGAATGTTAATATAATCAAATTAATGAAAGATAAATTGATTTTCATTATAACTTAGCAAATTTTAACCTTAGAAATGAAAATTGAAACATTTCATACCTTCAATAACTTCATTATCTATAAACAAAAGTCATTTAGAAGATGGGTATAAAGGTAACATAAAAAAGCAAACATATAAGTGAAAAATAATTCCCTTTATTTGTATTATTTATTTGAAGGATACATCATTTCACCAAACCTATTTGAAGTTCAATAAATTTTATCCACTTCAATAATTTAAAGTCAAATTGTAAAATCAAAATGAGCTTCCAAGTCCTTTTAGAACATACTAAAATCCTAACAGTTCATGGCCTACTATTAACTATTTTGAGTGTCAGCCTACATTTGCCTGAGTGAGGAGTAAACTGTGTCGATTTTGAAAAAAAATTATACATTTGAAGAGGATAAAACAATGAATGATGTTCGTATTGTAACATCTTATACGATAACACTTTATTTGTTATCAAACTAGACCTAACAGCCTAATTTGATAATTTCTAATTTTGTATTGCATTAAGATGTCTTACAACACAAGAAACTAAAATACTGCTCAAAAGATGAAACTTTTCATTAAGTCTGCATTTCTAACTCTTTTTAGGAAGATATTTTCTACTACTTGAAGTTAATATTTGATGAGACTGAAAGAATGTTATTAGAATATATTTTCAGCCCATTCATTCAAAATCAACACTACTTCACATACTTTCATTCACACCTCATTTTACATACTGATTCATAGACATCAAAAATTAACTTCAAATAACTGAAAAATTTCTTCCTTTAATAATAATTACTAAAAAGAATTTACACAGGAAGTTAACATGTGCAGACATAATGATGAAAAAATTAGAATTATATAATAATTACTAAAAAGAATTTACACAGGAAGTTAACATGTGCAGACATAATGATGTGACTGGTTATATCTTCTGAGAAGTATACCTACAAAACCTACTGATAAGGAGGGCAAAATGCTATATTACTTCTGGGAAGCAAGCAAAGGACCATCCCGGCATCTACCTTAGCGACCAAGGGAAACCCAGATAAAACCTTGTCAGGATGGTGGCTTAAGGTCAAACACACACAAGACAATTAAACATGCAATATATAATATAAAATACTACTACATATTCTATAGAATAAAATTAAATTTGTTACATTGTATACAAGAAATTCACAGTTAGGACTTTTAAACTTTTTTCTCAACCCCCCCGCTGCTCTTCACCTTCATAAGAACGACATTTGTTACACTACAACTCCCATCACCAACAAACCATTACAGTCCCACATGCTCTCTAACTACTTCAAGTACACTATATTTATTTTCAGAGAGAATAAGAGTACATTCAGTTCAACTAATACATATAAACAGCTAGTCACAAGGAAAAGTAAATATAAATAAAAATATTTCGTAAACATGAAGTGGTACCACAGACCGTCTCCCCCAACAAAAAAAACCCACATTCGCACAAACAAACATATGTTTTGAGTTTTTAGGAGTTTTTTCAGTTCTAATGCAGCACATATGTTCCTTTCTGAACATCATATATTTACAAAGTATTCGCTATTGGTCATTATTTGACACTATTTCAATAGTCACTATTTGAAATTCATCTGGATGTTGAAAGAGTAGTTGTGTCCTTGTTGATGTTAAAGATCTGAAGTATAAAAATTTACATACATCTTATTTCATAAACGTTTGTTGAAAATTAAATTCTGATATCAAATCTATTAAAGTTTTTACCAATATTGATGTATATAGATGACTCGAGACACCTGTAAAGTACAAATAACAACAAAAGTAATAATGGTAAAAAATATATTTCAAAAAGCCAAGATCAGCTTAAAAACAATTAAGATTCAACATTTCATCTTAAATACAACCATTTACTTGCCCATGATGGTGTAACACAGATTTGCAGCTTGCAACTCTGCACCTGAGAAGAATAAAAAAATTGTCAAATCTTTTTTCAAATCAATGAAATATACTGCATTGAAGATGTAATGATACTGACCATAACTCTCTTAAGTAGAGACACCAGAGGGCCCGGGAATGGGAACAGCGAGGGGAATATCATCATCATCAGAGTCATCCTGGATATTTACAATGACAGAAATCTCTGAAGCATCGTGCCTAACTTCTACTCTCCAATCTTCTTCTATAATTTTCTCTGTGTGTGCCACATAATTTTTCCAGCTAAAGCAGAATAAAGGAGTACTTTATATTAACAACTTCCTGCAAAAAGAAAAAAAAAATCAAGGCAATATTTTGCTTTTCATTTTAAGTCACTTACTCTCCGCAGAAACCTGGTTTAATGCTTGCTTCCATTTTCTTGTCACTGCTTGGTGGTCAAAAGTGGTACCACGATGTCTCTGGTAGTATCTTTGCATTGGCTCCATACCAACTCAATGGGATTGTAGTGGCAATGGTACGGGGGTAACCTCAGAACTTGATGACCAGCTTTTTCAATAATTTCATCCACAACATATCTGCACCCACATACACTGATATGATTTTTCAACTAATGACAACATTGGCAATCACATCATCATGCAAAAAATAAAACTGCCTTATTGTATGTTTAATTCAACAAAACTTGTGCTTATTTCAAGAGTACCTTTTCTGAACACAAACTTCAGAAGCTTTCAAAGAAGACTCTTAAAAGTATGCTCAGGCATAAATGATATATTGTGCTCACGAAGAAATGCATCTATTGGCAATCTAGTTCTCTAAGAACATTATTTTTACTGATTTAACTAAAATCACTGAACACAATTTAATATAATAAATTTTGTATTTCACCTTTTTTTGTGAAGTAAATAATTGTTGAAATAACCTCTTTTACCACTGACTAGTTGCAAAACCTGTTTCATAATCAGTTATTTTTATAAAGGATTAAATGTATTCTTTGAAAGAATAATTTTTACATTTCTAAAAGAACACTTCTTGAAATGTCACTCACCAGCACAGAATGAACAGGTGCATTGTCCATTACAATAACTGATGGTTCTGGCAAACGAGGTAGTAATTCCTCTTTCATCCACTTTTGGAACATTTCTGCTGTCATAGTTCCACGGTACTCATCTACTTCTTTTGTCTTCGAGGGAAACAATAGTTCTGCATCCTGAATGAAACCATTTGCACCTCCTGCATGTAATACTACATACCTTTTACCTTCATCTAAATTTTTGCTACAGCAGCTCTTCTTACTTTTATCTTGCCATGACCGAGAGGCGTAACCTAAAGGATAGATTATTAAAAGCAATTACTAAAAATGATGTAGCAAAATAAAATCATATTAAACCACTATGATGGTGCTTCAAACTGAAGACACAATATTCATGACACTCATAAGTCATTACACTCACTGAAATAACTACAATTTCACAAATCATGCATTTCATTACATGCAAATCATGCCTCTTGATTCACTTATGACTTTCTATACTATACAATAAAGATTTTCATACTTTTCAACGCTACAAAAATTTCTTAGATTTTTTGCTTGCCTTTTGAATAAAACCATGTTTCATCTAAAAACACAAATTCAGAACCTTGAGCCTTCAGTTTCATATATTCCATCAAAAAATCTGATCTTGCAACAACAATATCACTTCTTTCCATTAGTGACCTGCGGTTGTCTGTCTTTTTCCATTCAAAACCCATGGCACGAAGCAGGTAAGACAAAGTAGTTCTCCCCCCAGTAAACCCTATATCTCTATCATGTTTGACTGCAGTCAAAATTGAGTTCAGAGTAACACTTTCACCTGAGAAAAATGTTGTATTTAAAAAAAAAAACATAGGAAGTTGCTTACATGCAAATATAAGTAAATTACTTACCATTCTCATACATTGAATAAATAATGCGCCTAATTTAGCCCTGTCCAAAATCATCCACTTCACCAAAATCTGTGACAGTAAATTTAACATTATCCAAGACAATTTCACCTGATACTTTAATTACAATTTTACTTACTTTTGAACAATGTGAGTTTCCAAATTCAATGCATAGGCAGTCTGGTCAATAACTGAAGAAGTTTCTATATTGCCTCACATCATCAGCTCTTCTACATATCTTGCAATAAAAAAGATGTCTTCTTGGCGTTGATGCTTGTCACTTCTCCCTTCTGCGGTGGACTCATTGCTAAAGTTACTCATAAATTATTAATATTTCTAATTAACTACATTAAATATTATTACAAAAATAAATATCTTCTATAATAAATAAAGTAATTAAAATGCAAGTAATTATAAATTAAATATATTATAAATAGCTATTATTAATGTTATTAAACTGTAAATTTAACTTATTATTAGTTTCTATTAATGTTATATCTAATAACACAGTGAATTAAATATAATATAAAAAATATTATAAATATAAAATAAATAATGGAAATCTCCGAAATATTTGGAGTGAAATCGTTCACGTCTCCTCTCGTCTGTGTCAACGATCTCACTAAGGTTCAGCAGGCGCAGAAGGGATCCGACGGGACCCCGTGGGGTAACGCAGGCAAAAGTACACAAAAAAGGGTCATAAACAAGCGAAGATCCTTGAAACTGACAAAAGGCCCGCCCTGGACTCGCCAAGAAAAGGAACGTCCCGTTAGCTGAACCTCTCATTTCTGCAACGATCTCTCCAAATTCAAACTGAACGCAGTTCACGTAAATTATTAACTTTTAAAAATAGTTATCTTGAACCTAGTTTCAGAGTATTTCAACATCATTTTATTACTATAATACAATATTTTTCATTGAACTTTCTCCTTTGTCGGATTGACAATACATTAGGTTGTTCCACGGCTCCAAGACACGTTAGCCAACGTTCACGAAATGAAAGCGAATCATTTCTGCAAATTAATAGCCGACCACGCCCCCAGACGAGATCCTTGCGGTTTGGCGACAGTGGCTGTCAAAAAATACCAGTCACATGACTGAACGGTCTGTATATAACGATGTACCAACGTAAAACAATGTCAGTCAGAATTCAGAATTTTTTTATTTTTCATATACGCAGCACGGAGAAGGTAAGTCTAAAAATATATTATTACACAAGTAATTTTATAAAAACGAAGAAAGCTACTCTTTTGCTTGCAATTTGTTCTAAAACCCATAATTTAACCGTTAACTACCAATTCAGTATTAATTGAATATCTTATTATAATTTTGTTCGACATTGGAATAAAATAATTATATTAACTATTATCAACTCTATTATTGTGCTAAACAATACAAATACAAACAAATATTAGAAATGATCCACTTTACATGCAAGTGCATTTTAAGCGTATGTGACAGGTAAAAGGGCGGCATTGGAGAACGGTTTTTTTTTTTTTCAGTATGCTCGAATAGAGCGAATGAATTAAGCGCGAACAACGGGGGTGTACTAAGATGTTAATTTCTTATAAACAATTACATATATCTCGAGAACGAAATATGTTAGCACCGATCGGGTTCCGGAATTTTGCATCACATTTAAACACCATTCACATTAGAGGAAAAAATTGTTTGCAATAATTGCAAATTTATAAACAATTTCCAAATTTTGAAACTATAGGGTGAGAGTACCCGTGTCCCAGAACAAAGCCGCAATTATTAATTTTTACAAAAGTTTATAATTTTATAAACAAATTCGAAATATGCGTTAGAACAGCCGGGAAGGCTCCGCAAATTGTGCCTGAAATGAACATTTTAAAATAGCAGTTTGACAGGAGTTACAAATCGTTAACTAAAAGTTAGAATAATTGTTGCTAAAATGATAAATATTTACAGGTCTATGGACAATAATTCTGGACGGAAAACCCCGCTTAGGAATATTTTTTCGTCGTGGCGTACGCGCAGGCAAAATCTCTTCTTCGGCAGGGAAATATGACGGTATTTCCGTCTCCTACGTAAACGAACTGAACCCCCTCCTCCTGAGAGAGCGTTCTATCTGCCCCTTGGGATGTTGCACCAATTGCAAACAACTGTGGTTCTACCTTCTAGCGATTGGTCAACGCGTCCCTCCCCCTGCCTTGTCCCTGGCCGCGGGGTGTCCAAGTTTGTCGGCGTGGTTGGAAGATAGAATTTTGCCGGTTAATTTTTGTGTGGGAAAGGGTACAATCCCACCTGAGATATGGTGTAATATTCTGGGGAAACTCATGTGGAAACACTGTAGTGCCCAGACAATTGCAAAAGAAAAGAATTCGAATAACGAAAATATGCAAGCATCCCGCCATTGAGCTTGGAATCTTACCTCTTTATTTACGACTCAGTCATTTTTGTTGAAACTAACGTTCTTAACGGTGGGACATTTTTAAATTATTTATAAGAAATCACGTCCATCAATTCCCAGTATCAACAGTTCACTACAAACAATTCACATACAAAAAAAAAAAATATTTTTTATGTATGATGTATATGAAGGACAATTGTACATATTTTCTTGAGTGCACAGAATGAAGTTACATTTATTAACTATCACCGATCTGTTGGACCTTTTGCCACACTATTTTAGGGGGTGTACAACAAGAGAGTGATGAAATATAAGCTCTCCAGGACGCAGCCTTACTTTCCCGTATAGTCCATCTCTGGCTCGGGATCTTTTATAATTTATTAGGTTTTCCATGGTTGGAAACCTATTAAGTTTTGCTCATGCCCCCTTCCGATCACGGACCGCAGTGGCACAATCAACATTCCACCACGGCACAGAGGGATGCCGTGGGTGGCCCGACAACTTCGTGATGACAAATGAGGCCGCATGAAGGACGGCGTTAGTAAAATGGGCAACCATAGCATCGATATCGTTTGAGCAGTTTTCCGATATTCGTATTTCGTTCTTGAATGTTTCCAATTTAGCTCGGTGGATTAGCCAGCGAGGAGAGCGGGCAACGTTCAGGTCGGGAATATCGAGGTTGACCAGACTGGGGAAGTGATCACTGCCATGTACGTGGCCAAGGACAGTTCACTCGAAGATTGTAGAAATAGAGTGAATACAGAGAGCTAGGTCTATAGACGAGAAAGTGTTAGAAGCTACGGAAAAGTGTGTGCTTTCGCCAGAATTTAGTAGAATTAAGTTTTGGTTATCTAAAATATTTTCAAGTAACTTGCCTCTCGTGCACGACATTGTGCCACCCCAGGCAGGGTTGTGGGCGTTGAAGTCTCCCTCAATCAGAAAAGGTACGGGCACCTGTGAGAGCACATCTTCCAGTTCTTTCTGTGACACGACTTGTCCAGGCGGGATATAAACGTTGCAAATGGTAACAGAAATAGTTCGGAAATTCACACGAACGCAAGATATCTGGAGAGTGGTTCGTACGTCTATTCCTTTAGATACCAGAGAGTCTGTGATAAAAGTGGCGACTCCGCCAGGGGTGCAGAGGCCATCGTCTACGTCTTGCCTGTAGCAACAAAAGCCGCGTAAAGAGAGAGGGGGTGTTCAGAACGGAGATGTGTTTCCTGCATTGACCCATGAGTCAATGCATAGACATTAGCTTTAACTCGTCCAAACGGGTACAAAAGCCTTTTAAGTTCCATGAAAGGAGAGCCATAGTTTCTAGATCTTACGTATCTTAGCTTCTAGGGTGGGTTATGTATCGGGTTTCTTTTTTCTTTTCTGTTGGAGAGTAATAGGTTGGTTCATGCGGAGTTCCTCGTTCCCTGCAGAGTCGTCATGACTACTGCTAGAAAGAGTCGCATGTTTGGGAGACCACGACCCTTGAAACAGTCGACCTAGATCTGGAAATAGGGCCAGTCGCCCTCAGTTTCACTTGATGCGTTTGGGGGTCGAAATATTTATGCTTTTGGTTTCCATTTTTGTTTCTGATTGGACAATATATATGGGATCTGCATCTCGGCAGATGTCATCAAAGGACACCTGACAGGCACAGAGGAGGCTTTAGGTGTCTGGGTTTCAGAATGTACTTTCTTCTGTTGACCCACGGTATCAGCGAAACTTCGGGCCATGTCCACGAGGTTTCGCGTCTGATAAGGCGTCGCGTCTGGTACGACGTCGTGCGTCTGGAAAGGAAACTTTCTCAGAGACCCTGATCTTCCGAATCTCCCTTTCTCTTAAGAAAATGGGGCACTGGTTAGAATTTGATGGGTGCTTTCCACGACATTTCAAACACTTTGCATCTGTGGAGCAGTTACAGTCGTTACAAGACTCCCTTCCACAGTACACGCAGACTGCGGCGCTCATGCAGCGAGGTTGCGTGTGGCCAAACCTCTGGCATTTAAAACAGCGCAGAGGGTTTGGAACATACTGCCAGACGCGGAGATTGTAAAAATTACATATTATTTTTTCTGGCAGAGATGGACAGTCAAAGGTCAGTATCAGCGTTGAGGTAGGGGTGAGTACACCATTTACTCTTCGCTGGATCCTGTAAATATCGGACACACCATATGGTTGGAAGAAAGCTTTCAACTTTTCTTCCGATCCGGATGAAAAGTCTTCATGGTTCACCACACCCATGCAGAGATTTAAGGTCGGGTGGGCGGACAAATGCACCTTGAGGCCGGCTATTTCTTTCAGATCAGTGATTTTGGTGATTTGTTCGTCAGAGCGACATTCGAAAAGGATTGTGCCGTTTCTTTGACGAACCACCACCTGATATTTGCCAAACTTTTCAATTTTTCTGACAAGTTTGATCGGACTGATACTCTTCATTGTTTCGTTATTTTTACATGCCATGACGAGAAAACCGGGCTTAGTAGGCCTATCAGAGTCATTACAAAAAAAAAACAAATATCTTCCTTACGGAAGAGGGCGTGGGGAAGTTTTTTTTATCCATTAAGAGGATATCAGATTCATCCCCGTGGTCCCCATCCACCACGGAGCCCAACAAGAGGAAACTCCATCGGAGTGCCAGGGTTGCCACGGGGATGTGGTGGGGGGAATAACTCAGCGCTGCAACGCCGTGGATACCCCCGCTCACCCTATAGTTCAGTACAGTGCCTAGTCCGATCCGATTGATCGGGAGTGAGTTAGCTCCCGACCGCCCGTCTAGAAGAGTCCGTAGCCAAAGCAATTGTATTGAGACCTACAAGGAATGTTCCCCAAAATACGGAAAACACGTATCACTGGGTGCCAAGAAGAAAGTAGCGAGAGGAGAGTAAGTGGGATACAGACAAACCTCTCAACCGTCAGGATACACTTTACCTCCGACACGGGTCGCCATGCACGGCAAACACATGGTTGGGCGTTCAGCATACAGAAGAAGCCAGTGAAATAGGAGAGGGAGAAGAAAAGAAACAGGATGTTATAAAAGAATGAGAATGAACAATGGGGAGAAGACAAATGACTTGTGAAAGAAAGGAATACATGAGAGCCCTCTCTGCATTCCCAGTCAGGACGTGGACCAATCAACCTCGACGGGATCTTTGTGAGTTTCCAGCAAATATCCCATCCTGGGAGGGATGGGATCCCATCTTTCTTGACAGTAAATATGAGAGAAAACATGCATATGATATTAGGAATTTTTTTAATGTAGTTTTCCAGATAGAACGTTTTTAGTCCAAAAATACTTTTCACTTACTATGATGCAGTTTGAAAGAGGTGCTACAAAATAATAACCACAAAATGAAAATTTATTTTTATTGAAACCTGTCAAACGTTACAAACAGCTGAAACGTGGAATTATTAATTGCTTATTTTATTAGCAATGCAGTGTACGGCTGTAATACCATATTTTTTACATCAGGTATCCATTTCATCAATGACTCCATATACCCGATATTTTGTCTTTTGAAAGTGTCACTGCATTATTACTGATTAGTAGATTTATGTTCTGTGACCGTGCATTTTCTTCCGAACGCCTGGAGGAGTGGATTGTTAGTACACTTGCAGAAATTGTTGATCTTTATTTTTTAGTTGTCCTCAATTTTACTTATTTTATGTGTAAAATTATGTTGCAAGACATTGGAAAATGGTATTTTGTTAAACCGTGTTTGCTATAATTGAAATAATTCTGTTCATCTTGACCCCATTCAAAATATAATGTAGAAAATCTTCAGAGTAGGTCAATAAAAGTCAAGGTTTTTTACAATGCAAACGTTTCATCCATTTATTTGGACTACTTGAGAGCTATAAATATACAATATAATTCAAGAAAAATATACAGGTAGTGCAATTTTATATGATGTATCATTACATACGAAATCAAACAATATCCCAACTATAATTGTCTATGCAAGAGGGGAAAGACGACATGTAATTAGTTATCTTGTAAAATTGCACTAACTGTAGATTTTTCTTTTATATTAATGTATATTTATAGCCCTGACACAGGACAAAAATGGCCGAAACGTTGGCATTGTAAAACCCAACTTGCCTTTTTTGACCTACCTTAAAGATTTTCTACATTCTATTACTGAAATCTTTTAAATCTCGTTTTGGCTGAAGCTATATTAGGTGAAATGGTCGTTTCCTATTCACTGCAAGCAGAATAGGAATAAATGAAATACGTACCAAAAATTCCCAGAGGAACATTGATTTTTCTATTTGTGAGTGCACATTGTCAACTTCTTGGAGTCTAAAATGTTGGGGAGTGGAATATTTCATTTCTACGCTCTCGGTATGTGAATTCGCAATAAAATCCATTATTGTATCAAAGACTAGTACTTTCAGAACTACTGAGAAAATACTCTGACCCTGGATCTTCAAGATATTTCTCTGTGTCAATATCACACAACGTTTATTTATTTATTTATTTTTTCAATTTACACACTACGAAACTTTTACAAAGTAATACTGGTAAATCCTGTAATTTCTAGCGTGCCAACGTAATGAATTTTACATTTCTTACATTCCCAGGGAAAATGATATTTCTCTTAAAGAAAATAGTATTTTAAATATGAAAGTGTGTTGAACTATATTAAGTTTGGCATTTCATGCTATTAAAAAGATTTTTCAGTCTAAAATTATACTTGAGGGGTGCACTAGTCAATAATATCTTGGAACGATGTCATAATTAGATTTTTAATTTTTAAAAAGTATGAACATATGCAGATAGAACTAATTACACTGCCAATAAGTCAAAGCTAAAAAGAAATTGACATCTCAGAATAATACAGGAGACAGAAATAATTTTGATACATCCAACACTGTCAATAACTCATCGTTTCATAAAAGTGCAATTAGAACCCTTTTATTTGAAGGTCGTGAAATGAGGACAGGACGGGAGGTGACGGTGATCCTCCCTACCGGAATGGGATATCCGGCGCCCACCAACACGTCCGTTTGAGATGCGGGGAAATCTCCTACACCGAGGCACCACCTCAGCCAAGACAAGCTCCACACTGGTCTCCCGATACACGTGTTCTAGTTCTAGAGTAGTATTATAGTACGCGCGCGCGCGCGCGCGTGTGTGTGTGTGTGTGTGTGTGTGTCAAAAAAGAGGATCGGACAATTATGAGGGAGGAAAAATCGCATGCCGTCGGAAAAACTATGGTTTTCTATGGAAAAGTACCGATCAGAGCACTCGGCCGCCATAATTCTCCTCTAGGCAGTAGATGAATTGGGCCTAACAACAATGAGTCGAAAATACCCTACAGTGTCGAATATTGAACTCGAACACAAGGGTCTCGCGATCAGAGACGATGCAGGGGTAACTGTTATACCTGAGCCATCCCCACCGAGCTCACTCATCTTAATGCTGGGGAGACGGAACGGGTATAGAGCAAAGTAAAGAGATTGGCAAATCACACACAACTAACGTTTCACACATTTTCAGATGGAAAATATAAACATTGTTTTGGAAGTCGGTATACTAATGATAGTAGAGAGCAGTCTTTCTGACAATGGGCTTCTTCATATTCTGTACATGGATCTTACCCACAGCACAGGCTGAGCCGTCAGAACTCAGCACATTCTCATCGCAGTTCCAAAAGTCACCGGGACGACGCGCTAGCAGTCTGGTAACTGTTCATTGAAACTTAAAACTATTACAATTACATCACGTGAATGACGTAGCAATAGATCGTAGGACTTTAGATAATATTGACATTTAACATTCTTGTTCGATGAAGATACATCAAATATACATAAAATTCGAGTTGCATTTAAAACGGGTAGTTCTTAGAAATCATACTTAATTCGAAAAGAAGCAGACCGCTCAGCAACTTTGACGCTACGAAAATGACTATATATATCCTCAATTCCCAACACTAAAGCAAGGTGGTCCGCTGCCCTGCGCAATTAGTGTAGGCCCCTTCAGGGCGCGACGGGGCGACTTTGACCACCTTTTTTGAAACGGTCTTACGCAACGCAAGGATTTTATTTATTGTACAACTCAAGGCACACTCTGATGATCCGCATCTGTTGTGCGGACACGAACGAAAGAGCACAACTGTAGATATTACGAATGGAACAGCATTTTATTTCCTTCCTCGGGCTTTTCCAGATTCAGAGGATGTCCATTTCGACTATCCGTGCCGGGTATGTATTATGTCCCTCATAGGGACGTATATTAACCTATACACTTACACACACTTTCGGGCACCACGGTCTGTGGTCACAAGACAGACTCACAAGGCCTTCCGCGACAACACGCATTCATGAAAGACTATGAACAAAGACCCATGCCCACAACGGAACTCGAACCCGCGACCCTTCAGTCAGAGGAAATAAGTGGGCAAACGTTCCAGCCACCTTAGCCATCTAGGTCAGCAAAAATGAAAGTCGAATTATAATGTATAATTTGTACTTTCCCATATACACATATGTATAACTGAGTATAGAGAAAGTTATGTAATGCTGCGGGAAATCGAATTCGAGATTTCAACGGTAATACGTTTTGTGGTCCCGTGATACAAAAGAAGTGATATTTTTCAAACGTCCGTCTGTCCGTCTGAAAACACTACTAGTGCCTAAACCACACGTACGATCTTTTCCAAATTGAAGAAACCGCTGTCCATATGGCTCTAGTTGAAGCTTTGAAATTTTCAAAAACATTATTTTATATTTGGGAATAGATTCCTTTTTATTATTAATTTTGAAAAACATTCTTTTACTAAATTGCCCCGGATATTTTCAAAATTTTCTCAAAAACGGCTCCAAATTGTTTTCTTTAAATTTCTAGTAAGAATACAGTGAAATACACTTCAAAGGCACAGATCCGATTTTCACGGTTAACTGAATTTTTCAAAATTGCAAAAATTTGGATTTTTTCGGCGTCTTCCAACTTCAAAATTGAAGACAGAATTTTGTCCATAAATAGTTCCTTTATTATGATCATGTACATATTTTTGAAAATTTTATTTTTCGTGCAATAGTGCGTGTAATATTTGCAATTTTTAAAAAAATACGAAAACAAGATTTTCTGAAAAAAAAAACGGCTCCAATTTTTATCTATAAATGGGTTGGTGGTTAGTGCCGAACGAATTATATACGATAACAGACGTCATATTTCTCTATTATTTTGTTTTTCAAAAATTACAAAAATGTAATTTTTTATCTTGTCTCACGTCGGTAATATTTCCATTAGAGGCGATTTCTTTACATTATTATACTTATGAGTACATGTGCTTTAAATATGTCCAATAAAGTTTCTCGAAAACTAAACAGTTTTCTGTAATAATTAGCTCACCATTCCGCATTTTCAGAAACGCTCAAACGCCATTTTCTAAAAAATGGCTCCAAATTTTTTTCTTCAAAGTTTTCCAATGGTTATTGCTAATTACACTGTTTAATATGACAGAAGTCCATTTTGGTGGATACTTTTGTTTTTTCAAAAATTATATATTTTTTTATATCTGTCACGCCCGTTAATGTGCACATTTCTATCGCGCCATTCTGTACCACCTCTAGTTTTAGTCACTTTTGAAATTGTGGAATCTATCCTTTCATATGATTTTGGAACATTAAAAAAGAAATATCTTAATAAGGAACTTTTACGGCTGCAGAGCACCGAAGCCACGGTTTGACATCAACAGTTACAATCCCTAAAAGACATTTTTAAGGATTACATCACGTACTTTACAGTCAAATACACATTGTAAAATAAATTCGTATATGTGATGACAGCACGGAAAGAAGAATTCCCTGTCCAAATTTTTAGAAAGACACATGCTCCTTTAAAACGCCAATTGTTTGAAGCTGTTGGGTCACAGCAGAATATGTGTACATTGTCTTCAATACCCCTGTGCGTTAACACATTCCAGACAGAATTAGTGTGCTTTTTACCAGAAGAATTCCGGAAATTTTGAAAACCCAATGAGTTGCTGAGTGTTCCCAAATGTAACAGCATTTGGAAGTCTTTCTTCTTCCGACTCCCTGATATTTAATGCAGGCAACAGTGCACCATCCCAATGAACAGTAAAAATGTCAGATAAATTACTCTTAAAAGCCGATTTGTTTCTTAACGTTCTCTTCTCTTCTTAAGTCTGACTCGAAGAATAGAAAATTTATTAATAGAGAGTATTTTGAGGTATTGTGATCAAATGCTTCTGCTGTCACCTGAAGAATGGATATTATTATTTATTTAGTCAAAAACAGTCGAAGACTGTATGTAACGTATGGGGGAGAAAATCATCTGCGCAAGCATACTTGAGTTTCAGAATCCCTTCCCAAAACTTTAACTATTAATAGTTGAAAGATGAAAAATAATAGTAATAATAATAATACTAATAAATTTAAGAAAGTGAGAAATTAACATTTCAAAAACAAGATATTTCCGTTGCCGAATTACAGAAAACTTATTTTTAACGGCAAAGGAACGAATTTGATTTTTCTGTATTGTTAATAAAACAGAAACTCACCCTAAGCTCTACTACCACTACAAGCAAAAGGAAAGTTCAAAAAACGTGCGCATAGTGAAGCTACATTTACGTCCAGAAGCAAATCAAGGGGCCATCTCAACACTTGCTCAATGGATCTGGGAAACTGGACAAATACCCGATCAAGATGGGTGTCACTGACCCGGAAGCATTACTGTACATTACTTGTTACAGGCATATTGAGTCTTTTTTTTTAAATTATACAATGCAAATGTAAACTAATTCATTATACTATATCTTGGTTTTGTTAAAGTAAACACTTTTTTTTTTACGATCAGTATAGTCTCTAACTGTATAGAAACAGTTTTGCGGAATGACTCAGCTGACATCTATCTAAACCATTAGTTCACGGGTAAATGGAATTTTTGGTGTTACAGCTTGCAACATTCTGAATTTATGTACTTTCGAAAATCCACCAACATTGATTTTAACTGAACTTGGAAGTTCGTTATCTGAATCTTCTGAGGATGAAGGAGGTACAGCCATGGTGGAAATAAAGAGGAAGATGTAGAAGCTTCATGCTGTTGTTTATTTTTCCTTTTCTCTTCTTGTAATGCTCTTTGTCTCGCCTTTCCTTCTTTATCTGCGAGGTTTTGGTCTACTCGTGCAAGATAGCTCATATATCCTGGCTCTCTCGGGCAAAGTAAAAATATCTTGTGTTCTTCCATCGTAGGCCTAATCATTTGTAAAGTATTCAGATGTGCAATATCAAATTGATAGTTCAATTTATATTTAAACTCCCCTTCACGGTGTTTAAAAATAGCTTCACTCTTGTTTGCTGTATTTTTGGTAATTTTCTCCACTTCGAATTCAAGTTAATATGTCTTTTGCGAAGAATGCTGATTAACTCTTGTTGAAATCCTTGGTTTATTGTCCACGCACTCACGAACCACATGTTTAAAACTTGCACTAACTGTTAATTTTACTATCTGTATGTTATAAAATAATACTTCAAGCACATGTTTATTTGTGTACATGTTTGTTTGTAAATTGTGTCCAGTTATTTGATGTTTTATATTAATAATTAATATTATCTCCTACTAAACACACACGTTCCTCCGGACTGGTCAGGACACTAACATATGACATTGTATTAGATTAGCGACCAGCAAACAGGTGTGACACGAACGATTAAAATTCTTATACTGTTAGTGTCGGGACTGACTCAGCGGTGGGTGATAGGTTTGGACTTCTCCGTCACGTCAGCTTGCGCTCAAGTCGACACGGGTTAAAATGCACAGATTTCAACAAAATTTTGTAAATGCATGTTTTCAGGTCATTCAAAAAAATTCGAGGGTGAGCGTCCAAAAACTGTGAAGTCAGCAAATAAGGGACACCCTACTATGTATATCTGTCAATTTTATCTCCGAAGGGAAATGAAAGAAAACGATTCAGAAACCGAACAAGATATTTTTCCCTAAATGTGGAAACAGCGCATACATCATCAGTATTCAGCAGCACATGCGGAACAGCTTTGTAACCTGACATAGTAGCCAAACTCCGTTCGAGGAAGAAAAATCACAGCTCGTTCCTTGACGAATGATCAAAGATAACGGAGCGTCCTTTCTGCCACAAAAATGTCGCTACACTGAAATGAAATGTAAAATATTTGACGTTCGTCAAAATGACGATTGTCAAGATCGATTTGACGTGTGAATTACCCAGCTAATCTCTTTTACCGGGGCTGGGAAGTGACCGTCGCTGCTGCCTGACGATGCCTTCTGCTCCTGGCAGAGAAGTGGAAACCATTCCCTGCAGCCTACCCTGGACCGGCCAGCGTCCAGCGTTAGCGTCCCCGCTGCCATCTTTCCGAAAGTGGTGCCAGGATATCATCATTACTGAAGAATGTGTTGAATATTTTGTCCAATGTTACCAACATGTAATATGAGCTTGATATCGTTAGATTACAAGGAAAAAGTATAAAGAAAAGATAATGTTCTCCCCTATACGTCGTATACAGTGTTTACTGTTTTTAGACCAAATAAATCAAAGATATGAAGTCCAAAATCTTGGAACTGGAGGCCTAAATATGAGAGTGTGGTTTTCGAAGACAAGATTTTGTGAAAAGACATTTCTGAAGGCTTCATTGCTAAGAACATCTCATCTGTATGTCCCTAGTTCCATGCTTGTGGACTTAACACTTATTTGAAAACCTTAATAATTTATTCTGCTTCATTAATTCCATAAACATTTTTAAAATGTCCTATTTTCTTCTTCCTTTTCTTCACTTGCCTTCACTTTCCGTCAAGCTCTCCCCCCCTCAGAGCCGATTCCTCCAATTTCTGTTTGTCCGATTCATCCAATTGCAACAGCGACAACTGTTCAAATAAATCGGCTCCTCTTGTCTCACCTACACTTTCTTCCCCAATTTCTGAGTAAGATTTCTGCCTAGAATAGAAAACAGATAAATAACACTTGATATTTATTGAATCAGTCGTTTTAACTACCTTTTGAAAATTATTCGAAGAAAAACCTATAAATATCCCCCTTTTTCATTTAGTTCAATAAATTTTCCATAAAAAACCCTGATTCTATTTTTACAAAGAATAGTGTGTTTTTGTTCGAATTAAAAAATGATTCATTTACTTACGTTGTACTTCTTACTTACTCCTACATGTACGGAGTATATACGCAGTATAAACAGTTATGTTAGTTTCAGACTCTTTGCCCATTGGACGTGGGATCGATTTTAGACCCTACTGCAGTCTTACTATACGCAAACGATATGCCCGCGATTATTCGAAGCGGAAGAACAGTTTTCTATGCGAATGATACGAACATTCTTTGCAATAAAGAAACCGTAAATAGTGCAATATCAGATTCTAAAATTTGTTCCGTAATAACAAATTAATAGTAAACGAAAAGAAAACCGTTTAAATGCAGTTTTTCCATTTCAAATAAAAAATTCTGTACTCCATTGAAAATGGTGCCATTGACTGATGTTAAGAATTCAAATTTTTAGGTCTCTCAATTCAGTGAAACCTCAAATGGAATGTCAATTTATATGAATTGAACACAAAATTAAGTTCATTATGCCACGCGTTCAGAATTCTTTCAAATTCAGTCAGCCGCGTATACTGCTCGTGTATATTTCGCGAATGTTCATTGCCGTTTGAAATATGGCATACTATTCTGGGGAAATACATCTTATATCTCCCAGACTTTTAGATTACAAACAAGAATTGTACGAATAATAATCAAATTCCACCCACGTGATTCTTGTAAGCCTCTCTTTATTAATGTAGAAATTTTACCATTACCTTATTTGTTGCTTTACAAATCACTGTTTTTTTGTTAAAAATGACTTGCTTAAGGGCGGGAATATATCTTCAGACGCCGATGTCTATTACTACGTGGAGTGTTATAACACTTAACGTAGTAATTATATCCATGAGGTGATAGTATCAACAGCTCATTACAAAAAATTCACGTACAATACATGTACATAATTTTACTCAGGACTATTAGAAATAGGACACCATACTCATGCCAAGAAATAAGGCAGTAATCCTTTTTTATTTTAACAAATTACAAACATCGAATAAAAATGCCACGTCAGGTACAGGTACTTTGTCATCTAACTATTCTCTTTGGGACGCAAACCCCACCATTATCCACACACTTGCGCCGATGCGAGACAAGGTCGAATTGCCTCTTTCACTTCGGCGTCGGAACGAAACTGACGCCCCTTAGACGTTCTTTCATCTTTGTGAAACGGAGCAAAGCGCAAGCACTAGGCCAGTGCCCTAGTACACCGCGTAGGCCATTAGGTCCCGTGAACCACAGGCTACATTGCGGCGTCACTCCCGTGCGGGTGGCCTTTGCCGACGGAGATTCGACTCCCGCTGAACAACGCCCGCCCGGACACGAACAGCAAATCACAAGAGGCGAACCAGTGCCCACAGCAATGGTGAAATGCGCTTCCAGCGAGAAGGAAACTTTTCAGCTGTGGCGCAAACATGCCACATTTAGCACGAGGTGCGACTGGTTCGGTATACTTACCTGCGGCACACCACAAGGCCGTGACTCCTATGTCATTATGTCCTTTAAAATGCAACGTTGTCTCCATTTCTAAGTTAGGCTTGGGATCAGATTCCAAAATTATGGACAGGATTTTCTCAAATCCACTTCTTCCTGCAGCAATAAGAGGTGGACAGATCTTGGCGTCATACTGAGACAATGGCTGCAAGGATATAAAGCAGATCTTAATACCTGAACCATTCTCTACCAACGCATTGTTTGCAATAAAAGTGACACAAAATGGTTTCTTTGAAAAGAAAAATAGTTATACACCTATTTTAATAATGAAAAGAGAATGTTCCTAGATCATATTTTTTTTTTATTATTATTATTATTATTATTATTATTATTATTATTATTATTATTATTAGAATGGTTGAATTATTCCTGTTCATCCCGTTTTTATATAGTAGAAAGATGGATCTTTTTAAATATATTGGACCAAATAGGATCAATCCACGATATCAGGAATTAAGACGTATAATTCATATAAGACATATAAATTTATTTATTGCTTAACGTTTCGCACATTTAGCATGTGCCTTTTCAAAAACATTTGACAAGCGGTTGGCAATAAACATAACATTTTTGAGTAGTAAAAAACAAAGGAATAAATTAAACATACATAAATGTTAATATATCTCCAATATGTATGTTTAATTTATGCCATTGTTTTTTACTATATAGCCGGCGGCGCTAGCCGAATGCGTATACTACGCTCCGTGAAGTCACGAAGGTTAAGTGCATTCGAAACTCGCGGGTTCCTGGTTGGGTGACCGGCCAGGAACCCCGGGATCTAACGGCGTCGAGCCCCTGGCCGAAGGGATAAAAGGCACTGACTGACTGCGACATGACGAGACTTGAAAAATATTAAAAGTAAAAGCACATTAATGGAGGATTACTCCCAGTGCCAAGCGCTCAACGCCCCTTAAGGGGCTTGGAGACGCGTTGCGTCAAGGTATACTACTCAAAAATGTTACGTATTACTCAAAGTATACTACTCAAAAATGGTGGCCGAGCCTCCAGACACAAAGGTCAGCCGCGCGCGGTGCGCAAGGGCGAGGTGGCCTGCTGGGAGTGGCAATCAACTCCTAAACCGCGCACTGTATTGCGCCGACAAATGTCTTACTACTAATTACAGACATAAATAAAAAATAACAACATAGGAATTTGTCGCTTTTCTGTCGCTCCAGACTTAACAAAAAAAATTTTTGTCGCTCTCCAAAATAATACCAGAAATGCAATTTTTCGTAAACCGGGTGCGAAAGTCGTGTCATGTTAGCATCTCAAATGCAAGAAAACCATAAAATTACAGTTATAAATAAAAAATAACACCATAGGAATTAGTCGCTTGTTTGTTGCTCAAGCGTTCCCCAAAAATTTGTTTCTTTTCTATAAATACCGGTAATGCGAAATTTTACTATTGGATATTATAAAGACCGACAAGTTCTAAAATATTAAAAAGTACGTCTATATGGAATTATGTCAATATATGCATTTCAATTATTCCCATTAACTAAATACGGTAGCAAAGGCCCACAGTTCGTGAAATCTCATTGTAAAACGTGTAAGGCGAAGTTTATTACACATTTTGGAACATAATTTATCCAATTTTTCTGTTGCATGTATCCACTACATCAGTTTTCCTGTAAAAACAATTCCATTCTTTTACCGCACCATTACGTAACTTTCTGCACACTACGCATTTTAATTCGTAAGGCTTACATACGTACTCTCTCTATGGTACGTACATGAGAAAATAATACGGTAGAAGAATTAGTTTTCCAATCATAGTACCCCCGTACCACCGTTTCATTATTGTGGATAAAGTAATGTTTCGAATTAACGAAACTTTGTTTTAAAAGCAACGAATCAATTCGGCATCGCAATCCTGAACTTTATAGAAATCTGGAAATTGCAACGTTTTTGTTAGACTTCTAACTGCAATTTGAAGTTGCAATTATTGAACAATGTAGACCAATAATTAAACATTACTGACCGTAAATAAATTTAATTATACCAAGATCCATTGCCGAATTGAAAGCAAACGTCAAGTTAGAAGTAATTTTTAGTCATTTAATTCACTATTACGTAGCATTACTGCAAATTCGAATCTGAAAGCTAAATCTTAACGCCCGGCCTTTCGAGACGGATGTCATTTACAAAGTTTTAGTGACACCTGCCCTGGCGAAAATAGACAAGGCTTGCCGGAGATAACTCACTGGCGGATGGAAGGCTCGGAAAAACCCACAAGAAGAATGTCACAGCCGGAAAGACGGAGGGAGAGGGTGGGCTGACGCCCCCATGTTTTGGAATTTCCTGGAAGCTCTTAATATATTTTACATTCCTTAGTTGCCATTTGCTAAGCACAAGCGTCTCCATTATTTGAAAGTTCATTCTTCTCTATAGGAACATCCAGTCCTCTTTCGGTACTTAGAATTCAATGCCAGGAACATTTGTCAAGTTGGTGCCCGCACTTCTCTGAAATTCAAACTCAAATATTCTATAATATTTTTACCAATTACTGTAAGTACTAATTTCATACCGCAATAAAAAATTGCACTACATTATAAAGAATGAAAAAACGTCGTGGAAAAGGGTAGGCAACTTCACGTTAACCTGACACTGCGATTGCTAAAAATTTAAAATTTTAATAATGCCATAATAATGTACTTATTTTGTACCGTGATGTAAATTACTACATTATGAAATATTAAAAACAAGTGCAAAATAGAAGATATTTCACTTACACCTAAAAACCCGACTTGGAAAGGTTAAAAAAAAACTCTACAATAGTGCACTAATTACGTATTAATTTTCTACCGAAATATTTTTTTTTATTTACTTAGAAATACTAAGCAAATAAGAAAGGAGTAATGCCAGATAAAGGTACAGTAGCATCTCATGTCATGCAACCACAAATACGATACAATGCGAACGAAATTATTCATTAATTTTTTATCAAAATAAAATGCTTTTTAAACTGATGCATACAATTTTTATTTTCTCGCTACTGCATACGCAGTATAGAGGAAGTATATTCTAGGAATGGTTCATGGTTGTTGGTCATTTCATTAAAAAAGTTTCTTAGTTCGCCAACGTTTCGGAACTTTATTATTCCCTCATCAGGGCTTGCTAAGGATGAATATTTAAGAAATTATTAAGTTAAAAAGAGATATTATTTGCTATGATTATTAGAAAAAGAGAAAATATAGCCATCTAAAACTAGTAGCGCCTAGAAACCAATCTCACCCAAACTATATTCAAAATTAAAGACTAATTTTAGGTAAATTACTCTTTAAAATGCTCTATTCCTGAATTTAGGCTCAGTGAATTTCCCAAAAATTGCCGATTTCCGAATCTGGAAAATACAAATTCGCAAACTAGGAAGACAACAAAGAACTTAGTTTTAAACTCTAAGAAAAAATATTCCGGCATCGATATTCCAAAAATTAGGGCTCAACAAATAGAAACAGTTAACATACGTTCTTATGGAAGGAAAGGATGGTTTGATTAACAGTAAGTAAATATTTATATTAGAAGATTTTGAAATACGTACTTCTGTTTCATTGAATAAAAGGTAAGTACTGAATTTTAGTGGATTGTTTATCCATTTTGATTGTCTAAAGTGAAACGAAAGACGAATAATCTCTGGTTTTAAGAGTATTTTATTTATGCATTATATTAGTTTTCTGTACTATATTTTATATTTATTTTTATACAATATTTACATGTACTAGCAGCCCCACCTTTCTTGACTATTGCTAAAGATATTTATATATAAATAATAATAATAATAATAATAATAATAACAACAACAACTATAATAATAATACATTTTAATTTCATTATCAATTCATTTATTCAATGAACATTTTTAATAGTATTGTGAGTGAGTGAAAATTCAGATTCTTGTGTTTCATGGCATACTTTTTGTAATCACAATAAACATTTAACAGTAGAACAGCAAAAATTATATTATTTTATGAAATCTACTAACAAAATTGTCAAGGAAAGAGGAGTGAAGATTGGGAATTTTGGCTGACGGAAAAGCTGTCCTTGTAAGAAGGAAGTAAGAAAGGACTTTTCATTGAGCTTTCTACCTGCAGCATCCTGCAACCCTTTTAATCCCGCAATGCTACCTGGCGCACACGAAGCGACCCCCCCCACCCCTGCCCTCACGGCTCACGGTGGTGCATTTTCCCGAAATCCTGGCCAAAACCTCAAAAATGAAATCGCGTTTACTGAACTTTTGCAAATACTACGACACACTGTATACTTGGGGGCATCTGTTTCTGCCCACTTCGTGTCTCTGGGTCAATTCCCCTGGCACTAGTAGTCACCCGAACTTACCCTTCGCGGCGTTCGGTAGACCTGCAGTGCGAGAGTAACATAGAGAGACCGTCTTTATTTGTAAGTGGTGGCCATACAAATTTGTGCAGAGAAACTGGCAGTATGGATTCTCTTCCTGAAGGTTTGTAGAGTGTTTTCATGTTTGTTTTATAATGCATTAATGCATAATATAGACGTGGGATGCATTATTAAAATGCATGAAATTAATACAATAATTTTAATTACTCATAAGTTTACGTAGGCTGAAAGTTACCAATTTCGCGGAATTCCGCGATGTTTCTAATTTCATTTACTAGCTGAATCTATCCTCTTTCGAATCCAGTTATAAAATCATGCCTCAACTTGCCCCATTAGTAAATATAAAGAATTAACTTTTCGTCAAGCACGCGTGACCGCCGAATACGACTCGTCGAAATCCGTCCTGAGAACGGAAACTGCTTTTACAATGTTGTTTCTAGCGGAAAAGTTTGATCCCTTTTACTGAAATAACAAATTTACTCAATATTATAAACAAAAAAATTAATATTTTTAATTTTTGTAACAGATTATGAGTATTCACTAATATTACATGAATATAATATTTATGTACAGATTACATCTTCTCGACTGAATTAAGCACATTTTATTTCATTAAAATTGTACATAAAGTAATATTTACATAATGTGTGTCATCAAAACTCGTCTTAAGGAAGGGTGTGCGCTCAATGAAAGGTCAAATACGAACGTGATATCAAAGAAACTCATCATACCACCTTAAAAAAATAAATCAAAAATATAATTGATCGTAAAGTAATATTTGTTTACTTAACTCCTAAGTTACATACCAACAATTATTCATATTAGATTGTTATTGTTATAAAATTAGTATTATATTATTTTTTATGAAATAATACTGCAACTACTGTTTGAATATGGTCAAAAAACTTATTCAAATCCAATTCAAAGAAAAATGGTGTGAATATAGAGCTTCCAAACAAGATTATGGTAATAGCAACGACAATAATTCAGCATGACGCTTTTTTAAGAAATCTAAATATTCCTCAGAAATAACCAAATATTCATGGTAATGCATGCATAGCATCTATTCACAAAGATATAAGGCGGTATGGAGAAGGATTTCCGCGAACATGTTCAAGACTGCACCTAGTCCAGGAGATGTTTAATCGTCTGTTGAGATTTTCTGTTCCTTCATTTCCAACTTGAGGGATGTTTCCAAAAGAAAGTTAAAATTCTTGAACAAATATGCTTTGTGTCATTTGCCTGAGCCAAATATCACCATAGGGAGAAATGTACCCTAGTGAAAAATGTGATCCTTTCCGGTTCTTCGGATACTGTATATGAATTTTCTCTGACAGAGGGCATGAGATGGCATTAATACCGTGCTTCTTTATGCCAAATGTTATCAATTAATATGTAAGTAATCCCTACGGTTTTCTAAAATCAATTTTGTGAATTGATAAAATGTAATCAAGTTTATATAGAAAATATATATTTATATTTCACAGATTTAAAAAGTGTATTATTCTGGTATTATGTTACCAGCTCCCTTACATTATAAAGATAATCCAAAATAATTTTGGTCGTCGTAGAAAACATACTATAGCTCTCAGAGGTTTTGGCCAGGAAATCGCCAAAATGCACCACTGTGCGGCTGGGCGAATTAACTCGGGTGACGTCAAGTACTATGCTCTGAAAAAACCTTGTGTTGTTCATTGAGGCGGCGGATCCGATGGACAAAAGGCGGCGTTTCTCTACCCTATCGTGTACTGCATTTTTCACACGAAATCCTGAGAACCTTGACGTGCCAATCTACCTACAAATGATTGCGTCTTTGCACCCTCGCACGATATTTCAAATATCTTTTGATTACTTAAAATTATTCGCCAATGGTCTCTTAAAAAGTGCATGAAAGTGCAAGGGCTTACGTTCTCGCTTTTTGAAAGTAGAGAAACACTCGTGTATTAATATGTAACGATACTTAGTAACATGACTAACGCTGCTCTTATATACGTTTGATTTTGGTTAATAAAGCCTGATTTCCAAAGATTATAACAATCTATGCTATTTATGGTAATCAGTTTACATTAAGTTGATGAACAAAAGATGTTGAACAATTTGATGGCATGGTAAAATTAGAAAATACTAACATGGCGTTCCTTAATATTCCCAAACTAAGAGGAAATGTCATAGGCAATAATTTCAGAATACATTCATTTATACAATATATCGTTTATGTTGGCTTTTTTCAGTCATATTTACATTTTAAATACTGAATTTGACCTAAATACACATATTTTTCACGTTTTCTTAATGTTTCACATCCATAACCAATCAAAACGAGACTATCGGAATATAATAATATGCCATTACACTTTGCACCTCATAATTATGGAGCGCATTTTAATAATGTCATGTTTTTCCTTTTCAATTTAGAACAATGCCATTTAAAATAGAAATTCATTTTATATTATGGCAAAAGGAAATTTTTATATACATTTTTATAAAATTTTACCTTTTCCCATTTTTTAATGCATTTTTTGCTGTTTCATCGATTTTAATTTAATTTCAATGGTACTTGCTTTAAATAATATTTACAACAAATATTCTTCACAGAATTCCGAAGTAGCCTATTGCATTTCTTCGCTCAGAAATTGTAATGTCAGCCATTGTATGTGACGCCTACCAGCGCCAATGTCGGTTCAGCCGATTTCGGGATAACTAAAGCGAAATATTTTTTGGTAAAAAACAGTCCAAACCGGTAGTTTGAAAGTTGACTTCATTTGAACGAATAGAAGCCTGGATACATAGTAATATATCCAATAATGTCAAATAAAGTTTCTCGAACACTCAACAATTTTCTGTAAAAATGAACTCAAAATTACGCATTTTCGGAAACGCATAACGCCATTTTCTCAAAATGTCTCCAAATTTTTCTTCACATTTTCCCATGTACAGTGCTAATTGCATTCTTTAATGTAACGTGTGGTTCATCTTGGTATATTCTTTTGTTTTTTCAAAAATTACAAAAATGTATTTTTTTAAATTTCTGTCACGCCATTTATATGGACATTTCCATCGATTTGTATAATTTTTTTTATTTTGTGAGTGGAAATGCGTTAATTGACGTCAAATAAAGTTTTTCTAAAACTCAATAATTCTTGTGAAGAGGAGCCTCAAATTTCGAATTTACAGTTAGACGCCGTTTTGTTAAGAACGTCCTTCAAATTATTCAATGAAAATTTCTATTTAAAACTAGGTTTCAGCCTTGTTTAATATTTTTGAAGTCATATTTCAGCGGTACTATTAGGAAAGCAAAAAGTTGAGAAATGCCCAAAAAGATAAATTTTGGTCGACGATAGATGGCCGCTGGCCAGAGAAAAGAGCAAGACTAGCCAGAGCACACCAAGGAAATTAGAAAACTTTACTACGAGAAAGACTGTGCCATTCTGTTGGCACAGTCTTTCTCACCTCTAGTTGATTTATGTCTGTAATTTCTTTGTTTTTTGAGTTCGCGATGCAAACTTGATATCAAGTTGGCACCGTGTTTGCGAAAAAAATTGCATTTCCTGTAATATTTGAATAGCGACAAAATTTGTTTTTTTTTTGGAACTCTGGAGCGACCAAAAGCGAAAAAATCCAATGATATTTTTTTATTTATGTTTGTAATTGGTTGGTTTTCTTGCGTTTGCGATGCTAACTTGACTCGACTTGTGAAAAAATCGTGTTTGTGAAAAAATTGCATTTCTGGTATTTTTTGAACAGCGACAAATTTTGTTTTGGGGGAACTGTGGAGCGACAAAAAGTGACAAATTCCTATGTTGTTATTTTTTATTTATGTCTTTAATAAGTTGGTTTTCTGTTGGCATCGCGTTTGCGAAAAAATTGAATTTTCGCTAATATTTAAAGAGCGACAAAATTTGTTTTTTTAAACTCTGGAGCGACAAAAAAGCGACAAATTCCTATGTTGTTATTTTTATTTATGTTTGTAATTAGTTGGTTTTCTTGCGTTTGATGCTAACTTGACATCAGTTAGCGATCTTAATACAGGGTCAAATGAAAAGCGACAATTTTTTCGCGTAACAAATTAGCGACAAAAAAGCGACAAATTTTGAGCCTAGTTTCAAAAATTTTTTGAAAACTTTGTGATTCTAACTTTACGGAGGTACGAAAAACAGGCGCGGTAGCGGCGGCGTCGAAGGACAAAGGGCCAACGACAGACGCGCGGCGGGGCGCGGCCCGCTCGCCGCACTGGGCGGCCGAAAATGAATTTGAGTGAGTAAACAACGATACATTTTATTCCTCAGATACAAATACAAATTAAGTTTTCATTTGAATTTCTGTCTGACTTATTAGATTATCATAGGTATAAGGTTTCTACGAGCGCTACAACATTACTAGAGGAGAATTTAATGTTTGTTGAAAAAATCATTCAGGTAGAGTAATTTTTAATTTATTATTGGACAATATTTTATTACCTTCCTAACCACGTTGTTGATTACTTTCGATTTGCTTCGCAATGAATACATGCACACACTAAAACAATCGACGAATTCATTTAATAGGCTAAAAATGACTTACCAGTTTCAATGTGCCTAAATACTGACGAAATGTTTCTTCCGGGCAACACTGTCTACGGGTAACCAAAAAGACACATTTTGCACTTGGCGCATATTCACACGACACACGTCGTCCGCTGACTAAGTCCCATTTCACCAGCTTCTCAAAAACGCCGCAAAGTGCGCTGGTAACGCATCATGCGCAATGTGGTTCTGAACATTCGCCATAAAGGAGGAGGGAATACTTGAAGTAATTTAGACGATTCGGACTAATACACGAATTATTAAGTCTAAGAAAGGATACGATTATCCATTTTTCTAAGCATCCGTAAATATTTTTAAAAAATACAAAAATTACTATGAATTGTTTATACGTCGTTTGAAAACACTATACTTTTAACCCTTATCAAAACAAATTGACTCCGACGTCGCGAAAGAGGTAAACGGAAGTAAAGAATGAGGGGAACGAGGGCATTGTTGTATAGTTCAAATGAAAGTAACGAATTTTAATAAATTAAACAAAGAACTTTGGTTTCAAATGTATTGGACATTATGCGTTGGACAAGTTCAAAGATTTTAAAGTTAATTATCAGGACGAAGGCCGGAGACTTTTAAACATGACACGCGGGTAATTTGAAATAAAATGTGTAGGAAAGTATGCTTAGAACGGACTTGAGGATATTTTGGGGTTCATTGTTAAGGCCGAAGTTTGACATGAGATTAACACGCATAGCAAATCGCCAACTTACCTTACAATTTGACGATGCAATTCCACCGGGGGTCCGTGTTGTCTTACGCCATGTTCTGGCCCGCGTAGTGGTTTATTTAGGTTCTGGCGGCCTGCGCCGTGATTGGCGCTCTTCCTCCGGGGTGTTTTTTGGTGGGGCGCTCGGATCCAATCAGAGCCCCGCCGCGTACGCGAGCGTACGAGGCCTCGGAAAAAAGCGTCCGTAAACCTAGCACACCCACTTTCGAAAAACTGAAAACGTTTTGCGCCATAGTTTTGGGCTCTTCAGGGATACCAAAAACATTATTTTTTGTACCCTACTACCCCCCGAAATGAAGGTTTCAAAATAAGGGGTGGTAAAGCTAGCACCCCCACTTCCTCAAAATTCAAATTTTTGTACGGTCTGAATCAGTGGATGTTGGGCTCCCGAGCGCCACTTTTAGAAATTCCGAAACTCACCCCTAAATAAGAAAACCAAAACCACCCCAAATTCTCAAAACTCAAAAATTCTTGCGCCATAATTTTAGACTAATTTTAGGCTCTTCAGTTACACAAAACATTATTTTGATACCCTAAAACCTCCCAATTTAAGATTACAAAATAGGGGGAGGGTAAGTTACTACCCCAACTTACTCAAAACTCAAAATTTTTCGCACGATCTAAACAATTGAATTCTGGCTTTTCTATGGGCCACTACCCAAAATTTTGAAACTCACCCCTAACTAAATTCAAAATTTAATGCTTATTTATCCTTGAAAATAGATTTTATTACACGGGAGTTTTTTTTCTCCCTTTCAAAACTCAAAATTTAAGTAGTATATGACTTAGTGTAGGGATCACAGAATTTTGAAAATGTGCACACAATTCACTTTTCCCCATAGCACGTCATACGCAGTTTTTTAACTGTTTTTACGTAAAATAAATAAAATAAAACTACGAGAGAGAGAAATGAGAGACAACCCGAATAATTCATAACTAAAAAAATCATGCGCCATAATTTGGAGAATTTAATGACACCGAAATAATTTTTTTCACCCACATTACGAGTACAAACACCCAAATTCAACTTAGGGATTGAAAAACTCCACATGCTCAGAACTAGAAGATCAAGTAATCTCTCACTCACTCACACACACACACACACACACACATAATGATCAAGATCATGTGATGTGTGTGATGATCAAGAAGAAGGACGACGCGCTGTCGTACGCGGACATCCTTAAAAAAATGAAAACTGACCCTGAGCTTAAAGATCTGGGCGAGAATGTCACGCACATCCGGAAGACAGCTGGCGGCGATCTCCTTCTGCAACTGAAGCGGTCTGCCGGAGGACTAACTACAGATTTTCAGTCCTCTGTAAAGAAGGTGTTTGGATCGGACGCTGATGTGAGGGCTCTCACTCACACCGTGACTATTCAGGTGAAGGACCTGGATGAGGTCACAACTAAAGAGGAAGTGCATAGGCCTCTGGTGGACAAACTTCCCGAAGCCAGTGATCTCCCAGCTACTGTGGTCAAATCCCTAAGACCATCCTATGGTGGAACACAGGTAGCAATAATCAGCGTTCCTGTTGCGGTGGCTAACAAATTGTTGGCCATCGGTAAAATAAGAATAGGATGGGTGTACTGCACTCTGCGTGAGAAGAAGGTCCCCTGAGGTGTTACAGATGTTTGGATTTTGGACACCTCAGAAAGCATGTAAAATCACACATGACCGGTCCAACTTGTGCATGAATTGTGGTGGTGATGATCACCTTGCTAAGTCATGCACAAATGACGCAAAGTGCTTGCTTTGTGAAGAAAAGGGAACAAGGCAGACATGCTACTGGGTGCAGCAGGTGTCCATCGTACCAAAAGCGCAGAAAGCAATAACGGATAGAAAATGAAATTATACAACTCAATCTCAACCATTGCGCAGTCGCCAGGATATCCTGGCACAGTCGGTTAGGGAACGGGAGGCTGATTTAGCAATAGTATGCGAGCAGTATACTAACCGTGAAGATACAGCGGGTATCGACCTTCACAACCAGGCGGCAATCTGGGCTGTGGAAAACACACATTCAGCAAGTGACGAGACCGGAGCTGGATTTGTCTGGTAAAATCAACGGCGTTTACATCTACAGCTGTTATCCTCACCAAACGCGACAATGGACGAGTTTGAGCAGTTCCTGACCGCTTAGTGTACGACGCAAGAGGACGAAGCCCCTTGGTGATAGCTGGAGATTTCAACGCCTGGGCGGTTGAGTGGGGTAGTTCGTCCACTAATGAGCGAGGTCGAGCAGTTCTGGCATCCCTCTCCTTCTGAATGTAGAGCTTGCCAACACAGGAGACATACCCCTTCCGCCGAGGGGCGTGGATCTGTTGTGATCTGACGTTCATGTCAGATAATCTTTGAGAATGGGAGTGTTCTGGAGAGTTAGTGAACACTATACCCATAGTGACCACCAGGCACTTTTGTACGAGGTGAAAAATCAGCGGAGGGATAATTTTGTGCGAAATATCAGCCAGCTGGTGGAATGAAAAACCTTCGACGAAGAAGCTTTCGACAATGTTTGGAGACGATAGTGCCAACAGGTACCCCAGATGACAAAGCTGGGCAGGTGATGAAATGGATAACCAAAGCCTGTGATGCGGCTATGTCAGACGGGCGACTCTCGACGTTCACCAGTTTACTGGTGGATGAAATCGCCCAATTACGACGGAGGTGCCTTCGGCTAGAGACAGTACCAGAGCTCGTGGCAGAGACAACTTCCCTCAATTGCAGAGCATACAAACTCGCTGAAGCCAGTTGAGATAGAGATCGCAATGAGCAACACGCTTAGCTCCAAAGCCTGTGTGACGAGGTGGAAAGGATCCATGGGTAGGCCGTACAAGACAGTCATGTAGGTTAAGACAGGGCACCTACGTTCCAACCTGCAGTATGCTGCTCAAATTGTGACAGCCTATTCCGAGCCACCCCGGTGACTCAGTTAATATAGCGTTATCTGAGCTAGAAATAATTCCTCCAGTCACGCAAGAAGAAATTCTGCACGCAATCAGCAGAATCGGCAACACAAAGGCTCCCGGACCGGATAACATTCCCAATATTGCCCTCAAGACTGCGATACTCGCTCACACCTGACATCTTTGTGGATCTTTATTATTCGTGCTTGAGGGAAGGGTGTATCCCGAAAGATGGGAAAAACAGCGCTTGGTGCTCCTCCTAAGGGAATAAATCACGAAGATCCATCATCATATCGGCCATTGTGTATGCTTGACACAGCTGGCAAGGTTCTGGAGAGAATTATAGTACCAGACTAGAAAAAGCTGTGGAGGAGGAGAGGCCTTTAGAAAATCAGTATTGTTTTCGCAGAGCCCGCTCGACTGTTGACGCAGTCCAGCTTGTCATTAACACCGCCCGACAAGCAATTGGAGGAAGTAGATGGAAGAGGCCCAAAACAATACTGTGCTGTCGTTACGTTAGATATTAAAATGCATTCAACTCGGCCCGGTGGAGTAATATTCACCAAGCTCTCCACAGATTTAATGTGCCAACGTACCTGAGAAGATTGTGCCAGTATCTGAGTAATAGAGCCCTGATTTACAATACAAATAATGGGCCGAAGGTACATAATATCACGGCTGGTGTCCCGCAAGGGTCGGTATTGGGTCCACCATTATGGAATGTGATGTATGACGAGGTTCTTCGGCTTCCCCTCCCAGAAGGAACCAGTATTATTGGTTTCGCGGACGACATTGCTATCGTCGCAGTTGCAAAGTACATTGAGGAAATTGTGTATATTTGCAACGAAGCGATCGCTATTGTTAGTCAGTGGTTGAAGTCTTCAGGGCTGTAGTTAGCTGAGCACAAGACTGAGGTTATCCTAGTCACTAGCAGTAAAAAGAGAGAAACCATCACTCTCAAAGTCGGAGACCACCATATTGCATCGCAGCCGTCGATCAAATATCTTGGTCTCATGATTGACGCCGTCTGACATTTGCTGACCACCTGAAGTACGCCAGCAATAAAACTGCGGTAATTAATGCAGCATTGTCGAGACTAATGCCCAACATAGGGCCCTGTCAGGAGAAACGGAAGCTTCTGGCCTTGGTTGTGAGGTCCGTCTTGCTCTATGGAGCCCCAGTATGGGCCAACTCCATGTCGATAAATAGTTACATCCGAGGGATGACGACAGTGTACAGGTTATCAGCATTGCGGGTAGCTTGTGCATTCCGCACTGTGTCAAACGATGCGTGTGCGTCATCGCGGGATGTCTCCTGTAGATATCTTGGCGCAGGAAAGACGGAGGCGATATCACAAAGAAGAGAACCCAGACTGCTCGACAACACTGCTCGAATGGCAGGATCGATGGGACAAGTCCATTAAAGGAAGATGGACATACCGCATGATTCCCTCCATTGCACCGTGGATCAACCGTAAACACGGCGAAGTAAATTTCTTCTTGACACAGCTGTTATCTGGACACGGATGCTTTCTGGCATATCTCCACAGGTTCAAGCTGGAGGATACCCCATTCTGTCCATTATGTGAACCTGCTGTCGAAGACGCCGAGCATGTGTTCTTCCAGTGCCCGCGATACCATCTGCAGCGACGGCACGTTATGAGTATACTCGGGATCGCCCGCTGACACCCGAAGCAATGGTTGGGTGCATGCTCGCCTCAGAAACCAACTGGGATGCGGTGAGCTCATATGCGCAGACCATAATAGCTGAGCTCAGGAGAATAGAAAGGGAAAGAAGGGAAGTCGATTGATCCTCGTTTGATCCTTCCTACGTTTTGACGAAGAGAAGTGGCTTGACTAAGCCACTCTAATCCACTCCCGTGATGTAATGCCTAACGGCGGTTCCGCGGGGAGGATGGAGGAGAAGGGAGGTTGGTTTTAGTGGGTAAAAATCTCACACTATCATGTGGTACGGGCCGCATGGTGTCTTTTGAAGATTTCCACCTACCCTCGTAAAACGCACGCACGCACGCACACACACACACACACACACACAATTACAGTTCAAAGAAATTAGAAACACAATTCCATCCATTATAAGCAATTGGAAAATTTTAGTTAATGAAAGATTTAATATAGATTATTCATCACATATTTTTTTTCATTTCTTTAATATTTAAATTGTTATAAAACCTAAACTACAAGATTTTCTCTTCCAGGAATCGAATAATCTCAAAATTACATACATGTAAGTTCCACAAACCCCAAAACGTGCATACGATATTACAAACTTTCGAGCACGTTTCCATTGTTCAGAAATAAACATAATGAACGTATACGAACAAGACATTTTTTGACAATTGTCCACATAAGTCTAAATTACAGACGTACTCAAATAATTTTGGGCTAGCACAGTACTGATTAAAAAATTAAAACTAATAAAACTAATCCCACTTTAAATCCTTTGTAATAAAGCCTAAATTACACGACGTTCTATTCCAGTAACAAAATATATTCTAAAACATATACAATGGAGTTCGAAAATGCTCAAAAATAATTTTGAGCTTCTCTCCTTTCCTTCCCAAACACTCGATAAATCTCGTGCCAATGATATTTCGACCTTTTTCGAGTTTTTTTTTCACATTACCCAATAATAAACAGATAAATAATGAACGTATTCGAACAAGACATTTTTTCACAATTGTCTGCATAATGGTTAATGAAACGAGACACAAATAATTTTGGGCTAGTCTAGTACGTATTAAAAAAATTAGAAACTAATAGAAGTTTGCCCAAACTCTTTCCGTTCACCATTTTGTACATTGTTATAAAACCTAAACTACCCGACTTTCTCTTCCAGTAATTAAATGTTTTCTAAAACACATACAAGGGAGTTCGACAATACTCAAAAACGTTTTTGGGCTTCTCTCCTTTCCTTACAAAAAATCGATAATTTTCGTTCCTATGATATTTCGACCTTTCGAACACTCACATTACTGAGAAAAAAAAATCAAAATAAAGAACGTACAGAAACAGGACTTTTTCTAACAATAGCCTATGTACAGGGTAATAAAACGAGACACTTAAATAATATTGGGCTAGACTAGTATTTTTTGCAAAAATTATAAACAAATAACAATTATCCCAGACTTTTTGGAATCACCATTCTTTACACTGCCATTAAACCTAAACTACACGACTCATCCTTCCAGTATTTTTCAATTATTTCTTTTTAAGTTAACTCAACAAATAAAACTTTATCCGCAAATGTTCAATTTTAGGCCTATGAAGGTCGCCCCGTAAACTATTTTGGGCTTTTCTCGTTTTTACTAAAATAAATATTGTTTTAAAAGTATTTCCGCACCTCGCTGTGACGACAGTCTATTTAAACAATGTTGACTGCCAAGAAGTCGAAAAAAAGTGCAGGCACTCAAATCAAATTCAAAAGGCTCGGACGATATAACGGCAAAGCAATTAAAATTGGTTTTAAAAGATGCTCTTCCAGCGCTTATTCTCATAATAAACGTTTCTTTAACAACCGGATATTTTCCCCAATTGTGGAAACTAGCTTACATACGTCCCCTCTCGAAACGTTTAAATTCGTTAAATCCTTGTGATACTCGACCTATTGTCAAAATTACCCAAAGTCCTCAAAAAAGTTTTACGTTAACAAATAGACAAGTATCTCGCCAATAATGATGTTCTCAATCATTTTCCACCTGGTTTTAGGGAAAGTAGAAGTACGCAAACGGTTTTGCTACGAGTCACCGAAGACATACGTCAATCTCTGGATGAAGGCAATATGACAACGCTTCGATTCAGTAGATCATGACGTGCTTCTGGCAAAATGTAAACGTCTTGTTTTTTTTTCTGATTCTACCTTATCGTGGATTTCAAGTTATTTTAGAAATTGACGTCGTAGTTGTAGAAATTTTTTTCTCGTCACCTAAACCAGTTTAACGTGAAGTGCCACAGGGCTCCGTACTTGGTCCACTTTTCTTCCTTATCTATGTAAATGATATCCCGTCGGTGCTATCAAGGTGCAGTCATCATATGTACGCAGATGACTTACAGAACTGTCAGCGGGAAACCTTCCAAAGTGGCTCATTTAATTAGTAAAACAAATCAGATTTAGCCTCCTTACTTGAATGGTCAGTGAGAAACGGTCTTAAACTAAATCCAGTAAAATCACAATTATAATTGGCTCGTGTCGGTTCCATAAAGTACTTCAAAATTTAAACATTTCTCATATCGTACTGGTTAACACTACTGTTCCTCTATGCTCACAAGTTAAAATCTCGGTCTGACCATCGATAAATTCCTAATTTGGGAACCTCATGTTCGGGACACTTGCTGCAAAGTGTATGCCTCAATGTACTAACTCAAATATTTTTACAAATGCCTTCCAACCAAAACCAAAGGATTACTAGTAAAATCTCACTTGTCCTCTGATCTTGATTACGGTGACATTGTGTACGGTAACGTAAAGAAATCAACTGCTGACGCTCTCCAAAGAGTTCAAAATGCGTGTTAGGGTCTTCAATATAATATTAGAAAGTATGATCAAGCACATCGATACTACAAAGTTAATAACATACTAAACTTGAAAGCCCGACGCATGTTTCATAGTTTGTGCTTTTTCTACAAAATATTAAATACGGGTGTACCTACTTACCTCTCTCATAAAATTTCTTATCTTAAAACAAGAAGATTCGAGAAATCTTTGCTATGCAATATCCCTAAAAGCAACACTAACTTTTACAATAAATCTTACTTAGTAGCAACGACTAAAGAATGGAATAGCCTTTCAGTAAATGTTAGGAAATGTAAAACACTGCGATCATTCAAAAAACATTTAAACACTTTTATTCTGAGCTGATATTGTATGATGAAAGTGTGTACTAAATGTGTTTAAAATTGTAAGGCAAATGTAATATTTTATATCAGCCCAATGCCTTTCTCCCATTTCTTGCATTTTCAAGTGAGTTCAAAATTGTGCAATGTAATTTTTATAAGGCTTTTTAACAGTTTTGTTCTTTCTTTGTTTTCTTAAGTTAGTTAGCATCAACTACGTGTAAATATGTTGATTTCTTTCGAATCCTAACCAGCTGACACAATTCGTCTGAACGTTTTCATAGGAGAGCTTATGTTCAAAGTGACCTCCATTCATATTACTGCATATCAGTGAAAGTAGCGATAATTTTCTGAAAGTCTAATAGCACAATTTTATCAATACTTGCCAGGCAGGACGCATACGTGTAGCAACGTCTTCTACATTATATAACGGGATTCTGTTCTTATTTTAAACAGCCGCTGAGACAATCCGCAAGTGTCTGCAATCATGTCGCCGAGAATTACACGGTGCCCCATCACCTATCCAGTCTTATCCGACAATTTGAAAAAAAATCGTCTGTTTCCGTGGAGATTCCAGGAGGTTAGGTTTCTAAGAGTTATGACTAGGCAGAATCTTAGGCTTTATGATCTAAAATTCTTAAATATGCCTTTTAACAATATTTCATTTCTCGTGAAAACCTTGCTAGATCAAATTCAGGAGAAGCATGGAATGAAAATATATATTTTTGTGCAAACTCAATATAATCTACCTTACTTTTCGGGAGAAATAATTGAAGTAAATATTCAACTAGCATGTGTTGTTTAATTTCTTCTGCCTGGTTTAAACAAATATATCAACAACCTACATTTGCACAAATATTTTTTCTATAAAAAAGAAGAAAAACAAACGCAAAATGTGGAAAGCTCTTTCGAAATAATGAACGCGAGGAGAATTGGTGCGTGGGCATGTGTGTGTGTGTGTGTGTGTGTGTGTGTGTGTGTGTGTGGCGCGTGTGTGTGTGTGTGTAGCGGTGCGCTTCCTGTCTTATTAAAACTCTTCATTTAATGAATTTTTTCCACATTTTCTGGGGAGACGTGTCCCACTCTTCTTGGAAGAATGTGAGTCGATTCCAAAAATAAATGCAGAGGTATTGAAACGTGATACAAACGGTTAACACCTCACTGCTTCGTATTTCTTCCTAACCTGATACATTTTTCAATACTTCTGCGCTTACAGCAATACTGTAACTTCCGAGACTGTACAGTCGCCAATGTTCCATTCCTTCGTACCTCTGAAGAAGTATTTGAAGTGATTGCTGCGACCGCCGACCACGAGACAACACCTCACGGTGCAACAGCCCGATATTTAGTCGCTAAACGCAATTAGGAATAAAGGTCAGAGAACAGTCGGTTAAAAATGATAATGAGGCATCATGGTACTAAGAATTTATTGCTATGTTTTGGTTTATGTGCTATGTCTTCATAACGAGGTGAGGATTCTATAAAAGGGTGAAGACTCAACGTATTGTTTGGAACGCGTAGATTATGATGCTGGCCTTTTCTTCACCTGGTTTGGGTCATATCTATAATAATCAAATGAACAAAAGAACTCCGATACATCTCACCCAATAATCGTATCCATGAACATTATTACTATATACAGAAATTTAGTAATTTACACGATAGAAAAAATGCTTCAACTGTTAAAACAAAAAAGGAACTTTCTTTATAGTATAATAAAAAATACATTAAATGTTGGCAACTTACATATGCAACAGTAATTTTGGAACTTTTCAAAATGTTCACTGGATATTTACAGTTACAAATCTATATATCTGTTTTCGGTTAATACTACTTTCACAAACAATTAATTAACAGGAGTTTTTCAAAATATAAATATTGCTAATTAATTAGACATTAGATGTTAATGTACTTTAAACCAATTCTAAAATCAGTGGAGTTGGTTCATATCCTGATTTAAGATGCTCTGAATGGCTTCGATAGACGAAATACTCATAATACAGTGACGTCACAACACATACCAAAACAAGCAACAGATGCACAAACCCCAGCAACAAGTAGATATAAGCTGCCTCGGTTTCGTTGGGAGCCGCTTGTGCACGTGAAGGGCTGCGGGCTGGAGATGCGTTGGCAGAGCCCGTGCTTTTGCCTTGACCACGCCCTTCGCCATCGCATGGTTTTCCGACCGGAAATTCGCTTTCGCCTACGTCTTCGCCTGGATTTTCGTCAGAAACAGTTCCTGTAGTTTTATCTGAAAATTCACCTGAAGTTTTATCTGGAGCTTCAAGTGAGTCTGCCGTAGAGCTTTCACCCGGAGCTTCGCCTAGAAGTTTGCGTAGATCTTTTCCTGGAGCTTCGTCTGGGTCTATGTTTGACCTTGACCCTGGAGTTTCGCGCGGGTACACGCCTGGGTTTTCGCCGGAGTTTTTGCTTGGAGCTTTGCCTCGGTCGAGGCTTGAGTATTTGCTTCTATCTTCTTTGACTGGTATGCGCATGGGTTTTCACTTGCAGCCTTCTCTGGATATTCAGCTGGGTCTTCGCCGCCGTGACTGGAAATCTGTGGCAACGGAAAGTCCAGCCAACCACGCCTCCTGGCTTGGTGAGGCATTCATTGCGTTCGTGCTTCTTCCATCTGGCATCGGCGTGTACTCAGCGACAAACGAGAGAGTGCCTGATTTTAACAAGACAGGTTTGCATTAATGGCGAATTCATGGTACATTTGGGAACTGAGATTCATAGTGAAATGTGTCAGATTAATTTAAGTCCTTAATTTAAGCTCATATTGCTTTACTACTCATTAAAAACAATACTCCTGTTGTTTGGGGTAGATATCGCCAATATTATTGAGGTTAGCGTCAATTTAAGAATATACAAAAATTAGAGCCAGGAAACACTGATGAATCTCAGCTCTCCATATTACTACTTCACTTAAACCTTCCTTTCTTGGATCCTAAAGACCCAGGCACAAAAATAATGCCATTGCTCTCAGGGATGCCGAACACTTTTATTGGAGAATCGATCCCTTGTTATCTAAGGTAATAATTAGCCCCGACAACCACAATTCATGCTCTTAGGGATTGGCATACAATGATTGAGGGTTTGGAGTTCACAAGATTCAGTGTTACAACTATCGGAAGTGATTTTGTATGTGTTATGAGATTCTTTTCCACCCGATTTGAAATATAAAATCATAGTGGAAACACGTATAAATGAAGGTGGTCCTGAATACTGAGAGTTTTACTTTTCACGCCTAGTACGTATTACGTAGAAATGAGAAATTATTGTAATCCTGAAGCGGGAAGTAGCGATTTTTCGTCAGAAAAACTCTTTTTTATGTGGCCTGCTAAAAAACAAGTGACGATAATGTGTAGTAAATTACCTCCTCCGATAAGCTGAATAGACAGAATTCACGTTTTGGGAGTCATTAATACAGAAAAATTTATTTACGGTAAAACGTCAGTCTGATTGCCGGTTGTTATTCTCTTACGATCTCTCCGAACTTAAGTCACTGCGACTTTGTAACTGATATATTGATTTATCGGGGTACTTTACATGAAGGCAATATTTTCCATCAAGTGGAACATGTCTTCTTACAACTGCATTATTGTAGATAGATACTTTTCAATAGATTCTATTTGTTAAAGAGAGATCTTAAAATTACGTAATGTAACATTTTTTCGAAAATACGGATGGTTCGTGTGTAATTATTCGTAAAATATAGACACTTTTATAAAATTATTTTCTGAAAACCTTCTCAATTTTTTTTTAATATTCTCGGAGAGAGCAAATAAAATTTAAAGTAATAACGGAAGTCTCATTTTCGTGGAACTTCCTAAAATTTCAAAAGTTAAAAATAATCGAATTTTAGCATCACTAGTCCTTTAACCTTTTCCGAAAACAGAGCACAATGCGCTGAATTGCAGGTCATTCTCGTGATGATTTGATTTTCAATTAGACGTATGCAACTCGCGTCGTTAATATAGCTCGTCAATAACTGTATCATCATTTTACGGAACCGTAACAAATAATGCGTCATAGTCTGCGCTATATTTTGACATCACTTGTGTCGTTTTATTTTCAGAGTTCTGTAAAATTATTTATGTAAAATTATTCATAAACAAATAAAATTCGTTTTCGTGGGATTTTAAAGCATCTAAAACTTTTTTCTCAAGCATCCTCTTCTTCGTAAAGAGGTGATCAACAGCTAATGCGTTATCTCTTGACAGGACAGATTAGTAATCGCTATTTCTAGTCGAATTTTTGTAGAAAATCCTTCAAAAAATTTAGAAAAGTGTGTTTTAAGGGGATGAGGTATAAGGGGGAGTCAGTAGTGTGATGCTGTGAGTTACTTACTTCCCATCATAACTTGAATCCATTGTCACTTGTTTCATATAATCGACGATAATATTAAACCCAATGTTGTTATCATTAATAAATTAAAACAAAAAACCTGAAAAGAGCCACGCTAAGCTAATTATTCAGATATTGCAAGCGAATGAGTGATTTTTTTCTTTGGGAACCGAAATAACTCCAAATTAGCAACTATACCGATTCCTCGTAACATAACACAATAACAAGTATATTGAGATATTAATGTACGAATCTGATCCATCATAGAACAATAAATGCATTGACGGCAGCGTGAAAAAAATTCACCCGGCAGAAAGCGAAAAAGGAAACACGAGCAGCCGCGGGATGGAATTACCGTCCACAGACGAAACGTGAGCGCCTGCTGACGCAGCTCCTCCGGCCGCCCCTTGCGACCCCACCCGGGCAGCAGGCGTGACTCGCCCGCGGCGGGCCCCAGCGGCTCCTGCGGGGCGGCTCTCGTCTTCGGATCCCTCGAGCAAGCTTCGCTTCCCCGAGCCCTCGGTTGCGTAGTAGCCATCTTTCAAGTTCTCCAATGCGTTGTCAGGAATCGGTTGCATTTTAGCAGCGCAAGATGGCGCCGGCTCAATGGGAGAGGCCATGTTGTAAATGATAAGCGCCGCTGAAACAACGCACGCGGTCATGAAGACGTACAGCTGCAAGCGATGCAGTAGGCGCAGTCGCGTCGTCCGCCAGGGGACGGCGGGCGCTGGAACGACGGCCATGGCGAGGGCGAGCCAACGGACGTCTATGCTACTCCACGTTGCTACTCCAATACTATACTCCCTACTCCGGCTTACAGCGCCCCTATGCCTCGTGCGGAGAAGTAATCAGCCAACTAAACAAGGAGTTTACACAGAAAGGCACTGGCATTCTTTTAAAACTGTGATACGTACAGTAAAGTTAATACCTGAGATATTCGGGAGGAAATAATATTACCTGAAATTTCACATTTCGAGGGAAATGCGCTGTAATTCAACGGTTTTACATAGTACAAGTGGCGAAAGCCGTATCCTGCAAGGGAATCCTTCTTGTCCGTCATTGAAATCAATTGGAATACAGGAAGATACTATCTATCAATTGGAATACAGGAAGATCTTAAATGCCAGATTTCATTATCTACACCCGAGTGTCTACTTTGAACGCTCTTATAATATGTAAATGAAGGTCAGAAAACTGAGTGGTATTCTAAACCAGTGTTGCTAACACAACACATGCTTTCTCATATTATTTTTAAATTTGCAGTTTTTCATAATTCAGAGACAGCGAAAATAAGGCCTGCGCCCTTCAAGGAACCACTAAACATGGATTGTGACGACACGTGTTAGAGGACGTGATTTATTATATGTAGAACAGATTTATCTATTTATTTATTTTACGTCAAAAAACAGTTAAAACTGCGTATGACGTGCTATGGGGAGAAGTGACAATTGTGTGCACATTTTCAAAATTCTGTGATCCCTACACTAAGTCATGTACTACTTGAATTTTGAATAAAAAAAACCGCTCCCATGTAATAAAATATATTTTCAAGGATAAATAAGCAATAACTTTTGGGCTCTTATCCATGATGTCCTTTGTCAAAGAATAATATTTCCTGTCGCAAAAACATGGAAACTACAATTTGAATAACTATATTTGCCAATGAATTCTAGAACACGTGCACAGATAATGAAGTTACATTTATGTCCAGAAGTAAAACAAGGGGCCATCTCAGCATTTGCTCAATGGATCAGGGAAACTGGACGAAAAACCTGATCGAGATTGGGGTCATTGACCCGGAGGCTGTAGTACAATACTAGTTACAGGTTGTTTGTACACATTTATAGTCCAAATGGTAAATAATGTATTATGTATCATTGCTCAAATTAATGATACTTTTCCTGTGATGCTCAGTAGAGTCGCTAATTGTATAGAAACAGTTATGCAGCAGAAACGATTTCACTTGGGATTTAAACTTTTCTATTGAATTTAATCGTTTAATGTCATCTGGCAAATTGTTGTAAAATAATATACATGCCAGAATGAACATTCGCGAAATATACACAACGAACAGTATGAAGGATGACTGAATTTGAAAGAATACTGAACGCGTAGCATAATAAATTTAATTTTGTGTTCAATTCAATTAAATGGACGGTCCATTTAAGGTTTGACTGAATTGAGAGACCTAAAAGTTGTTGCCTTAACATCAGTCAATGGTACTCTGTTCATTTTCAATGGAGCACAGAATTGTTTATTTGAAATGGAAAATCGCATGAAAACCGTTTTCTTTCCGTTTACTATTAATTTGTTATTTCGGAACCAATTTGAAACATCTGATATTGAACTATTTACGGTTTCTTTATTGCAAAGGATGTTCGTATCACCCGCAAAGAGATCTGTTCTTCCGTTTCGAATCGTCGAGGGCATATCATTTACGTAAAGTAGAAACAGAATAGGGTCTAAAATCGATTCTTTAGGAACACCACGTGCAATGGGCAAAGAGTCGGAAAGGTGCGTACGTAATGTTCTATCATTCCAGTAAGGTATTTCCAGTAAGATATTTTATCCACTTTTACGTTTCCGGTGCCCGACAATACGAGTTTTTCTGCCGAACGTTCTCTTCTTACGAAGTAAGGGCCAGAAAGTAAAAATAAAGTAAAGCGGACGTACGTACTTAGTCACATTTTTTCTCTTTCTATTTTAATTCTTGACTCACACCATTTTTCTATTTCCACTCGGTTCTTATTCCGAAGTGGTACAGTCGGGAACAGCCAAAACAGATTGTGCGGATAGTATTTCGAATAATACGGAATGTCGGATCAGCGAATGGAATTGAATAATGGAACGACCAATGAGCTAAATCGTCTGGGCAAACGAAAAAACTAGTTATGCTAAAACAGCACGTACTTATAACCCGAATTTTCACGCAAAATTACGCGAAAAGTACTCAAATATTCGAAAAATTGTACTTGAACTTATTTGAAAATCTATCTTTGAGGAAGTGATTACGGGAAAGAATGCCTATCATCAATATTTTAGTCGTACGAAGGTTCCTAAAAATGGTTGAACTTTTGCAATTTTTGAAAAACCACGGTTTTCAACTAACACGAGACGTGCTCCATTCTCTTAAACATCCTTCACAATTTCCAACAAAATTTAATAAAAAACGATAGTCTTTTTTTAATTTAGAAAATGTCGTAGGGGCTTCATATTGAGACGAAACGGACGAAGCCCATTTACCTCATATGTCAACCGAGAGATGGCTACATCCTGTGTGTAGCCATCATGACATTTGAAGATCGCGCGCGGATGACGTCAGGGGATGACGCACAGCGACGGTTGTTTTCAAACCTATGACCAGTATGATGTTAGCCAATTAGGCAAAGGCCGATAAGACCCTAAATTGCCATCGGCATCGGCAATTGCAATCGGCATCAATCAAGCGAGGTGGCTGAAAACGGTAATCTCGAAGGTTCGCGAAAGGAACACTTTTCTTTCAAACGTCGAGGAAGTAAGACATATACTTCTCTTTCAAAAGTCGTTGAAGTAGGACGACTTCTCTTCACTAGATGAGTATGCGAGAAGAATTTTCTATTAGGAAAGTCTAGCCAGACAGTGCTACAAAATTCGTAAATGGCGAGCAAGGTTTGCATTTCGTGAAGATAACTAGTCTTTCCGAGAGCTGTGCAGTCAAATGTTGCTTGTGCGTTACGACGAGTTGACCTGTAATTGTTGCACGAAGGCCGACCCTATCAGTGAATATTACATTCAGTAGGCTCGAGCCGGATGGAGAGAAAACTCGTCAAAAGATGCTCGGTTTGTTAATAATTGCGGAAACGTGTGCTGCACACTAAAAAAGCGGCTAGTTTGCCAGTACAAACCGCATGCCGCCAAGAAAAGCCGTCTGTGAACACATTCAAGAAAGGAGAAGTCGATCAACGTTATAATTAATCACGGACAATCCGAGCGTGAGTGGAACTCGACTCTGTGCGCATCCGAAAAGGTGGTACGAGAATTGAGGCACCGTGCGGAGGAGAGCTGCGTCAGGGGAACGCCGCGAGCCGTATGAGTCCACCGCCGGCGCCGGCGCTTCAGTGCGAGCTGGACGGATTGCTGCCTTTCGCCCCGGAGCGAACCTGAGAGGCCATCGACTACAACCACAACCACGACCCCAACTCCGACTCCGACCCTGCGAGCACGCCGCCTGAAATAGTAGCGGAATCCCGAGTTGCACGCTGTCGAGATACGCCTGACGTGAGTGAGTACCCGTGAAATTAATAAGAACTGTTAGAAAGTTTATTTTTCAGTTAGAATCAAAGGAAATGTTCTTAAAATTTGTCTTGAAATTGTCTTAAAAATTTTAATTTGTGTGGACGGCATTCCTAGTCTCCTATGATCTGCTAAATTTACGAAAGAAAATGTAAGATAAAAATTAAACAGGTTAAGATTGGAAGAAATGAGTAAGAATGTGGGGATAGCCGATGTTACTATTAATGCCGCGCCAAGGAGCGGAGGAGTAGTGGTAGCGTAGGAGTTTATGGTATGATTATTTAATGAAGATTAAAATTTGTTGCGTCAGGACTTATATTCTGATCACTTAATTAGTGTTAAAATTATTGTATGACTACTTGAGGTTTTCCTGTAGGAAAGAAAAATTACTTGTGGCATTTAAATACTAGTGCAAAGCAGAGGTTTGCATATTAAATGTTGTAAATTTTGTATCATTGAATATTTGTTAATGAATTGTTTTTTCAAAGCACATCGTAGCGCCTATCATTGAATGTGTGTGAGCTTCCTAAGCCACGTTCCAAGAAGGGTTTCCTGGGAGAGAAAAACTTATACTAAAAGAGGACGTCGCACGTTTCTGGTAACACCCACGCTAGAATATTTCTCGTGGGGTATAACCGCCCTTTCCCCTCATAAGTTGATGAATGCCGGCGCGTCGCGGGAGACAAAGTGTTTTGTTGCAATATAAAGTACCCGCCAAAATTAAAATATCAACTTCAAATTCAAGGGGTCGCGACATCAGTGAGACCGACTGGAAAATATCAATTATGGGGAAAATCAGCTGAACGGTTTATCGACGAGCGTTGTTCACAGACGGACAGACACGTTTGGCCATCGTTCGATTTTGCGACGTTTGTTTTGCGGTGAAAGACCTACATAACATGGATTCTGGCTACACTACGTGTTAGAGGATTGTATTTTCTAAATTTAGCAACTAAATTTGTCCACTTTTTCTTCACAAGAGCAATTAGATTTTCACTGGCCAAAATTTGCCGTTTTTTTCGCAAAGCGTTACATAATTTTCTCTCTACTCCGTAACGAGAAAGTCAAAATCGGGCTGAGTTTACTTACACTGCCCACGAAACCTATCATCTCTGGAAGAAGATGTTCTTCATGCACATCGTGTGAGTTATCCTGTTACCAATATTTCAACGTTTCCAGACAGATGTAAGCAAGTAATGTGTATTTAATTATTTAATAGGTTTGAATTGTTTGTGACGTGTCAGTTCTACCCATTTACACTGCACGAATGGCGCGCGGTTGCATATTATAAAGTTTTTAAAATTATTTATTTCATAAATGGCATGAGTGATAAATTTCTGTTTAAGGTAATAAATTATAATCAAATATCTCATAAATGTTCTTGGTTTCATATGATTGAACGCGTTGATTCACTCTATTTTTTAATATTTCCTATTTCCGGCGTCGCGTCATGCCAAGCTCACACCCGTTTTCGACCCGAAAATACGTGGCAATTAATTACAAATTGTGGCAATTAATTAGCAATAAATCATTTGACATGTTTCGTTGCGGTGTGCTGACTTGACTGTTCCAGCTTGACGCACCTGGGTATACAAAGTGTTTTCCTGGTATATTTTACCATGCCTCAAGGGGGTAATGTAGTACATTCTCGAAATTAAGTATTATGTGCTAAAAGAAGGCTTACTGAATATCAAGGAATGTTGAGTGCGTACCGCAATTAACATAATTTTGTTTCTAATTCATTTACATTGACAATTCATTTGACGTTTGACTGAATTGAGTTATTTGTGATACGATCGTACCTTAACATCTATCAAGTGCAAATCATTTATTTTAATTGAACTGGAATGCTTTGTTTGTAATATTAAACCATTCTTTTCTTCAGTCACATCAACGCAATTTTTTTTATTTCAATACATCTTTTTCAAATTAAATTTCATTAAAATATTATGTGAAACAAATTTTAAAAAATTGAAAAAAAAGGCAGCCACAAAACGTTGATATTCCGTAAGATAAGTTAAATAAACACCTGGCGCAGCTCCAACTTTCAACCCTGTGCTTTAAGGGAACTTCATATCAGTTATACGAGTATAAACAGAACATAAGCGGCTGCAAAGATGAACTTTAAGTGTGTTCGCGACTCTAGAAATCGTATAAAATCTCAAAAAATTCCATTCAAACGATTCTGTTAATATTGATGCCAAACTGTTAATGCTCATCGTTGATGCAGCTTCTCCGGTGATTTCTCATTAAATAACTTTTGCTTTCCTCAGACTACGAAACTTCCGAAAGTCTGCCTTCCTTCTAAATCAATTGGGGCTTTCTCTCCCAATGATTTTCAACCTATTCTAAATTTACCAACTTTGTCTACGAATGTTGGGAAAATCCTTCATAGACAGATTTACTCTTATTTAACTTAAAAGCAACAATTTGTTACATACCAATCAGGATTTACACCTAGCACTGGCACCCAAAAGCCTTCCTGGAAGCTACTGAAGATTAGAGATCTGCTTCAGATAATACAAATATAACACTATTAACGTTACGTTTTAGTAAGGCCTTCAAGAGTGTCTATCATATGTTTGTTGAAAAATTCAGAAACCTAAATTTTTCAAGGTTCTCAATATTTTGGATAAAGAATTAATTCGAAAACAGTCAACATATTTTTATCTATTGAAGAAAGATGTACGCTAGTACAAAAGAAAGTGCGCCAGAGCTAAATCCTAGGTCTTTTCTTTTCTCCTAATATCCGTAAATGATCTCCCACACGCTTTTCAATTTTGTTGACATCGTGTGTAATCTGAAGATCTTCCAATTTATATCAGCGGCCCGCAGCATTAAATCAGTTGGTATGTAGGAAGCTGCACAGAAGCAGAAGCACCACGAGGTATTTTTGGACATAAGCCTCGGCCACAGGAAATCGAACAAAGAGACGGAAATGCCCAACGGCTTGTCAAACCCATGCCAAGAAAAAACCCTGACGTCATGGGAAGAGCGCATCTCGTCTCGTGAAAGGGCGCGAAGGCCTACGTCACAGGGCGGTTAATAGGATTAGCTGCAAGGGGGCGCTAGGTGACGGTTCGTACGCCAAGATGAGACAGGTCACGTGACGCACAACCCGATGCGTGATTGGCGGAGAGCCACCGCATCATCATGACGGGAGGGGGAATGGCGCGTGCCATAAATAGGGAGATAGGAGCTTCCCCAGTCTTCTTATTTGAAAATTCTTCGGTGAGCGAGCTTCTTATTTGAAAATTCTTCGGTGAGCGAGCTTCTGCTATTTCTGAGCGAGTTGGAACTTTCTCGCTTCTGGTTCGGCTTCTCTAAGTGTCGCGTCGCCATATGGCTGCCGAGTGCCGCGATCAGTGTCTCACGCTGAGACGTTAGCCGTCAAGCGTGGACGTTACCGCGTGTACGCACGCAAGCGTGTCCGCCCCACATGTGCGGGCACCACCAGAAGCAACGGAAGACGGAAGGCGCCTTCCCTTCCCTTCACCTACCAGCGCCGGTCACGGAGCATTTCGGGTGAGATCGCCAAATGGGGCAACCGCCCACGAACATTTCAAAAGGTGGAGAGAAAGACGGTCGAGAGAGAGGAATAGATAGTCAGAGCGCAGTAGGCGTCAATTGTAATTTAGTACTGATAATGATGTATCATAAGTGTTTGCTTTGGGTGGGTACTAGTACAATTAAAGCAATAATTCTTATATAATCAGATCACTTAATGATAGAAAACCAGAATCCAGTCATGCATGTCTCCCAAATCCTCTTCCAGATACGCAGGTTAGTTCTCACTATCACTGGCAGCCGGGCAAGCAGCCAACCCACGTCGGACAGGGCAAAAGCTCACAGTAGGACGAACATAGATCTGGTCACATTGCTCAAGAGGTCAAAATTAAAGGAGGTAGCGGAATAAGATATGCAAATCTACCCCGGGGATAAAATTTTTTTATGTTGAAAATCGTAATTGAAGTGAATAAAAACAGGTTTACGCAGGATTTAAATAAATTTATCCTGAGTACTTCATACAAATAAAACCCTGTTTTTTTAGCTTCTTATATAAGTTTAAATTTTTTAACCACATTACCCTGCATATTGACTATATTATCCTTGCAATCTATGTGTGATAAAGATGTTTTGAGAATTTTTTCAGGCATTTATATCTGATTTTGACTGCAACAATTAACAGAAAAGAAGGCAAAAATAGAAAAAATTACTTTATTCGTTTTTTAAGAAAATCTCATGTTCTGACGCAGATAATAAAAAGGGCTAAATGCAACTTGTAGCCTTGTAAAATCTCTACAAATTCCTAAAATTTCAATCTTATTTTACAATTTGCACCCAATAGCTCAATATCAATAAAACAGTAATTTAATAATTTCTTATTTATTTTCTTTAAATTAGATTTTGTTTTATTAATTTTCGTAGTTTTTGTGTATGTTAGAAGAGATAAATAATGACAAAAGTTGTAAGAATAATATTATAACCTATTTTAATACGGACGATTATAATTTTTTTGATAACACAATTGTTTATAACATGAACTTCGATAATTTCGGTCCTTGAAATTCGTATTAACAAGGATTTACTGTACTTATAAAATACAACCCATCAATAAAATCAAAGATGTTCAAGATTCTTCCAACCCTCAATCGCCTCTCTCCTTCTTAATGAAATTATTACAGCTATTAATTTAGTCCCACATTCTACAATGTTTGGTTTGAACAACTAAAAAATATATTCAAATTCAATTGGAGCCAATTTCATAGCTACGTACAAATTCAATCGGGGCTAATATTTCCATTTCCAACTAATGCTTGTATGTTGTAAAAACACGCTGAAGTACGATGTAGTGCTTTCAGGAACTTAAGTTACCCCCCTCTTCTTAATGCAATATCTTTGGAATTCCACACTGCCATTAGTCATCTCTCCGACGCTACCTTTTACGCAGTCTGTTAGAGGCCGCTGTCGCGATTCAAGCAGGATTCGCGTCTCCGTGGTAAGAAGTTGAAATCGTTTACTGAAGTGTACACTAACTCTTTTGTTACTGATTCTTTCATCTAGAGGTTTGATTTATTCATATATATGAAATTTCGAGCCACTGCATGGATAGTAGTAACTATTTATCAACATTATATGCGTAAAAATGTATGTTTAATGTGTTAATACAAATCTCAAAATAAATGAAAATTATAGGCAAGTAAATCGAAGTGAAGAATATAACATTGTAATTCCTTGGCCTGTCCACATAATTCAATCAAATCAGAAATTTATTCAATCTAACAAACTTGTTAAGAAAAAATATATCATGTTATGTCCAGAACATTTTTGTTTTGAACACTTGCATATGTCACTCGCCTGCAATTTTTCATTTATGTTTCAGTACTAAAACGGAAATTGTAACGTCACCAGCTTCTTATTTTTCGTAAATAAATGTATTTATCGTTGAAAGCTTGTGTACTTCGCACTTCACGTTCTTTCATACTTCAAGCTGTAAGATGATCTCTCCGACTTGAGACAGAGACAGACGGGTAATTGAACATAATTGCAAAAATAAAACCTTTGTTTCGTTCACAGATAGCGTTCTTTGAAGTGGAACAGCGACGCCGGCAAGAAAATGGTGAAAATCCTCGAAGATGAAAACAATATTCTGTAAGACCATTTTTACGTCATTACTAATTTTAGAGTTCATTTATCTTCAGGCTCGGAATACCTGGAAAGTATCACAAAGCGAATGTATTAAAAAGTTATTTAGAAATATTTCACTTTACGTGTAATTAATACTATTTAATTTGAGTGAGAGGCCAATGAATACTTTAATAATTTTATTGGTAGGGGGAATTGCTGTCAATTACAATGCGTTTCAAATATTTATATGCGTATTATTCTTACGTCAGGTAAGAATTATTAAGGTATATTTTTAAGTATAAGGTAAGGTATATTTTTGTAAATATACCTTTGATTGTTGAAAACTATTATAAAACGCATCATATCGACATAATCCCTTTGCACTTTTGCTGACTAGAGGAAAGATATCCTATTACCTTTTCTCTTCTGTTCCCAATAGTTATCTTCGGAAACGTTCTGGGGGATGTACCGTGATCTTTGAATCAGAAAACCTAAATTAACAGTTTCAATTTTTGACCGAAATTTTGTGAGCAAAAAAAAGAAACAAACGTTTTTGTCAATGAAGTTGCTCTCATGTAGTCAATTTTCACTTCGCAGGGATGGAGTAGTACCAGAACTGGACCAGGATGTGGCTCCACTGGCTCCAGTCGAGCCCGCACAAGATCCTGCTCCCGAGGAGCCCCAAAACCAAGGTCTTGCAGAAGTTGCTTTACTTATTCATTTAAAGTAATAAATAATAATAATAATAATAATAATAAAGGCCGGCCCGGATAGCCGAGATCACTAAGGCTGAAGAGCCGTAGCTGCCACGTGCCTGGAGGGTCGCGGGTTCGAATGCCGCTCGTGGCATGGATGCATGTGTGTCAGTAGGTTTGTAATCGTCCATTCATTCATTACCATCATCATTTCATATCTCATCCCCCAGGGCTAACAACCTTCTGGTGTAAAAATTTGATTCAGCATTGAAATGTTGACCCCAGACATTAAGAAGTCAATGTGACTTCACCCGTCAAAAGAAGTCCTGGGCCTCGGTGGGTTCAGTTGCACGTTCACATGATCTTCAGATGATCGATTCTCGAACAAATGATGATGGTGATTATAATAATATTTATTCCTCTTTTGTTTTACAAAAATCATATACATTTTAGTGTCTTTGATTACCATTAGTTACATTGATAATTAATCGGCTGTCACGGTTTACTGGATTTATAAATTATCTTTCTAGTTTTATGCGTTACTTTTTATGTGTGGCGTGTTTAATTTACTTTTGATATTTTTTTAATTATTGCAATCGAAGTACGGGTGAACATACAAAATTAAAAATCTAGAGCTATAATAGAAAACCAAGTCAATCACACAAAGTGAAGAAATGGTTAAAAATTGTGACATACTATGGGGGAGAAGTGCAATCTGTTTTCCTCAGCATTAAAATTCCTACGCTAGCTCGTATAAAATATAATGTCGAGTCATAAATGAAGGTAGGAACGAGCGTTTCTGCAAGAGACAATATTCACTCCATTGTAATGAACATGAGTATAATTTGTATTTCCTGTATTGCAGAAATTTCAGCTTGTGGAGAGATCCATGATATTAATTTGTTACTCTACGTTACAGGCGAACCACATGGCGAATTCATTGATGTGATGGCAATTATTCAACAGCTTGCGCAGGATTGCATTGTGTTTCAGAGTATACTAAATGATCTTGTAAGTACACTAAACTGATATGTTAGACCACCTCAGTAGGCGATATCCATAAACTTTGAAATAAAAGTAATAAAAATATATTAAATCTACGTTTTGTAATAAATTCTTTTATTCTTTCATTTTAATTCTATTTCAATTTTATTTTAATTTGGTTTTCATTTTATTTCCATTTTTTCAATTTTATTTTTACTTTCTTAATTTTCATTTTTATTTTATTTTATTTAATTTTGTATTAAATTATGTGTGTATTAAATTACAACTTAACTTTAACTTTACATTTAACTTTCTATTAATAATAAATACGGCGGTAGTTCATCAAGTGCCTTTGAACTATCAAGTAGTGTAAATCACGAATTACATTTTGTTTATATATATATATGTGTGTGTGTGTGTGAGGTGTGTGTTTAAGTGAAGACTTGAAATAAAAAAGGATGTAAATGCCATATCTGTTAAAAAGTCACGTCTTTACCTGTATAATGACGAATGACGTCCTACCAAAGTCCACACGCATTTCTTCATATTGTTACGGGGATATTATAAATGGCAGGAGTTGTATATGCCACTAGGTTTAACGTATGTGTGTGTCTATATATATATATATATATATATATATATATATATATATATATATATATATATATTGTGACGGAACACACGTTGTGAACCTGCTCTGATTGTGCATGTGCACGCAACAATCTTGGAGGTCAGGGCTTTTATTCCCCACGAGAAAGATTTCTAGCGTGGGTATCACCAGTAACGTGCGACGTCCTCTCCGCCGCTCCGTCGCCAAGCCCTACCAGTTGTTTATTCTTTTTATAAATTGTTTTACTCTCCCAGGTAACCCTACTTGGTACGTGACTTAGGAAACTCGCACACATTTAATGATACATGATTTGCTTTGAAATAATTGATAGGTCGAAGATTTACAAATACAAATTTTACACAAATACAATGTGCAGCCTTCGTTCTTCACTGGTGTTTAAATTGGTAACAAGCAATTTTTTTTCAAAGTACTTAAATTTCCATTAATCTCATCAGTGATTTTGAACATTTTAGTATTCAGGAAATGGCTTTCATCATCATAAACTTACGCCACACAGTGGAATTGAATATATACCGTTATTTCCTCGAGTGTTATTTTGGCCACTATTACTGCAATATTTGACTTTAATTTCTATTACGCTTTCATTCGTAAATTGAACTTCACCTACCTCTAAGTTCAGCTTATGGGAGGCTAGAAATGCCTTTCCGCCCAACACCAAATTATAAATCAATTTTACAATGGACTATAAAACAAAATAAATTTTCCTTTGAATCTAATTTAACATTCAGCTTTCAGACAGTCTTTATAATTTTCACGGGTACTCAGTCTGGTCATCAGTGTCTGGACGGCGTGTACCTCGTGATTCCACTACTCCTTTGGGCAGCGTGCTCGCAGATTCGGAGTCGACGTCGGGACGGGTCGGCCGCGCCTGCCCGCTTCGGGGTCGGCGTCGGAAGTGACTCCTCAAAGTCCACGGCGTTCCTCAGGCAGCTCTCCTCGCGAGTCCCAATTCTGCACGCACCTTTCCTCGATGCACTGAGTTTGAGCTTTCCACCACGTTCGGATAGTCCGTGATAATTTGCAGACTTTGATTTTCTCCCTTCTGGGTAGAAATTCTTCGCAGACGGCTTTCCGGGCGGCGTGCGGTTTGTAACTAGTGGTCTGACAGTTTTTATTATCACCTTACGGCACACGTTTCCGCAATTTCACGATACTAGCGTTGGAGTTCTTTCACCACTCGGGCTCGATACTACTGAATATAATCCTCACTGTTTGAATCTGTCTTCGTGCGCAATATGGGCCAAATTGTCAGCAGGCACTATCAAAGACTGACCGTGTACAGTTCTCGTGGCGACTAGTAGACCTTTGCGAAAAGCAATAGTTTCCTGCCACTCACGAATATTAGAGCACTGACTGCCTAAACTCGTCCCACCTACTTTTATTCTCGCACACACCTCTAACGAAACACTGTCCGACTTCTATGAAATTTCAGAGGCTGGAACAAATTGCTTCCGTTGAACACCGATGTCCGATTTCAGACACCTCGCGTGACTGATTCCGACCACAGTACTCGGGTCTTATCGGCCCTTGCCTAATTGGCTGATATCACAGATGCCACCGGTTTGACTCTAACTGTCGCTGCGCGTCACCGTCTGACGTCAACTGCGCGCGTTCTTCAAATCTCACGATGGCTACTCATGGGATGTGGCCATCTCTTGATTAACACATGAGAGGAATGGACTGCGTCCTTTTCGTCTCAATATATATATATATATATATATATACTCATTTTTTCTCGAAAGTATGAAAATGGCACTTACATCCTTTTTTCGTTTCTAGACTTCAATTTTATTCATTAGTTTTTCTAATTCACCAACTATTACCTATTGCGAGTTCATTTAAAAACATTTCTCCACAACTATTACCGAGTGTTCATCTCGTACATCTGCGTACATTAAGAGGTTGCATCAGATTGCCTAACATTCCCTAAGTTTACGTGAAATTCTCTGCAATTATCTAAAATGGTCTGCGGAGACCTGCAGTTACACGACATGACTCACATTTACACGAGATTATATACGATACAGGTGAGTTATTACAGATTTTGACACAGGAACATTATTACACATCCTAGATGCGCACTGATAAAAAATAAAAGTATTTAAGTATCATCAGTTCAGGTCATTTGCTAGAATGATTTTCTCATTCTTGACTCTCTAACCTTTCACTGATAAAAATGTTGCATTGCTTTTACTAGAGGCACTGAAATTTCTATGAGAAATACATAGTGATAATGATAAATAGGGGAAGGATTTCAAGGTGCGGTACCGTTTCAGAAATATAGCTCATTTCGTACATATAGTTTAATATTTGGGGGGATGAAATTAAGCGAAATAAACACAATTTTTTGCACCTTTTCATGAGACGCAACTTTGTCCCTCTTTTTCGGCCCCTTTTCTCCATTCTTTTCTGCGTTTTTAAAGATTGGGAAGAAAAGTTGTATTTTTTCTCTTTGTTCAAGCTTTTTAAAATCTAATATATTAAAATATCATTTTCTAAACCCCCAGTAATTTGTATCCCAGTCTATCTACGGCTGTGAATTCAAATTTAAATTTGAACAGAGTTCCTGCAGTTTGAACTTTTCCGCTAATCAGAAAAGTGCTGCCCTAACAGTGAAATCATGTTTTGCCCATTTTAATAGATTTGCAGAAATCCACATGTCTGTCAATTCTGTTTAATTTTGACATCATTGGGCTTACTGAACTAATATTGTTAGTCCCCACAAGTTCACTATAACTACAGTTGACTGTACATTGTTGTGACATAATCTCTTTGTGCCAACTTAGAACATTCATGAGTGCTGAATATTTGAATGCTGATGTTTTGAATCGATTCGATAGCCATCTTACACAGGCGACATTTGTTATCTTTCATGATTTATCGTCTGAAGTGGTTAGAAGTAACTACTCTTGAATGGCAAGCACATATCCGCCTCACCATAAAGAACAGCGGTTTTTAACTATTCAGTCTTTTTTTATTTATTTAGTAGAAAACAGTCACAAATTGTATGTGACGTATGGGGGAAAAATCATCCGCGCACGCTTTCTTGAGTTTCAGAATCCCTTCCCAATAATTTAACTATTATTAGTTGAAAGATGAAAAAATAATAGTAATAAATAATAATAATAATAATAATAATAATAATAATAATAATAATAATAATAATAAATTAAAAAATTGAGAGATGAATATTTCAAAACTAGGTTGCATGAATTATAAAAACTTATTTGTACCTGGTAAACGAACGAACAGATTTGATGCCGGTATTGCTAACAAAATAGAAACTCACTCTGCTGTCTACCACTACTATAAAGCAAATAAAGGTTCAACAAACGTGCATAGCAGCTACATTTACGTCCAGAAGCAAATCGGAGTGGGGCCACCTCAGCATTCGATCAATTGATCAAGGAAAGTGGACAAACTTCAGATGAGATGGGGTCATTGACCTGGAAGTACATTATTTGTTACAGGATATTGAGTCTTTTTTTAAATTATATAATGCAAATGTAGACTAATTCATTATACTTTATCTTGTTTTTGTTAAAGTAAACATTATTTTTCTTTTTGACGATCAGTATAGTCTCTAATTGTATAGAAACAGTTTTGCAGCAGAAAAGATTTTACTTTTAACTTAAATTGTGTATCAATTTTAATTGTTTAATTTCATCTGGCAATGCGTTGTAAAGTAACGTACATGTATTGTATGTGGATTTCTTGTAGTGATTGTATGCAGATTAATATGATTTCTACGTCGAGTGTTGTAACTATAAATACTGGCATTACATGAAAATAAGTTCCCACCGTTAAGTAAGCCGTTTTGATAAATACTACAGACTCACAAATAAATAGGCAAAGCAATGGTAAGATTCCAAGCTCAATGAAAGAGGCTTAATGGATCACGGATGGATTTTTTTCATTATTCGATAGTTTTAATCTAATTGTCTGGGAACTAAAGGATGAGCTTCCCCAGAATATTATGCCATATCTCAGGCGGGCATGTACATTTGCAAAATGAGCTGCATGAAGGCTGACAGAATTAGAAAGAATTCTGAATGCAGAACATAATGAGCTTAATTTAGTGTTTAATTCTGTTATATGTACATTCCATTTGAGGTTTGATTGAATTGAGAGACCTAGAAATTTTGTTACCTTAACATAAGCTAATTGCATATTGTTCATTTTCAATGGAAATTGATCCAATAAACCCCTTGTTTTCCGGTTGTTTAAATTGGCTTTTCACTTGTACAATTTTCTGCATGATGAAACCAACAATTCAAATGTTTTGGTCCTTTCAATCTTGGAACAGATGTTGGTTTTCCAGCAGTTGAAGAATTTCTGCATTTTCATGCAAGCGAAGCCATTCTTCAAGCTTTTTTGGGAACCTTTAATTTCTTCTTTAATTGTTGGTATTTCAAGATCCCTGTGGATAACCGCATTTCTTGCATATCATGGCATTACCATTTCTCGCAGAACTATTTTTTGGGTAAGTTTGTATTATTTTGATAATACTATCTTTCACACATCCCTTGGCTGAATTCTATATAGCCATACGGGTTTAAGTATCTGATTATATATTAGTGTTTTATTATATAACGATAAGCTGGAATATTTTTCTATTAGCCATTTATATTGACGAAATTTATATTGAGCCCTTTCCCTTTTTTCTCTGACGTGTTCTTTGAATTTCAGTTTAGTGTCCAATGTCATACCCTAGATTTAATTTTATTTTCATATGGAATTATCTTTCCGTTTATATTTAATGGTGGTGGATTGTTTGATTTTCTATTGGTAAAATTTACGTGAACTGATTTTTCTTCATTTATCTTTATTTTCCATTTCAATGGTGTATAGAAAGTACAATACAGGCCCAAGAACACTACCCTGTCACACCTGCTTGGATATACTCAGGTCAGAGTAAGCATCTTCTTTTGCTTTGTTCTGAATATTCTCTCAGCTATATATGATGTGAGAATTTTAGCATATTTTTTTGGGTAGCATTTAATTTAATTTATGCAGTAATTTTTCATGCCAGAACTTGTCGAAGGCTTTGGGAAAAACCCGAGAATAATAGAACAGATTTGTGTTCCTCTAAGGTCCTCTCAATTACATCTGTAATTCTGTGCCCCTCTGTAGCACTCTGTCGAGTGTCTTCGTCTAATGCCAAACTGATGGTGAGTAATCAAATTAGTATTTTTTGTGATTGGTTTTAATCTTTAAGGAGGAGGTTTTCACATAATTTTTAAATTTCTGATAAAAGGAATCGGGGTATATGATTCTACTTTGTGGGGTGGTTTTCTTTTTTGGGTATCAATGAAATTTTAGTCATTTTCCAGCTTGCAGGAAAATATCCCAGTCCAAAAGCTGCATTATATAGGCATGCCCGCATGGCTATCCTTTTTTTGGCAACTACTTCAATATTTGTCCAATGATAAAATCAAATCCTGGGGCCCTTTTTAACTTAAGAGTAACCGGGGTTATTGTACCTGCTTTAGTAGGTCTCTGGAGTGGGACAAAACGATACTAAATAATTATAGGCCGGTAAGTCTCACGTCAGTGATCTGCAATCTAACGGCGCATCTAGTTGCGAGTTACATTAAGCAAAAATTGGGGAATCAAAATGGCTTATCATTGCCAACACGGATTTAGGAATGGTTATCCATGCGAAAGTCAGGTAGTCATGCTATTTCAGATCTAGCAGATTAAATTGACTCGGGCGGAGAGTAGACGCAGTAGTTATAGATTTTGCCACAGCGTTCGATGTTGTTCCACACGATCTTTTGTTAAGAAATTAATGAATTCAGGCATCGATCCCAGACTGGTGGCGTAGATTACGAGTTTGAGATAGGAAACAGAAAGCCCGAATTGGGCAAGAGTATCTTCCTGTGCAAGCGTTACGTCAGGAATACAGCACGGAGTGTAATTGACCCCTTATATTTCGCGTTCGTTAATGATTTATCTGCGCAATTAATTTCAAATGTTCGGCTATTTGCAGACGATTGCATAATATATCGCATTATAAATCTTTATAGACAATGAAAAATCCTGCAGTGGCATCTTGAAGCCTTATATTACGGGACAAAAATAATGGCATGACCATATATAGCTCTAAAAGAAAACCATCACTTTGTAGAGGTCATAATTACAGCGTAACAAATTACCGTTTAAGTAACGACATTATTCAGAGAGTTTCTTCGTCCAAGTACCTAAGTATCCATTCCGGTAGTAAATTAAGGTGAAAAGTCACATAGATTTTGTTGTAGTGAATTAGTGAGATCTCTTCAATTTGTAATGCGCGTCTTAAAAAGAGTACAGTAAACGCGAAGGAAATTGCTTATTTATCGAATGTTCATCCGATAACGGAATATGGAGAATTTGTTGGGATCCGACAAAATTATGCAGTGTAAGAATTTGGAAAGGATTCAGCGTAGAGCAGCTAAATTTACTTTCAGGAACACGAAAACGGCAGGGTGGGATTTACTCGAAAAACAGGCGAACATTGGTAAGACTTTGCGCTTTGTATAAAGCTTATAGTGGTCATTGAGATTGGAAAGAAATTAAACGGCGGCAACTGTCTTACGCACATCAGTAGAGGGGATCAAGACACAAAATAAATTTTAGACCGCAGAGAACGGATGTCAGGAAATTCTTTCACAAATAGAACGATATGGATTGAAACAGATTGCCTGCAAAAGCCTTAAACCCTTTTTTCTCCAAGCATTCAACAGTTTAGGAAATAAATTTAAGGCAATTTAAGATGAGGTAGTTAACTAAGGATATTAGGTTATACAGTGAAGTGTGGTTTAAACAGTGTAGAGTAGAGAAAAAATGAAGGAAATGTTTTAGTGTTATAATGAAGTGAAGTGAAGTGAAGTGAAGTGATGTGAAGGATAGCAAGTGGGTCTTTATTATATAAAAAAATTTTCTTTGTAATTTAATGTTTTAATAATTAGTCGTTTTTATTTTTATTATTATTATTATTATTATTATTACTGTTATTGTTATTATTTCAGCATTATTATTATTATTATTATTATTATTATTATTTCATATTTTAAAATTTCACGTTCTTCCGGAGTTTAATATAATCAAGGACAGAACGTCAACACATATGGTGAGACAGATGGTGAGAAGTTCTTTCTCCAGTGCACCAGGTTCCGCTTCAATGATTTAGGAGAGAACCCTTTCGCACTATGTTGATGGTTGCCAGCACCACGTCCTTCTGCATGGTTCTGAGGTGCCACCATTTAGATGGAGTTTTTCTTTCACAATCCTCCAATCTTCAGCCACAAGCCCATTAGTTGAAATCAACCACGGGTACAATATCTACTCTCTATTAGTTTGTCAAGTTTTTCAGCTCAACTGAGAGTGGCTGATATTTTCCTCTTTCTGCAATAGTTGTCAGCAGATTATGATCCAGTGGGGCTGCGATATCAATTATTATTGCCCTACGAGTAGTTCTGTCGAATACGACAATATCAGGCTATTTGCTTCCACTGTTCTATCTGTAAAAATGGGAGTATTCCACAAGATTTTTTTTCTCATGAGACAAAACTGTTCTGGTAGATATTTGTAGTATGGCAGGCTTTCCCTTTTTCAGGTCCGATCTTTTGCAAGAGCTGGGGATGATTTTTGGGTACATTATTATGACGTTGTAAATAATCTGTTTGTGCCAACTGAGAGCATCCACTGCAGATATGTTGATAGATTCGGTGGCCTTACAAGGCGACACTTGTCATGATGTTCTCTTTCATAATATATCGCCTGTAGTTATTAGTGGCTACTACCTGATCTTGAATGGCCAGTACAAATCCTTCCGTCTCGCCAAAAGCCCAGCTGTTCTCAGCCATTCAGTCGATTCTTCATATCTATGGAGTTACTTTGAAGAGCAGTAGCAAACCTGCCATGGAGTTCCTTTGATCTCCACTGCTCAATTCGGTCCACAGGTTTCGGAACTCTTGGATTGTGATCTTCCTAGAGCAGCTTCAGAGGTGTTGTTGTTTTTTATTATTAATTATTATTATTATTATTATTATTAATTATTATATTATTATATTATTTATTATCTTATTTCTGTAATTAACAGCCACCGGGTTACACCCAATTGCAGTTGAAATAAATGTATGTTTTTAACTCTAATTTGACAAAGACGCGCTTTGTATTTCGTTTTATCGATCCAGACGCCTAGCAACGAAGCACGGCTCCCAAAAACGACCAGACCTCAAGTGACGAGACACTAGCTCCAAGAAAAACGATTGTGACCAGGGAACCGTCATAAACGAGTCTCTAAGTCGACTAAGACTCGCTTTAACTCTAGTCGTTATCGATCCAGACCCTTGGTGATCAGGCATGGGCTCCCAAAAACGTTCAGACCACAAGCGACGAGACACTTGCTACAAGAAAACGATTATCGACTCGGCGACTGTTATAAACCAGAATCTAGCTCGACCAAGACTCACATTAACTCTAGTCTTTATCGATCCAGACCCATAGTGATGGGTACGGGTTCCCAAAAACGTCAAGATCACAAGTGACGAGACACTTGCTCCCAGAAAAAACGGTTCCAGACACAAGGACCGTCATTAACAAGACACTAGTTTGAAAAAGTTTCACTCTAACTCTAACCTTTATCGAGCAAGACTCCTAGTGATGACGTAGGCTCTCCAAAAGCGACCAGATTCCATCACTTGATTCTAGAAAAATGATTATTGCCTCTGGCACCATAATAAACGTGACTCCAGCTCGACAAAGACTCGCTTTAACTCTAGTCTTTATCGATCCAGACATATAGTAACGAGGCACGGGCCTCAAAACAAACCAGACCCCAAGTGACAAGACATTTGCTGACAGAAAAAGATTTCGATAAAGGGAACGTTATAAACGAGACTCTAGATCGAAAAAGACTCGCTTTAATTCTGCACTTTATCGATCCAGACCCGTAGTGACCAGGCACGGGCTCCTAAAAAAAAGACCAGACCCCATGTGACGAGACACTTACTCCCTAAAAAGGATTTTCAACACGGGGACCGTCATAAACGAGCCCGCTTGACGAAACTCGCTTTCAATCTACACTTATCGATACAGCCCCTAAATGACAAACTAGGGTTCCTAAAAACCACCAGACCATGTTACGAGACTACTCCCAGAAAAACGATTATCGACAAGGGGATCGTCATAAACGAGACTCTTTAACTCAAGTTTTTATCGATCCAGGCCCCTAGAGACGACGCGCGGCTTCCCAAAAATCTTCCAGACCGCAAGTGACGAGACACTTGCTCCCAGCAAGAAAGATTGTCGACATGGTGATTGTCATAAACGAGAATCGACTAAGACTTGCATTAACTCTAGTCTTTATCATTCTAGACCCCTAGTGACGGGGCACGACACACGTCTCAAGAGCTTAGGGCGGACGTCTCAAGAGCTTAAGGTTCCTGATAGGGCTGCTCGTATGGATTACTGTAATTGGCTACGGGGAATTAGTCTTCGGGTGAAGGTCATGAGGCACTGGATAAAATGTTTTTTCGTGATGAGGTTTGGCTTCATCTGAATGGATATGTTAACCAGCAAAACAGTAGACTCTGGAGTATCGAGAGACCACAAGAAACAATATCGATACCATGGCTTTAAAAAAAGGTTGGACCATGATGTGACATTTACGACGCATATTAATTGGTCTGTTGTTTTTCAAAGAAACAATAACAGCAGAATATATTGAGAAATTTATTTTATTACATGTTTAATTAGTTATTTCATTTTAATTAATTATTTTTAATGCCCTTTCACCATGTGCACATTCAAATAAATGTGCAAATTTGTGAGGAATACTACAAAAGTTTTCAGTGCTCTGTACCACTCCTGTCGAAGAAACGCATAAACATACGATACTTTTACGTGTTTATTTTTAGTGAATTGTCGTTTCCTTTAATACACAATTAACTGTTACACATTTAAACACATTTTAAATTCACTTGCTTGCTAATTAGAGATTCTTATGTAATAATTATCTTTGGTGAAATGTTCAATAGTTTATCTTGTTAGTTATGTCTCTTATGGTGCCTGCGCAATATGAAGTTTGTAAGGCAGTCGATTTATAACTAAATATTACGAGAAAATGGAAAATGAACGGTAATTAGCTTCGCCATCCCCACCCTGCGTCATGTCATTTAACAATATATGAACTGGGGTTAATCTTGTTTCTTGTTGACATATGAAGGCAAAATAAACCATGAACTCATTTCCGACTTCCTTACGTAAAGATTAAGTAAACTATCATTCTACCCGACAAATGAAATATATCTTTGAAGTCTTTAATTGTCTGACACCTACAATAGTCTTCACCTATTCCCGAAGTTTCATTTGTAATGCTACACAACTCAATATGAAATGGAGGGAAACTTGATGGATAAATGAAATAAAATTAAGTTGTGCAAAGAGCAAGTAAATAAATAAATACGTAAATGAATAACCCATTATGGAAAATGACCTAACCCTTAATCAAATAACCAATTCAGGTTACCGTACATAAACAATATTTATTTAAAGAGATCAGTGATTTATATAAAGAGATCTTAATTGCAGGAATAATCTGGTAGGTAAAAAATCGAAATAATGTCATTTAAATATTAAACGTATATGTTTACAAAAATATTAAAAGGATATTTTTGTAAAACAAACATGCGTAATAAGGATTTGTAATATTTTTTTCTACACTAACACGAAACGTGTTTTATCTTCATTTTCCTCGGCTTGTTCCTCTACATCAGGGTCTTTCTGCCAAGTGCTCCGAGGAGAAGCATCGCTTGCTACTTGCTCTTTGTAGACAGAGCGAGCAGAGTAGAGACAGAGCAAGCAGATCACGTCATCGTTTATCGATCGGCGGCGAGCTGCACATTGGTGCATCTTGTTTCTTTGGGGTATTTTCCTTGGTTGGACTAAAACATCACTCTGCTCTGGGAATGATACGATAGAAAAACAGTAAAATATATTTGTAACATTTACTAGTTATAAACATATTTTTGTGATTTGAAAATGGAAAAGAAAACTTCCAATGCAGCACGGTAAGAAAATTTTTTTGGATTGCTCCATCTTTGCCAAATTTTTAGTTGCAAAGAGTGCTCAATCACATTAAGAAATTTAATTGCAGAGATATTACACAGCGTATCATGCTGTTGATTATAAAACTATTCTAAAATTGCGAAAAATGTAACTAAATAAAGTAATAATGGAAATCTGACAGTAATGGAAATGAAAATTAAAAATGAAGCTAATTCCAAAAGCAATTATTTTTCTTAATGCATTTTACAGTATCTGTAAGGATACTTAACAGATTTTCACAGATAAATCACTCACAATTTTCCGTTGAACAAAAATTCTTAACATTCGAGCTGCGTTCCGATTCAGTTTCGGAAAACGTTTTGAGAGATTCGGTTTCACATTGCAAATCAGTTACTCAAATGGAAAATCACAAGGAACAATGTCATTATTAAGAGAAAAAGGTGTAGCAAATGCATTTTATTCTAATTGAAAATCAAGCAAACCTTAAATCGTGTTTCAAATTCCGAACGCAATGATTTGAATGCATCTACATACTTCCAAAGTTCGGTGTTTCGTGAATATGTGACAGTGAAGCTAATTTTGAGTAGAATGAGAGGGTCTTCATTCCTAAAGAGCCAGTTTGAAAATATATAAATTAATGTTGTTTTACAGTTAAAACAATATAGGAACATCAAAATATCCAAACTTACTTCTTGAGAAGCAATGTTCATCATAGCACCCCAAATTTCCGTCATTTTTCTTTTCAGAGTACTTGTATTCAGCAGCATGATGAAGCGTATAATGAGTACGATGACGGAGCGTGCACCTTGGCCGTGACAGAGCTCAGCCAGTGCGTCAGCTGGAAGCCTGGCGGGCAGTCGAAGCCTCGGCACGTCCATAAAGCTGGCTGACACACTATAGCAGAACACAAAGAAGCTCATAATTTTAGGCCAATTATAGGCTATTTAAATGTCGTATTCCCAAATTTTGGGTACTTGTAGTTTTCAAAATCAATGTTCAGCCAGTTTCAGAATAAAGCCAGCTGACACAAAATCAAAAATTAATGTTAGAACAAAACTACTAGCACAATATATACAGGCTAATTATAGGCTTAGCACAAATTCTCATATTATTAAAAATATTAATATTTACTCATGTAAAAATAATCAGATGCAACATCATTCAACTCGAGACAGACCATCCAATTTGTACTAATTTTTAAATTGAAACAAAATTAAAATTAGTTAGAACAAAACCACTTATAGACGAATTACAGGCTAATTATAGGCTCACCTGAAATAAATAAAATTATTTGCATACATTATTATAAAAATAAAATAAGTGATATAATAAGTTGCAACCCCATCTGACTCGAGGAAGACCATTGAACTCGTAATTATTTTGTAACGAACGTACAGAACATACAGAAAACTACTTTTAACATACTATTCATAACATTACGTACTATGTGTCAATATATTTCATCCGTCAGCCCGCTATAGCTCAATCGGCTGTTAGATCACCAGTTCCTTTTACTCTAGACGGCAGAAGAGAATTGCTAGGAGTTGTTCATGCTAATAAGAATTAACATAATGACTCGAAAACATTTAAATTTATTCCTGACTCCTGTCAAGGAAGTTACTTAAAAAAGAAAACACTGTACCTAATGAGCTCTCTATTAAATAGTAAGATAATAAAATTAAAATTAAGGAAGTACTGATTATGATAATTTAAGAACATGATTGCTCAGGCGCGACAACGCTTACAAAATCTGGATTGTGTTATTCATGATGCACTTGAAGAGCGAAGAATGATAATACAATAGCGTATTTTTGCCGATACGACAAATTGTACCGGGACGTCTCGTATGCGGCAGTTGGCCGCTCATTTGGGCGCCGCAAGGATCGTTGACTCAGCGGCGGCGCCGGCGATCGCGGTTCGAGGGTTACATCCTGGGCGCCAAGGACAAAGGAAGCCCCGTGTCAGCGGTGGCAGCAGGCAGCGGCGGTCGAAACACCCGCTGCAGCTCGTCTCGTCCAAATGGTGGCCTCCGCGTCGAGTCGTAGAGAGTTCAGATTTCTCTCGCGAGTCTCAGCATAGGCGTACGATTCAGGGCAGGCAGAGTTATGCCCTGTTCTCATAACTTGGCCTCATTGCGCGGAAGTCGCAAGTCGAATATCAAACTCAAAATTTAAAATTTAAGTAGTATATGACTTAGTGTAGGGATCACAGAATTTTGAAAATGTGCACACAATTCACTTTTCCTCATAGCGTCATACGCAGTTTTTAACTGTTTTTGACGTAAAATAAATAAATAAATAAATAAATAAATAAATAAATAAATAAATAAATAAACTCCACAGAATAACTTTCCCGAATCGAAAGGTTAATTCGCTGCAAGCACGGCGTTCTTCTTGAAAACAACGCTGCGCCCGCCTCTCACGGCGTTCTCGAGATCGAATCGGATGTTCGACTAACACGACGTTCTCCTATGCAATGTCTTTCCGCTTAGCACGGCGTTCCAGCGAAGCCCTCTTCTCCCTCCACAAAACTGTATATTTTTCTAAATAATTATATACCGGGAGTGTAGCTCAGTGCATCAACTGATGTCACTGCAGCGGCTCTGACCGGGAGGTCTTAGGTTCGAGTCCTGACGGCGTAGGATTTTCGACACTAGCTTTCCAGCTAGGTCGAATTCAGTCGCTGCCGGGAGTAGAATTCAGCGCCGGCTGCTCTGATCGGTAGTTTTCCGTGGTTTCTCTGATCAACACTGGCGAATGCCGGAGCAGTACCTACCAACGGGCCACGGACGCGCGCGATCTGTCCTTCCTCTTCCTTGTCCTATCCTCTCCCCTACACACACACTTACACAAACATGCAATACACTACCATATATACCGGAAGACCGGTCGGAGCTTATAGCTTGTCCCGGCTAGGCGGTGCCCCGCTGGTGGGAGAGTCCTGGTTAGGAAACCCCACTAGCCGACGGTAGGTCGGCGCGGATCTCGCCATCCAGCGGGAAAAGTTCACCTGCCATCTCCTGCGAAAAATATGCACTACGCTAACAAGACTAATGACAAAAGCAGTTGACGCGCCGGAAACACGAGAAAAACAATCAATCAAAATATTATACATGACCTTTTTAAAGAGCTGATTTTTAGAATAGACTATGTTTTAAGGAAAAATCGTTGTATTCAATTTGTAGTTTTGTAATGATAACTTTTGCAGTTTTCAGAAATAGGAAAGTTGCCAAAAATTGTAATAGCACCATATTTTTACCTCCTTGATATATGTAAAGAAAAATATAAATAAAAATGTCGAGCGGTTTTGAGAAAAATTTAAAAATTAAAATTGCCATATGTGGCGCAAAATTACAGAAAACCTCTCAAATTTCGAAAAACTTGAACATGATCAAGATCTGTCATTTAAAACAGATTTCATTAAGGAAAAAATCTTAACTTTACTTCATGTTGTCTCCAAAATTTGCACTTTTGCAGTTTTTAAAAATCTGTAATTTCACGAGCATGAGACCTGCACATTCTGTTAAGCGTATTTACGCTATACCATCAGACAAAGTTTCATAAAAATCGGTGCCATTTTTGAGAAAATTTTGAAAATATTTTGAGGTTTCATGTAAGTACCTCATTAAAATCTTTCCGTTTGAAACTCCTAAAGCCTCGAGTTGGTTCAGAGCGATCAAATCAGTATCGATTTTGGAAAATCACCTGAACGTTTTAGACGCTAGCGTTGACTACGGCGGGCGGGGAAAA